>CM042234.1:16706084-17088584 GCA_023566465.1 Cottus gobio | reverse complement strand
TGAAGTTGACGCAGCCTGCCTGGGTGGGGGAGCTAACCCAGCTTGTGAGGGCTGCCACTTTGAGAAACGAGAGGCAGGACAAGCCACGACCAGGAGTTTGCTAGGGGTGTGGGCAGCCTGGCCACCTGGTCCGACACTGCCCCCGTACCACCGCGGACAAGGGAAACGAGCCGGGGACCGCATAATCGGGACGATGCGGACCCCCGGCACTCTGTCCCGGCCTCCTTTAATTAGCAAAGCTACACAACTCTCCAACCAAGTAGGGGCACCCCAACCACTGGAGGATTTTGATGGCCAGTTGGAGCGACTAGTGGTGCTGGGTCGAACCTGGATAGGAGACTGTTGGTATGCGCCGCTAACTATTGGAGGGACATGCTGCTCTGCACTGGTGGACACGGGTTCGTCAGCAACTCTGGTGAGGCCTGATGTGGTGGGAAATGGAACTGTTATTTTCCCCACTATAGTGAAGCTGCAGTCAGTCACCGGAGAGCGAGCTCCCATGGTCGGGGAAGCAATAGTGACTCTGGGGCTAGGAAGAAAATCTGTCCGCTGCCCGGTGTGGGTTGCTAACCTGGAGGACTGTATACTGGGACTGGACATTCTTGGGGCTTTGGATTGTGTCATCAACACAAAGAGAGAAACTCTCACGTTCCCGGATGGCCATGTCATCCAGATGTGGCGCCAGCCACCCCGGCCTGGCTGTGTTGCGACCCACACCATTACCACACTGACGGCTGAGGCAACAGATTCTGCTGCTCCTAGCTGCATTCCTTCCGGCGAGCCACCTCCGCCGCCCTCCACCTTGCAAGCTGCTGAGCTGCACACTCCGGCCAGCTGCAGGTTCACACACACGGGTGACAAACGCCTCTCCACCTGACGACGATGAAAGAGTATTGGCAGTGAGGGAGGTCTGGCAGAAAAACTGTGATGGTCTGACTCATAGTGAACAAAGCCTGCTGTGGCAGCTGCTACTTGAGTTCAAGGACTGTTTTTCACTGTCAGAGGACGATGTGGGCTGCACAGATCTCATCCAGCATAGGATCGAAACAGGAGATGCACAGCCGATTAGGATGAGACCTCGACGCCTCCCACTGGCCAGACAGACTGCGGCAGATGAAGCCCTGCTGGGGATGCAGCGAGCTGGAATCATTGAGCCTTCCACCAGCCCTTGGGCCTCCCCGGTCGTCATGGTTCCCAAAAAACAAAAGGAGGCGTGGCGTTTCTGTGTTGACTTCAGACCCCTCAACAAAGTGACCAAGAAGGACCCCTACCCCCTTCCACGCATTGACGAGGCCCTTGACACAGTGGCAGGGTCAGCCTGGTACTCCTCTTTTGACCTGCGGAGCGGGTATTGGCAGGTCCCCCTCAGCCCTGAAGCTCGGGCCAAAACTGCCTTCATCACTAATGGGGGCTTGTGGCAGTTTAAAGTCCTGCCGTTTGGCCTCTGCAATGCTCCTGCCACTTTCGAGAGATTAATGGACAGGGTACTCGCTGGTATTCCTCGGCAAGAGTGTGTTGTGTACCTGGACGACATACTGGTGCATGGGGACTCCTTCCAGGCGGCTCTCAAGGCCCTGAGACGGCTGCTGGAGAGGGTGGCAGCATCAGGTCTAAAACTGCACCCACAGAAATGCTCCTTCCTGCAACGAGAGGTCACATTTCTGGGGCACAAGCTTGGGGGCGGTGGTGTCAGCACCATGGATGAGAAAGTACAGACTGTGAAGGATTGGCCTACCCCCAGCACTGTGCATGACCTGAAAAGCTTCCTGGGCCTGGCCTCCTACTACAGGAAGTTTGTGAGAGGGTTTTCCTGCATAGCTGCACCGCTGTTCCGCCTGTTACAGAAAGGGGTGGTGTTTGATTGGACAGAGGAGTGTCATGCAGCTTTCACTTCACTGCAGAGAGCCCTTGTGGAGGCCCCAGTCTTCTCACCGCCTGACCCCACCCTGCCGTTTATCCTCGACACAGACGCCAGTAATGCAGGCGCAGGTGCTGTGCTGGCCCAAGTGACTCCTGAAGGAGAGAGAGTGGTGGCTTATCACAGCAAGCAGTTTAACAAGGCTGAACGTTGCTACTGTGTCACAAGGCGGGAGCTGCTTGCTGTGGTCAGTGCCATCCGACATTTCAAATATTACCTTGGGGGCCTCCACTTCACTGTCAGGACCGACCACTCTGCCTTACAGTGGCTCATGTCTTTCAAGGAGCCAGAAGGCCAGCTGGCACGCTGGATTGAGGAGCTACAGGTGTATGATTTCACTGTGGTCCACAGACCTGGGGCACGCCACGGAAATGCTGACGCACTTTCACGACGACCTTGCAACGCTGATGGCTGCAGCTACTGTGAGAAAAGAGAGGCGCAGGAAGAAGAGCGGATGCAACCTGATGTGAAATGTGCTGCAGTAGGACCGGAGGGCACGCCAGCAGGCCATGGACTGACAGCTGTGGACGTGGCAGAGTGGGGGTGCAAACAAGAAGAAGATGTCGACATAAGGCCAGTGCTTGCTTGGGTGGGATCCCAGCAGCGACCACCTTGGGGAGAGGTTACCATGTTTTCTCGAGCCACAAAGGGACTCTGGTCGATGTTTCAAGCCCTGCGCCTGTGTGATGGGGTACTACAGAGGGGGTGGAAAGAACCAGCAACTGGAGAGACACAGTGGCAAGTGGTGGTGCCCAAGGCTCTGAGAGAGACAGTGCTCCAGGCAATGCACGGAGCTCCAGGATCTGGTCACTTCGGGGTTACTAAGACCCTCCGCCGCCTCCGCCAGGGGTTCTACTGGGGCCAACATAGGCGGGATGTGGAGGACTACTGCCGGCGCTGCGATAGCTGCATTGCAAGAAAAGGCCCTGCAGACAGATCTCATGCCCAGCTCCAACAGTTCCCGGCTGGGTGTCCCATGGAGAGGGTGGGGATTGATGTTCTCGGACCGTTTCCCCACTCAGAAAGAGGTAACCGTTACATCCTCACTGCCATGGACTATTTTACAAAGTGGCCTGAAGCTTACTGCCTGCCAAACCAGGAGGCGGAAACGATTGTGGATGTTCTGGTGGGGGGAATGTTCAGTAGATTTGGGGCCCCTGAAGTCATCCACACAGATCAGGGCAGAAACTTTGAGTCCCGTGTCTTCGCTGCCATGTGTGACAAACTGGGTTCCCACAAGACCCGCACTACACCCCTCCATCCACAGAGCGATGGGCTGGTCGAGAGATTTAACCGCACCCTGGCACAGCAGCTGGCCATAGTGACAGCCACACACCAACGTGACTGGGATGACCACGTACCTCTTGTGCTGATGGCTTACAGGTCTGCTGTGCAGGACTCCACTTCTTGCTCTCCTGCCCTTCTCATGCTCGGCAGAGAAATCTGGACGCCAGCTGAGATGATGATGGGAAGACCTCCTGATGGCCCTGCGGGTCTTCTGGGGCTCGACTATGCAAGGAAACTCCAGGACCGCTTGGAGTCTGCCCACGAGTTTGCCAGGAACCAGCTGCACAGTGCGGGTGCAAGGCAAAATAGGAACTACGACGTGCACGTGAGAGGACGACATTTTGAAGTCGGGGAGCTGGTCTGGGTGTATAGCCCGCAGAGGAAGAAGGGCAGGTGCCCAAAGCTGGATAGTGAGTGGGTGGGACCCTGCCGAGTCCTGGAGAGACTTGGAGAGGTGGTGTACAGGGTCCAGCTGCCACCACGAGGCAGGAAAGTCGCTCTGCACAGAGACAGGCTGGCCCCCTACCGGGGCACAGTCACCCCACCAGGACAAGAGCTTGGAACACGGGGAACCCTGGACTCTGCCCGGACTACTCCCCAAGCCCTCCCCAATGGCCCCAGGCTTTTGCCCGCCAATTTACAGACTGGACTTGATGTCCCTGTCCCAGCCCCTTCCTTCCCATCCCCTGCCCCCTGCGTCCCCTCAAACCCTTCCCCTGCCCACCAAGGCCGGCGGCAGCCTCAGAGGAACCGGAGGCCACCCGAGAGATTTTAATTGCCCCTCGGGGGCGAGGGACTTTGTGGGGGGAGGGTAGTGTAACGGTCTGAGTTACATGTAATGTTTTACGTGTTATTGTCTTTACAGACAGAAGTTGTTCAAGACAAGAATGTATTAGTTATTGCAATTCCTGGGTTCAGGAGGTCAGCGAAGGTCTCATGGGCTGGGTGGCTGTGGGGCCTGTCAATCAATGTGGCTACCTATGAGGGTGGGTGGGACACATGGGTGTGCCTGTGATTGGAGAGCGAGTGAGGGGGGATGTGGTGGTTGGTGTGTGTGCGGCTACGCTGTGGGAGGGAGTCTATGTCCGGGAGCGGAGTGTGAAGCATGTTCAGAGGTTTCCCACAGTTTGACAGTTGTTTTGGCGTAGGCTACGGCCGACAGTAGCCTGTGTGTTGTTCATCAATAAAGCACACTATAAGCAAAGACCACGTCTAGTAGCTTTCCTGACCCAGGGTCGCTACACTATGATGAAGCTATCCCAACAACCAGTTTTGGACAAATTTGTGTGAACTGTTTCTAAGCCTCATGGTAGCAGATATTCTGCATTAAATGTTTTCCTTCAGTGGGACTTCCCTTGTGTTCATCGGTCTGATGATTTGGGGTCTTGGGGTGGAGCTGTGTTTCAGAGCGAGTTTGGAGACGGAACAACAGCGGCTCCAGACGGAGTTCGCCGAGAGAATGCCTCCAATAATAATACTTTTATTTTGTATAGCGCTTTTCTAAGTACTCAAAGACGCTTCACATACATTTGAGACAAATGGATCAAAAACAAAACACAGAAAGACAATGGAACAAATAAAACCAATAAACAACATCCCCGGCACAAAAGAAAACCGGGGAAGCCACACGGAACAAGTCCTGTAGTGGAGGGCAGGGTGCAGGGTTTAGCAGGTGAAGGGTAGGTAGCAGGGGTTAGCAGGTGAAGGGTAGGGAGCAGGGGTTAGCAGGTGAAGGCAAGTTTAAAGAGGTGAGTTTTTAGGGCTTTTTTAAATAATGAAAGGGTGGGAGCCTGACGGATGTGGATGGGGAGGGCATTCCAGAGGGGGGGGTGCAGCAGCTGAGAAGGCCCGGTCACCCCAGGTCCGACGTTTGGTCCTGATGAACTTCAGAGTGTTCGCATCGGCGGACCTGAGGCAACGGGTAGGGGCATCAAGGGGGAGGAGGTCTGAAAGGTAGGTCAGGGCCAGATTGTTAAGGGCTTTGTAGGTGGTGAGCAACATTTTAAAGTCAATCCTATATTTGACCGGGAGCCAATGGAGGTTGCGTAGGACCGGGGTGATATGTTCATAGCGCTGGGTGGAGGTGAGCAGGCGGGCGGCAGAGTTCTGAACATATTGGAGTTTGTTGATAATTTTGTTGGGAGAGCCGTAGAGGATGCTATTGCAGTAATCAAGTCTGGAGGTTATGAGGGTATGGATGAGAATTTTGGTGGTGGCAGAGGATAGGGAGGGTCGGAGGCGTGCAATGTTCCTGAGGTGAAAGAAGGCAGTTTTGGTGATGTGGTTGGCATGGGGTAGGAAAGAAAGGGTGGGTTCAAGAATGATACAGAGGTTGCGGATCTGGGTGGAGGGGGTGACGATGGAGCCATCAATGTTTAGAGAGAAGGTCTGAGCTGAGCGGGTAAGGGAGTTTGGGCCGATGATGAGTAATTCAGATTTATTGCAGTTGAGTTTGAGAAAGTGCTGTTGCATCCATGATTTTATTTCAGTGAGACAAGTGGTGAGAGTGGAGTGGGTGACTGAGGTTTTGGAGGAGAAATAGAGTTGGGTGTCGTCAGCGTCGCAGTAATTTGTCCAAGGGGAAGGATGTAAATGATGAAGAGGAGGGGACCAAGCACGAAACCTTGGGGGACACCATGGGTAACTGGGGAAGTGGAGGATTTACAGTTATTTATGCTAATGAATTGATGTTGATCTGAAAGATAGGAGGTGAACCAGGAGATGACAGTGCCAGTTATACCAAGGGAGTACTGGAGACGTGAGAGGAGGATGGAGTGGTTGATAGTGTCGAAGGCGGCGCTGAGGTCAAGAAGGATGAGGATGGTGAGGAAGCCAGAGTCAGCAGAGAGAAGAATGTAATTTGTGATTTTCAGTAGGGCGGTTCTGTGCTGTGTTTTGAACGAAAGCCGGATTGGAAGGGATCGTAGAGATTATGGAGATTAAGGTGGGACTTGAGTTGTGATGCAACAGCTCTCTCAAGGATTTTGAACAGGTTTGGGAGGTTGGAGGGCTGGGGGTGGTGGACGGTGCAGCCAGCTGGTTGTGTATTGCGGTGATTTTATCATTGAAGAAGGATAGAAATGAGTTACATTTACTGGTGGTGAAGGAGGTGGAGATGGTGTCTATGGGCTTGAGGAGTTTGTTGATGGTGGAGAAAAGCATTTTAGGGTTGTTGGAGCCATAATTGGATGATGGAGGAGTAGTGAGAGGAGCTAGCGGTGTTAAGGGCATCTTTATATTGTAGTTGGTGGAGTTTGAAGGCATCAAGGTGAACAGTGAGTCCAGTTTTTTTAGCAAGACGTTCCAATTGACGGCCCTGCACTTTAAGGTGGCGAAGTTGGTCAGTGTACCAGGAGGCAGAGTGGGTGAAGGAGACAAGATTTTTTGGGGGCGATGAGGTCAAGACAGGAGGAGAGTGCATCATTATAGTGATTGACCAGGGCAGTGGGGGAGGCAGTTGAAATAGGGGCAGAGACGATAGCAGCCAAGGAGGAGGAGAGCGAGGGGAGGTTGATGGACTTGATGTTCCGGAATGTTATGGTGCGACTCTGTTTAACATTTGGGGTGGGGATGTCTATGTCCAGGGTGATAGCCAGGTGGTCAGAGATGGTGAGGTCAATGCTGGTTAGATTGCTGATGGTAATGCCAGAGGTACAGACGAGGTCTAGTGTGTGTCCTTTTTTATGGGTGGGAAAGTCGACATGTTGGGTGATGTTAAAGTAGTTGAAGATGTCCAGGAGTTCTGTAGTGTTTGTGGAGTCAGATGAGTCGATGTGTATATTAAAGTCACCAAGTAGTAGAATGGATGGAGAGATGGTGTAGAGTTGTGTGAGAAATTCAAACAGATCAGAGGGGAAAGCAGGGTTAGGTTTTGAGATCTACTCTGCCTTTTGGTTTGTCTTAGCCTTACCAGTTTCCCACTATAGTTCACGTTCACATTCTCCGAGCCGTTCCATTAGTATGCTAATGACAGGGTGTGTGTGTGAGAAGTGAGGAAGAAAAGCGGAGAGAAAGCCGGTCTTCCTGTGAAATTGCCTTTTGTGTGTTGGATGAATGGCTGCATGGGGGAGGCTCTGTCTGTCCACCACCATGCTGACAAGTAAGCATTCCTGGAGAAAACAGGGAAAGTGGAGGCACTCCCCTTTTCCCGGCCCTGCAGAGGGATGCTGTTTCTTCGGCACGGACACGTAAAGGATCTGCTGTGTGCCGGTAAAATTCAGGGTGCAGGCTTTGGACGATGAATCACATTGTGCTATTAAATCCAGGGGGCGAGAGAGAGGTCAAGCTTTTTGATATGGAATCATAAGGATGAGATTGTAGGCAGGCTTTCTGTAATTAATCATTTTGCATTATGAGCCTGGAGGCTTAATGAGGATTTTCTTCTTAGAGAGAGAGCGAGATCAGTGTTGCTATCATATCTTGTTTTGACATGCAGCTGCATTAGGCTCACTGCTCTACCACCTAGAATACTTCACTGATCTGTATTTATGGGCTATACAAAATTAACTGAAATGAATTGAATTATTTGATTTAAAAACCCAGAAACCAACCTCATAACTTCATTGAACACAAACACTCATACAATCTCATTAAACTGAAGCAGATGACAAACTCCAGTCTTTCACATTGACTGGATGCCCCTGCATAACAGCAGAGGGCTGAGCCTTTGCTTCTGCTGCAAACATTACAGTGTTCATCCATCACCACTGTCAAGGTCTCCATACACATGCTGATTTCAGACTGCCAAATGGGCAAATTAGTTGTCAGGAAGCTTGTTTTCTCTGATTTACATCCTGCGATCGAGCTTTAAGCTGATGACAATGTACAGTTTTCCTCGTCTGTCCCTCTGGTCCACCCCCTCCTCCCTCCTCCTTGTAATTGCTTTAAGCAAAATTTAATTTGGGATGATCAGGCGAAAGATGAGCCTGGTTTGTCTCTCCAACTGTACTGAAGCCAGTGTATACTCGGCTTGCTATAACATACCCTGCTGATAATGATATAAGCAAATTCTGTTGAGCTTTTTGAGGTGTGCGTGTGCGTGTGCGTGTGTGTGTGTGTGTGTGTGTGTGTGTGTGTGTGTGTGTGTGTGTGTGTGTGATGCCAAAACAAAGATACCTGCGTAATTCTGCGCCACTGTTGGGAAACCCCCTGTTAATACCTCCGTCTTGCACAGACGCATGAGGCAGCGATGTGTCGACCGATTTGCCCTCCTCTCCCGCATGCTTCAGATCATTTCCCAAAGTGTCTCTTCACCGGCGCCCCGGGTCATGGACTTCATCCTTTATTTCCCGTCCTCAGCCCATCCTGTGTATTCCCCAGGTGAGGCCCGTTCCATATAGGCACGCTCAGATGTCCTTTATGTGCCAGTGTTCAGGAATAGGCCCGTCTGTGTTTCTTAATTGGCCCTCTGGGACTGGAGGACAAGCAGCAGCTGCAGATTTGAGAGCAGGCGACTGTCCGCCAGGACCTCTGATCCAGTGGCCTTGTTCTTCTGTTACTACAGCGTGTTCAGGGCTTATTCTTTGTGGTGTGGCCTGAAACATTTAACATTCCATTCATAGTTGTAAACTGCAGCTATACAGTTTTTTTCTATTTAGATTTACAGTCCAACATGTACAAAAGGAAGTGATATTTTGGTTTCTTCACCGCAGTGTATCTCACTTCCTGTTGCTGTCGACAGAAGCTTGTGTGACACTGAAGAGGCTTTTCAATCACTTCCTGCCAACGACACCCAGAAATACAACGCTTCACCGTCACCGTAATCTTTCTCTCTGAGCACACATGGACACGGAGGGATGGAACGATGGACTGAGCAGTGGACACCGTCTCTCCACGCTGTCTCTCCATCTCTGAAGTATCATCCAGGTTCAGGTTTATGTCCCTGAATGCCTCATTACCATCCCTCCTTTTTCTTTAAGCTAGAGCACCTGGCTTGATGCGTTGAGAGACTCAGTCATTCTGCAGCATAACCTGGCCTCTTCCAGTCGGAGTGAATGATGCTGGAGTCTCGGGAAAGAAGCTCCAGATGCTGAATTATAATATTTTGTGTTTAAAAGAACAGTTAAAAAAAAAAAGGTAAAATCTTCTTTCTGAGAATGTGATGAGAAGTTCAACATTTGGCTCCTGTGTGACATGCATGCTGTAAACAGCGCTCGTGAGAACATTACGACTGAAGCAGAACAGTGAAATAAACCGTGAAACAAGGGCAACACCATGAGCTGATGGACGCTGTCAGTGAGCCCCTCACGTTACACATTTACAGTTACTTGTTATTTTTTACCTTTTATGTTTACCTGTTTCCTGTGTGCTATGCTACACTAAAAACATCCTGACTCCAGCTCCTTACTGAATTCAGAGACATGCAATGAATATCAGCTGGGGAAAACACAAACGTTGAACTGCTCTGTAAAAGGTGCTAAATACACAATTCAGAGTACGGTATATCTATTGTCTCCATATGGCTCTCAACATGGCAATGGCTGAGCAGGCGGCTCGCAGCTAACGGTACTAAGTGCTAAACAATGGCGGCAGTGCTTTAATGGATACCGTAGCTCAGTAAGCCTGCCTCGTCTCTATATAATGCTGCAGGGAGCAGGAATATGAAGGTAGATTTGTGTCTTTATTACACAAACAAAAAAATATGTTTTGAGAGCAAATTTCTTGTTTGTAAGTATATTTGTTAGTTTTGCTGATGAATTCCAAAATATTTGTTCTCAAATCAAAAACCGTTGTTCTCAAATCAAAAACCTGCGCTCTCAAAAAAAAACTGCGCTCTAAAAAAACAACAACTGTGCTCTCAAAAAAAAAACTGCGCTCTCAATACTTAAAGCTACGAGTTGAGTTTGGACATAGTGGGGGGGGGGGCTTACGCCGCTGAATGAGGCAGGAGTTTCTATTGGTGGGTTTGACTGGGCTCTTTGCACACTAACAGGAGGTTACGGTGAGGAGGACATGGAGGTAAGTTGACATTATATTGCTGTTTTGTCAAAGTTATTTTAAATGTAGCAGCACTTGACTTAGTTTTCATGTTGTTAGAGTCTCTTTTTTAAAGAAAGTATGTTTTGTTTGAGTGCTGTAACATCTCAGTACTACAACTTGATTCACATCTTAGAGGAAGATGGCTTTGACCTTTCAAATGCAGCTCACCTCTTCTGTGTGGGATCTGCAACATTTTGTGGAGACCTGGAATTGCCAGCCCGTAAGCAGAGGGAAACTTGTCCCCTAATCAGCTTTGGAGGATTGGAACGTACCTGTGCCAGAGCCTTCAGGAGGTAGTGTGTACACTTTGCACAAGAACAAAGAAATGCAATTTAAAGTATGGTATTCACTAATTTGCTATATCACTCTAACCTAAATTAATAAATATTAACATTAGATCATCTACAGTTGTGAAAATGAGGCAATGGCTATAATTGTAATTAATGTATGTGGTTGTCCATCTCAGATTCTGCAAGCAGAACACTTGCAAGATGAGGAACTGCTGATCGAGGGCATGGGGTCACTGTAGCAGAGAGTATGGGGTCACTGTAGCAGAGGTGCCATCCCTCAGCCTCCAACGGAACAGCAGAGAGTTTTTTCCTTCCACCTGTGAAAACATAACAAAATTAAACAACAGATTTTGAGGATGACCCCAAATAATGATTTTGGTTGTATTAGCAGGTACAATAAACATAAAATATATTTTAATTTAGGTACAGTAATTATGAACCTGCTGCTTTGTAAAGTAGCCATCTGTCCTAGAGATGCGCCATCTTCGGGAAGTTGGTTTTTCACAGACTGGACAATTACATTAAAATTGCCCTTAACCAGATAACTTTCTAAAAAGCTTAAATAAAGGCATAATTAATGTTATATGAGAGTTGCGTAATAGTACTGCTGCCATCATGGTAAAAACCAGACTAATGACACATTTGACTGGCTCATTGACATGAGTGCATGTCTGCCTACCTGGCCATTTCAGTTTGCACTGAGGATCTCTCCATAACCTGACTCTGTCCCTACCTTTGTCCCTGAGGTTCTTCAGGTATGGCGCTTGAAATCAGGGACAGGAGATGGCGTGCAGCCTCCGTGGCTTCACGTGCATCATACTGGAAAGAGATGTTAGATGTGTGAACATGGTTAAAGGACATTACAGTGTAATGCATTAATGTCACACAGGCTGTATCGACACAAATTAAGCAATTACTTGACCTTACTTATTTTCTTGATTTGACCTGAGGTGTTTGTCGTTGGTTTCCATTCTGACATTAAAATAAAAAAGTAAATACTACCATGACAGTATCAATGTAATGTTTGAGTGTAATTATTTGATCAAAAACACCAAGCAAATTATAAATATCTTGTGCCTTACCTTCACTAACTAAGCTAACATAAGTTGTCTATGTAGTTATTTAAAAAAATGTAGACACTTGTGGGTTTAGTGATTGTTATATGCAGTTGGTGTCTTTAGCTAGCGAGTTTTAAGGATTTAATGGTTCATTCAGCTTCAGCTTATCTCCATCAAGTGTGATACAAGCCAGTAACATGGTTGTAACCTCATCAACTGTACCTACCTCGGTCGGAGAAAGCCAAACTCATTTAAATTAAGTCATACATGCGTGGTAGCTCCTTAGCTAACATCGTCACGCATCAGATGCATGAACCGTTAGCTCACTGTGGGCTAACGTTACATGCACGCAGAAAGTGGGGCTGCATGTCAACACAGCAGCCCTCCATGTCGGTCTTTAAAAAAGAGACTCCACAACATGAACATGAACAACATGAAAACTAAGTCAAGTGCTGCTACATTTAAAATAACTTTGACAAAACAGCAATATAATGTCAACTTACCTCCATGTCCTCCTCACCGTAACCTCCTGTTAGTGTGCAAAGAGCCCAGTCAAACCCACCAATAGAAACTCCTGCCTCATTCAGCGGCGTAAGCCCCGCCCACTATGTCCAAACTCAACTCGTAGCTTTTAGTATTGAGAGCACAGGTTGTTTTTTTTTGAGAGCGCAGGTTTTTGATTTGAGAACAAAGGTTTTTGATTTGAGAACAAATATTTTGGAATTCATAAGCAAAACTAACAAATAATTTACTTACAAATGAGAAATTTGCTCTCAAAACATATTTTTTTGTTTGTGTAATAAAGACACAAATCTACCTTCATACAGGAACATACATTTTACTGACCAATACGTTTAGTATTGGTGGAATTAACTAAGAGTACAGGAGGAAATACTGTACAATATAGAGCCTGAGGACAACGTAGTGAACATCTGAAGAAATTCTAACTGGAAGCCTGGATGAGGAGGGTTCACGTGGCGGGAGCCGCTGTCCTCCGTTGCAGTGTGATAATGATGGGATCAACATGGAAAGATGCAAATAGGGGGACTTTGCATGAACTGGAATATGGGGTTTATTGTACGTACTCAGCTATTCAAATGCACACAGGCAGCTACTAATCTAGTGGATTTCTCACAATGTAGGAGGTCAGACTGCACCTCACAATCCTTTTTTTTTTTTTTTTTTTTTTGTTGTTGCAGTATTTGGTTGTGTGTTTTCTGCGCAGTCATTGCACAAGCCGTGTTTATCTCACACCCCACAAGAGTTGCACATAAAGGAATCATTGTATCACTGCCCTCGTCTGCCGTCAGCCAGTCAAAGTGAGTTAGATCCTCCAGAGCTGCCTGGAGACAGCCGGCCAAATCCTATTGTGGCAAAAAAACAAATGCCTCCCCCAAAAAAGGCATTTCAACTCGTCCCACCATCTCCAAAGGGCAGGATTGTGTCTGGGTTATGGAGGTCATCTCGGTGGATTTATTACCACCATTGTTGGCCTCGTGTTTCATGTTTGTGATTCAGAGCCTCTACGGGCCCTTCAGACTGGTGTGTCATGTCTCTGTGGTCACATTGTAATTGGGCGGCGTTCCCAGCAAAGATTGTTTATAGAGACAGGAAACGCTGCTTCCCCTTTGCTATGATATCAGTGAGCCCAAAGAAAACATTTGACATTTTATGCAATATTTCTATCGCAATTTATGTTTTTTGGTGACATGACAAAGAGCCGCTGGCACCAGATCTTTGCAAGTTCAAACCCAGTTTACACATCACTGGGAACAATTTTTAAAGCTACTTTTGATTTTTTTTGATAAATTACCAAACATATTGTTAATAACATGAGACTAAATTACAGTTGGATTCATTGGATATGTCCCACTCCTTCTAAACTGCATTAATACACTAACTCGAACACATTTCTCCATGGACGCAGATATAAGTAAGTATAAAGGATGCAATCTATTCTCATGTGAGTGCAGCGACTGAATTAAAATGAGTTGCACTCAAATAGTTCTTACTAGATATTTACACCTATGACTATTACGCTACTAGAGTTTTAAGACATTATTTTAAGTTCCAAATACTGATATTCATCAATCTTCTTCTCTTGACCTCGGCGGCATACAGAGATGCAAGGGTTGTCAGGGAGCGCCATCTCCCTGACAACCATCCAGATTTAACCAAGCATCAATGAGCTCTCTCCCTCCTCCGCCTCTTCCCTTCTTTGTAGCGAATTAAAAAGGAAAGTTCATCAGTCACCCTCTGGAGCGGCCCTGACAGTGTGGCCCACAGCTGTTGGAGAGGAGCATCCTCGCCTTGGGTGAATGCGATTCAGTGAAGATGTCTCTTACCGTTAGTGTGCGCCTAAAGTGTGCCTTTGGACGTTGATGGTTATTAACGAGTGCTCGCTGTCTTCTATAACAATGTCAGCCCGCGTGCTAGTGTGTTTTTTTCTCCTTGAGGATCATCCCTGAATGTAAAAGGTGGGATTTCTCCGTCAGCACATTAGGATGGAGGTAAAAGGCCTAAGAGGCTGCTGAATTACGGCCACGTGCAGTGAGTCATGTGCTGCTTCAGTGTGTAGATGTGTATCAGTGCTCACAGCTGTGTGCATGGAAAAAAGTGCATTAGATTTAAGTGGCGAGTAACTATTAGCTCTCTGCAGCTCATTAGCATTTCAGCTTCCTCCCGCTCCTTCGTTCAGTCCCCTCGTGCAGCCTTGTCTCACACAAAGATGCTCTTTATGGTCCTGACAAGCCACAGAAGAGAGCTCACCTTGTGTTGGTGGAAGCCCGACTTCTCCCATTTACTGGAACCGGCCCCACTTTTCCTTTATGGCTTCTAGATTCAGATCCAGAGAGAATGATGGAGTGTGAAGGTGAAGACGTTTTATTCTGAACGTGTTGTATCCAAGTTATTGATTAACTTAAATGCCTTAAATCAGTGTCCATATTTAAAAAAATGAATTGGTCTGTGACTCTAAATGGACCATAATTCACTAAGTGAACATCAAGCTAGATAATTCTTGTCTCATTTGTGGTCTGATAAACTGTAAATTCATCCAATTTTAGTGCCCCTCATCTCTCTTTTCCAAGCTACTGTCGCTGTCACAGTGGACCTAAATAAAAGCAGTTTGACAAGATCTTGCAAAATAGTCCACCTTTTGGTGGACTATTTTAGGAGCTTCAGACATGCCCAGCCTCCATGGTTTTGAAATACGCTTTTCTTTAAATATATTGATATTATATTGATTCCTCTTATCGGTGCAAAATTTAATTGACTACTATTTGCGACCTCCCCTGGCTGACACTTTTAATATAACTTACTGTGGCCAAACTCTGTCACCGGAACATTAGGAGCAGTCACAGCGGTGCTAATGAATTGGGACATTTTTCTGTTTCTGGTCGGCCTTCATGCGTGACCTTAACTTAAGTGTGTCTGTCTGTCTGTCTGTCTGTCTGTCTGTCTGTCTGTCTGTCTGTCTGTCTGTCTGTCTGTCTGTCTGTCTGTCTGTCTGTCTGTCTGTCTGTCTGTCTGTCTGTCTGTCTGTCTGTCTGTCTGTCTGTCTGTCTGTCTGTCTGTCTGTACAGGGTCACACACATTTGCCTTTGCGAGAGTGTGCGTTTAAAGAACGGTAGCACATCAGTTTTTAGAATTAGCTTTTGTTGCTCCGATATGGAAGTGTGTGTATTAAATAAATGTCTCCATTTTGCAAATTAGAGTGCTAGATGCAGCATGCCAAATACGGATAAATGTTCAACATTGTTCTATGACAACATTTATTTGTGCAAATCTTCTAAACTGCAAGAAGTAAGTTTATTTTGATCTTCGGATGAACTGGATTGAAATAACCATAAGATGACAACATAGCACTGTGACTAATATGAGAAGAGTCAGTGGGTTTTATACCTCAGTGCGTTAGATACCTTAAGAAGTTACTGTATTATTTCCCAAACTGACATTTTTGACCAAAGAAATCCCAACAACTGTTTGTGAAGAAAGTCCTCAGATCAGCTCACGGTTCCTCTGTGCTGCCGCGGTGCACAACCACCATCGCTGCCGCATGCTGTAAGTGCACGCATTAGGAACCACATGGCCAGAAGCCGCTCCCTCTGTGACCACCCATCTCCATAGTAGACCGTGAGCGGGTTAATGGCAGCACTTTAACACATCTAGGAATGCTGACCTCCTCACAACTCGAGGGCATTAGCTGAAGGGGAGAGCCGGCTGAATGAGACCAATTCTCGTCATCGTTCTGAGCTCTGCTGTACACTAATGGAACAATACAGACCCCAACCGTCTGCAGTTGTGTTATCAGTGTGGGATCTGGGCTCCATTTGATTGCCTTTTCTGCCAAAGACTTATACTGTATAGTACGAGTACTATATTTGAACTGATGGAAAAACACACAACACCAAAACTGTCTCATAGCACCGAGGGAGAGCTGATTGAGGAAAACCAATGTTGTTCTGAAGAATGTTGCGACTGTGATTGGAATTGCAGTATTTTCTGTAAATGTCATGAGAAGCCAGTATTTGTAGTCTACATTGTATTACGGCACGAGGAGTTTGTTCATCATCACAAAGGCATCTTGAGTCTACAAAATAAAATATGAAATAATGAACTACACCGCGTTCCAAACTTTTACGCAAATTATATTTTTCTCAGATTTTTCTAAATAGTCGATGCAAATGACAGTCAGCATAATTTAAGTCATCAACCGTTAATTTATCGGTTGATGACCGGCATATCCTCGGCAGTAAGTCAGATACGTTCCCGGTGGGTGTTGGCCTCCGCCAGGGCTGCCCTTTGTCACCGGTCCTGTTCGTGACTTTCATGGACAGGATATCTAGGCGCAGCCGTGGGGCGGAGAATGTCAGGTTCGGGGATCTCAGGATAGCCTCTCTGCTGTTTGCAGATGATGTGGTCCTGTTTGCCTCCTCGGACCATGACCTCCAGCATTCACTGGGGCGTTTTGCAGCCGAGTGTGAAGCGGCGGGGATGAGAGTCAGCACCACGAAATCTGAGGCCATGGTGCTCTGCCGGAAACCGGTGGATTGCTCCCTCCGGGTGGGGACAGAGTGCCTACCACAAGCGAAGGAGTTCAAGTATCTCGGGGTCTTGTTCACGAGTGAGGGTAAAATGGAGCGGGAGATCGACAGGCGTATCGGTGCGGCTGCAGCAGTAAAACAGGCGTTGCACCGGGCCGTCTTGGTGAAGAAGGAGCTGAGCCGGAAGGCGAAGCTCTCAATTTACTGGTCGGTCTACGTCCCAACCCTCACCTATGGTCACGAGCTTTGGATCGTGTCCGAAAGAACGAGGTCGCGGATACAAGCGGCCGAAATGAGTTTCCTCCGTAGAGTGGCCGGGCTCAGCCTTAGAGATAGGGTGAGGAGCTCGGACATCAGGAGGGAGCTTGAAGTCGAGCCGCTACTCCTTCGTGTCGAAAGGAGTCAGCTGAGGTGGTTCGGGCATCTAATTAGGATGCCTCCAGGACGCCTCCCTTTAGAGGTTTTCCAGGCACGTCCATCTGGTAGGAGGCCCCGGGGAAGACCCAGGACACGCTGGAGGGATTATATCTCCCAGCTGGCCTGGGAACGCCTCGGGATCCCCCAGAATGAGCTGGTAGATGTTGCGGGTGAGAGAGAAGTCTGGGTCAGCCTGCTTGACCTGCTGCCTCCGCGACCCGACCCCGGGTAAGCGGTGGAAAATGGATGGATGGATGGAACCGTTAATTTAATGAATTCAAATGTTATTGAACAAACCTCCCAATGATAACAGTATTTCTTTCAAAAATAAAAAACTTAAAATGCACTGTTCCAAATTATTACGCACAACAGAGTTTTATAACATTTTATAGGTTATTATGAACTGAAAATGCTCATCTTTTGAATTTGCAGCATTAGAAGGTCATATCTACTGAAATCAAAAGCTATTTCAATCAAAAACATCTTAACAGGTCAAGTTACATTTTAACATAGGACCCCTTATTTGATAGCAGCTTCACAATTCTTGCATCCATTGACCTTGTGAGTTTTTGGAGGGTTTCTGCTTGAATTTCTTTGCAGGATGTCAGAATAGCCTCCCAGAGCTGCTGTTTGGATGTGAACTGCCTCCCACCCTCAAAGATCTTTTGCTTGAGGATGCTCCAAAGGTTCTCAATAGGGTTGAGGTCAGGGGAGGATGGGGGCCACACCATGAGTTTCTCTCCTTTTATGCCCATAGCAGCCAATGATGCAGAGGTATTCCTTGCAGCATGAGATGGTGCATTGTCGTGCATGAAGATGATTTTGTTACGGAAAGCACGGTTCTTCTTTTTGTACCATGGAAGAAAGTGGTCAGTCAGAAACTCCACATACTTTACAGAGGTCATTTTCACACCTTCAGGGACCCTAAAGGGGCCGACCAGCTCTCTCCCCATGATTCCGGCCCAAAACATGACTCCGCCACCTCCTTGCTGACGTTGCAGCCTTGTTGGGACATGGTGGCCGTCCACCAACCATCCACTACTCCATCCATCTGGACCATCCAGGGTTGCACGGCACTGATCAGTGAACAAGACTGTTTGAAAATTAGTTTTCATGTATTTCTGGGCCCACTGCAGCCGTTTATGCTTGTCAACATTGTTTAGGGGTGGCTGAATAGAAGGTTTACGCATAACTGCAAGCCTCTGGAGGATCCTACACCTTGATGTTCGTGGGACTCCAGAGGCACCAGCAGCTTCAAATATCTGTTTGCTACTTTGTAATGGCATTTTAGCAGCTGCTCTTTTAATCCGATGTTTTTGTCTGGCAGAAACCTTCCTCATTGTGCCTTTATCTGCACGAACCCATGTGTGCTCTGAATCAGCCACGAATCTCTTAACAGTACGATGAACACGCTTAAGTTTTTGTGAAATATCTAAGGTTTTCATACCTTGTCCAAGGCATTGAACTATTTCACGCTTTTCGGCAGCATAGAGATCCTTTTTCTTTCCCATATTGCTTGGAAATGGTCGTCTGCTTAATAATGTGGAACGCCCTTCTTAAGTAGTTTTTCCTTAATTGGGCTTAATTGGGCAAACTAATTATCACAGGTGTCTGAGATTGATTTCAGTGATCCAAAGAGCCCTGTGACACAATACCATCCATGAGTTTAATTTAAAAACAAAAAATTTAATCTTTATGACACTTAAATAGAATTTGTGTAATAATTTGGAACAAGGTGTAGTCAGTCAGAGAAAAGTTAACTTCCACACCTACTTACCCAGTTATCCATTATTTATCAGGGTGTGACCCCAGAATACTTGACATTAATCAATACTATTGGGAATTTATCGTGACATTAGAAAGTGGCATTGCAGTAAATACACACTGCTGGTGTTTTGCAGCTCCGCATAGAAGCTGCTTCAGCAGAGCTTTTCTTGCGATAGCTTAAAACACGTAGTCAACAGTCCAACTGAATTGATTTTTTTTTTCAGCACACATATCTGGTGTGTGAATCAATTGTCCTGTGCCTCCACCTGCTGGCGTGGAACGTGGACATCTGGGTCGTGGTCTATGCTTTACTACTTATTACATGAATAATTTCTGTGACATCCATTGAATGTGCTGTAACTCTGTTACGTTGATTCTGTACACATGACATCTATTGCTTCTGTCCATCCGGGGAGAGGGATCCTCCTCTGTTGCTCTCCCTCAGGTTTCTTCCCCTTTCTTTTCCCTGTGAAAGGGTTTTCACTACTATTTTTAGGGGGAGTTTTTCCTGATCCGATGTGAGGTCCCGGGACAGGGATGTCGTATGGGTACAGATTGTAAAGCCCTCAGTGGCAAATCTGTATTTATGGGCTATACAAAATTAACTGAAATGAATTGAATTCTTTGATTAAAAACCCAGAAACCAACCTCATAACTTCATTGAACACAAACACTCATACAATCTCATTAAACTGAAGCAGATGACAAACTCCAGTCTTTCACATTGACTGGATGCCCCTGCATAACAGCAGAGGGCTGAGCCTTTGCTTCTGCTGCAAACATTACAGTGTTCATCCATCACCACTGTCAAGGTCTCCATACACATGCTGATTTCAGACTGCCAAATGGGCAAATTAGTTGGCAGGAAGCTTGTTTTCTCTGATTTACATCCTGCGATCGAGCTTTAAGCTGATGACAATGTACAGTTTTCCTCGTCTGTCCGTCTGGTCCACCCCCTCCTCCCTCCTCCTTTTAATTGCTTTAAGCAAAATTTAATTTGGGATGATCAGGCGAAAGATGAGCCTGGTTTGTCTCTCCAACTGTACTGAAGCCAGTGTATACTCGGCTTGCTATAACATACCCTGCTGATAATGATATAAGCAAATTCTGTTGAGCTTTTTGAGTCGTGCGTGTGCGTGTGCGTGTGCGTGTGTGTGTGGCTAATTACTTTTCCAGTGCTTCGGTGGTGAAGGATGCTTTGTGATCTTTCAAGCCCACTCGCTTCCTTTTATCCGATCTCGCCGCTGCCACAGACTATTACACAGGCGTGTAGTCATGCACACATTTCAGCAACATACACATACGCTCTCACACCAGAGAGCAACAGACTGTTTTTCTTTTAAGCAGACAGACAAACAGTTGAGTGACTCACTATAATAGATAATAGCGTTTGTTAGCAAACACAAATTACCACATCCATTGTTTACAGAGCACATTAGCATTCCTTTGGCGTCGTGCTTATGTCCACCCAATAGTTATTGTCTGGTGTCAGCTCGCTTTTAGCTCTCTTTTTGGCTCTTTGCAGCTAAATGATCCAGTCTGTTCCCCAGCTACTTGCTAGCGGTGTCTGTCTGCAGCTCAGTGTGGGGCAGGTACAGTGTCCAGCGAGCTGAAAATAGCTGCTTGCTGTGACTGAACAGAGGGGTGATGAGAGCAGTGAGAAGCAGAAAAAGGCTTTAAAACCTATTCAATTAGCTAAAAGAGGCTAATTGCTGCGGAGCGCTGAGGGGAACTTCAGATCTCTTTTAACATTTTATATATCCTTTTGATCCACTACCGATATCAAAGTATTGATTTGTAGTTCTCTGGAGGTCCCAAACTCCAAAATTCTTTCCTTTTGTAATATGAATCTGGAACCAGTCATTGTTTGATAGTATTTTATACCAAGGAATGACTTGACAAAAAACTGTCATTGATTGATTTTTCAACAATAAATACAACAATAATACTTTCTGATACTTAACTATTTAAAGCGCGTAATATAACATTTATTTTTACAATCAGCACTTGAAAATATGAAGGCACTTGCAAATGAAGAGGTAGTACACAATGTAACAATGTTTAGGTGAACTCTGACCTACTCTAGTTCAAAAGTATTTTGCGCGAGACAAAACCAGTGCTCGTGGAGAGTAAGCTAGCGGGCACGGGCGCGACGAAGATGGTAGGTACTGATGCGCTTCTTACGTGCACACCCACGTACGGACTTCTTCAGGTTCTCTGTAATGGACAATAAGACACAAGACCAAGACTGTGAAAGAAACTTGCGTGTGTCTCATTTGCGGGGCGACTGTGGCGACGGCAAAGCGGCACAATGTGGAGAGACACTTCACTACATGTCACAAAAGCTACCATGCTAACTACCCACCGGGAAGTGCACTACGGACAGAAAAAGCCCGTGAGCTAAAGGCAGCTTTGGGTAAGCAACAGTCTTTTTTCACGAGGCCGGCGAAAAAGTCACAAAAAGCAACCGAAGCCTCGTTTAGCGCTACACATTTTCTGATCAAGAAGAAGAAAGCATTTTCAGACGGAGAAGTTTTCAAAGAAGCAATGATGATAATTGCTAACACTGTAGTTAAAGACGAGAAAAATGGAACCGATCTAATCTCCACTCTCTCTGACGTCCAACTGGGTGCATCTACGATGGCTAGACGAGTGTCAGATATGTCTGGTAATTTGGCCGATCAGCTGGACCGGGATCTGGCAGAGTGCAGCTGGTTTAGCATCCAGTGCGACGAGTCCGTGGACAGCAGCAGTACAGCGCAGCTGTTAGTTTTTATCCGGATGGGGTTTGTCAGTGGCTAGTGAAAATGGGACATTTTTCCTATGAAATGTAGTGATGTAAGTGATCATCGAAAAATGTAACAATTACTGAGATTAAAGTGCTGAATATTGATATCTGTTTCCCTCCTTATTGTCATTGTTGCTAATTATTGTGAGAAATCATTTACGTGATTAGTGTCTTCACATAGATGAGTATTATTAATAATGTATAACTAAAGGCAAACTGAGCAAATTTGTTATTTCAGAAGAGCGTATCAAACTGGTAGCCCTTTGTATGACTCAGTACCCATGAAGTAGCTCTCAGTTTCAAAAAGGTTGGTGACCCCTGATGTAAACCATACTTTAGTGTTTAGTTTTTCGCTCTTTACTTAAGATGTCATAAAACTAACTTTTTCCTTTTTACTAAATGTACTAAAACACTGGCAATGAGGAAGATCTTGGGGAGACAATAAATATGAAATTTAAATCATAAAAAGAAA
The DNA here is from genome assembly GCA_023566465.1 of Cottus gobio. Lineage (NCBI taxonomy): Eukaryota > Metazoa > Chordata > Actinopteri > Perciformes > Cottidae > Cottus > Cottus gobio. The sequence continues at coordinate 17,066,564 of CM042234.1, read as the reverse complement.
ATCTGGTTTGAAAACACACACACATATACAGTATATGTGTATATATATATATGGGTAGAGGAAAAGACTTGTCTCAACAGTAGATGAATTATAGATAGATAGATGGATGGATGGATGGATGGATGGATAGATCGATAGAGATATATTCAAAATTGTGTAAATCTACCAACTCAATCACATCCGTTATTGTACGCAAACAAACCATGTAGTAATTTCTGTATGAATCTACTGACGCTGCTCCCCGACTCGTCTCTGCCCTTCCGGAGCATGTGTACGGCACAGCGTGGCAGATCGCTCCCGACCGGTTCCCCTCGCTCGTCTATTTCTGGCATCCTGAGGCGCAGGGCTCATTGTGCCGACCGTCACTACGAAGCCTTCAGCATCCTTCTGAATCCAGCTGTTTTTTTACTCTCGTAATTTTCAGCTGTTGCCACTGGGCCATGTTTAAGATGGATATCCCTTCATTTCGGCACGGGAAAAACATGGTCTCGTGTGCAGCTGTGAACATTTGTGTTCCTTATCCCACAGGGGGGAACAAAGTCACGACTGTTTGCTGTCCTGGCTCCTCAATGGTGGAATGAGCTCCCCATTGTCATCAGGACAGCAGAAAGTCTACATCTTCCGCCGCAAACTAAAAACACATCTTATCTGACTATATCTTAAATAAAAATAAATAAACAGTAGCACTTAAATGGCACTTACTTATAGAGGGCTTTTGAAAATTGTACCTTCTTGATTCTTGTTCACATGGTTAAATGCACTTATTGTAAGTTGCTTTGGATAAAAGCGTCAGCTAAATGAAATGTAATGTAACGTAAAAAAAAGAAGGGAAGATGTTTTTTAGACCATAAGAAAATACCAAAGAAATATCGTTTAGTGTCATGTCAAGGGCACTGTATCACAGTTGCCGTGGCATGTTTCTATCTTTCCGTGAATGTAACAATAAGCAACATTACATGTCCGCCTCGCCCTCACTTAGAACCCAACCTGACCTTCCTGCACTGCCGCCACTTCCAGCCTTTCCTTCCTCTGCATTCTCTCTCTCTCTCTCTCTCTCTCTCTCTCTCTCTCTCTCTCTCTCTCTCTCTCTCTCTCTCTCTCTCTCTCTCTCTCTCTCTCTCTCTCTCTCTCTCTCTCTCTCTCTCTCTCTCTCTCTCTCTCTCTCTCTCTCTCTCTCTCTCTCTCTGCTCCTCAGTCACCTCAGACAACGTGAAAACTATAACAAACATAAACATTTGTGCATAAATTACAAAAGGGTGGCCATAGCGGGCATTTAGTACATCCCACGCCTGGTCGTAGGCCTCATCATCCTTTCGATAAAAGCTTCCATCCAACACAGATCGTGCCTCACCACTGATGTACTTCTGCAGATAGAAAAATCTGTCTGCTGGATTTGTGCATCGCTGTTCTATTAATGTCTTAAAACTCATGCTCCACTCTAAGAACTTAAGTGGGTCCCCTGAGAAGACTGAAGGCTCAGGTGCAGGAAGTCTGGTAAGAACCATTGTGTCATGTAGGGCTTGTACTAATGATAGTTCGTTGTTATTGCTCTTACGTGTTTGTTCCTCTTTAATCTCTGTAAGAAGAACTGGATGACCATTGTCCAGCTCACCACACGCTATGCTCTTCTCATCCACGGCTTCATCTGAGTCAGCTTCTGAATATACCCTAAGCTTAGCAGCTATTACTTCAACATCTCTCTGATTTTCCAGTCTTTTACGTTCTTGCCTTTGTGCAGCAATTGTCTCTTCCATCTTTATTTCAGCTTTCTTTGCAGCCAACTGTGCTGCACATTCTACTCTTTGTGCTGTGATGCTTTGCCGCTCCAAGGAAGAGTTGGAGTGGTGACTACGAACAGTGGATTTGGAGATTGTGGTTCCAAATATTGAGTGGGCGTACGTACTCTTGGTCAAGAACCACATGAAGTCTTGCATTTTCTGCTTTAGCATCAAACTCCTCTAGCCCCACTTCGCTCATGCGTACATTCATGAGCCTTATCAAATTTCTTGTTACTGCAACGCAGGAATCCATTTTTCTTCTAATTTCTGTAGAAGGCACAGAATGAGATCTTAGAAATTCGTACGCATCTTTCACTTGTGTCCCCAGATCTTCAGCAGCATCCATCATGTTTGCTAAGTCTTGGTCGGAGCACTCATCCTTAAGTTGAGCACGTGTTGCTCTCACCTTTTCTCTCCATCTTTGATATAGCCTGAAGAATTTATTCTCTCCATGGGAAACTTCTCCTTGCTTCAGCTCCAACATTTTGGATGTTAATTTTCTCTCTCGTGAGGATTTTCTGGGTTCAACGTTGTCAGTGGTAGAGGTAGGTTCTATTATTGCCACTCGGTGTATTTCTATTTTCGCATAAGTATCACCTATGAGTAACTCTAACCTCTCCCTTTCAACATCATCAGTTTCTGATTTTAATTGTTCATTCAACTTAGTCAGTTCTAATTGCAAAGACTTAATTTGTTCAATGAGTTGCCCCTGTGTTTCTTCACTGTGCACAGACATTGTGCTTTTTAAAAAAATATAACACTTTAACAGTAAATAACTGCTAACACGCAAATAACCTTGACCACTATGTCATTTTGAGCAACCTTAGTGCTTGTGTTTTGTAAGTCTGAGTAACTTCCTCAAATTAGCCACTTAATATATTAATTACAAAGTGCATTTGAACTCTCAGATCAGAACATTAAACCATTCATAACAATGCTACTAGTAAAGCAAGAACAACAATTGGGCTATAATAGATGGACACTCTTATAAATAGACCAATAACTTTCAACCACAATTTCTTCTCTGTCAACTTAACCAATGTCCATAAGGTTATGGTGTAACAGTCAAACCTGATGCGGTGTGCAAGGAAGCTGTGTCTCCTGAAGACGGCGAGATGAAACAGTCACTGCGCACTGAAGCCTGTAGACAGGATATTTGCAGATCTGTAGGTTGCGCTGGCGAACGCTGCCCTCTGCTGGTGAAGTTGCGGTACTCTCAACCCGCCAATATCAAGAGCCAACAGACCCGTCTTTTCCCGTTAATTGGCAAGCGACCAACGACCAGCGACTCTGTCACTGCGCACTGCCCCGGTGGTTGTGCTTCCACCTCTCTTGACACGCGCTGATCCTCACTCTTAACCGTCGGCCACGTTGGCGGTACGTTTTCACTGTAGCTACACTGGTCCAGCAAAAATGGCGACGCTTCGTACTGATGTCTGATGAACTTTATTCGTCTTGCTTTCTCTCCCTCTCTCTCTCTCTCTCCGCTCCTCAGTCACCTCAGACAACGTGAAAACTATAACAAACATAAATATTTGTGCATAAATTGCGAGCTCTTCTTGGAGTCTCTCAAGCAAATGTCCGTCGCTAGACATGCTAGCACATATTAGCACATTAATAATGACACAAACTACAAAGTACACAAAAATGCAACACATGTAAACATAAAGGCAGGTCAACAACAATAGACATAAAATGATATATAAATAAACACTTTACTGTGTGCACCACTTGGACCACGTGCAGAATCCTTTCAACATGGGGTCGTTCACTCCTTTCTCCCTCCGCGCTAAACAACCCACAATGCCACGGTAATATGCCCACACCCACTCTGGGTGTGGCATGTTACTTTACCACTTTACATTACAATACAAATGTCTCTCTGACAGTTACACAGGATTTGGTTTCAGTCTATGAGGTGGGCTGATTCTCTCTGACAAGACATCAGTAGCCTACACATGGAAGGCACCTGGGGGCGAACAGGCCGCCAACGTGCACTGCTGCTTAACAGGGAAAACAGGGGCACTGTGGTCGACTACCACCTGTTCAGCAAAAATGTCTGTGAAGTCCTTTATGCTATACATGCCTGCAGTTTTCACAATATTCCTGCTTCAATAAGGGACCTTTAATCTGGCTTTCACTATCAAACTAGGCACAATTTTAAGAATCAATTTTTTGTACATTTGCTGTAATACTTGTATAATATCTATAGGATTGCTGTTGTCTCTCTCGCTCTCTTTCTTTAGTTAGATATGTCCTGCATGTGAATTATTGATGTTGAGAGACTGAGCTGCTGCGCTGGAGGGTTTTCTTTCTGCTCCATTACTGCTCTCCCACTGAGCCAAGAGCTTTACCGGTGGAGCTCCACCTCACCCCGGCTATCACAGTTACTGCAGCCATTTCACTAACCCCTTCCCAAAAGTGTTGAAGGGGCTGATTGCAGGGAGACACGGCTCTACATGCGCACCCAGATCATATGTGAAGAATGGAAAAAAGAAGACACTTCCACCGACGCGTAGTCCTTCACAGAAACCCCAGTCTCGCTCGCTCCTTCACTCGCTCCCTTGCTCACTGTAAGCCTCCATGAAACTATCATGAGACATGTATTCCCCCTTCCCTTTCACGCATCCGTAGGGCTCTCACAGTCCAACGGATAATTCGATAGCCAGCCTTACCACATTTACAGGCATCAAAACAGGAAGGCAATGCTAAAGTAGTAATGCCCCGTTTCTTGCTTGACTCGATTGGATGCCTGGGGTAAGTTGACATTAACGATGGTTGCAAATCATCATCATAAGTAAGTATCATAAAACTAGCATTATCTCTAATGACCAGCAGGGGGCGACTCCTCTGGTTGTAAAAAGAAGTCTGATTATATAAAAGTCTAGAAGAAAATTACCCTACTTCTCACAGCATGATGTTCATTTAGTAAATTATGTTCGGTTGTAAGCTCCACCCTTTCGTGTCACTTCTTTTTCTCTAAATAAGCTAAACAAAAAAGCGACGGATAAAAACCAAGGTGGCGGCCAATGGGTGATGTGACGGAGATTAAGTCCACTTCTTGTGTTTAGTGCAATGTTATGTTATCAACTGCTGGTTTACTGCGGTAGCTGCTGTGATTTTACTTCGTGCTCAGGTGCATCCATAATCTATTGGACACAATGCATTCTCTCACTAAGAGTCTGAGGGAAGCCGTTGCTGAATAGCTCTGATGACTCAACAGGATGACTTGTTTAAGCCAACCTCGACCTTAAAGAGCGTTGTACGTGAGGAGCGGAAGGTCATTGTTGAACTGATGAGGGGCTGTTTTTATCTCTGTAGAGGTCGCTCTGTACAGTTGTGGTCTGACACTGTATTAAATGCCTTGTATTAGCTTTAGTATACAGTTTCTTGTGCCTGCCTGAAACTTGTTTGTACTTTGGTCAAATCATGAAGACAATTGCTGTGGGAGGGTGAAATTCGGCTTGAGGCATTTCAGTAGCTAGCCAAGCTATTGTTCTGTTAAGGCCTTAGGCTCAAACAGTCAAGAGCATTTAGCATTTACACCGAAGGGACTTGACCGGGCACTTCATCTTTCCAGTATCTGTGCTGTTTGCGGCGCGGTTAGGGTTAGCTGCTAGGCTTGTGTGTCTGCAGGGGTTGGGTGGTGGGTGGGGTCTCCCATGGCTGCCTCAGAACTGGGTCAGAGGGATTAATTTCCTGCCCTGGTCGATCCAAGCTAATGGTAGATTAGCATGGGAGGTTTCACTTCCAACACACCCCCTCCACTCACTACCCTCAGCCAGTACTAGAAATGAAGCAGCATGCTGCTTTTCACACTCCAGGGGCTTGAGGAATGTGTGTGTAGTGATGCCCCTATACTGTGTGTGTGCATATGCTCTCTGTCGGACTCCATGCTGACCGTGTGTCAATTGGAGGTCATTGAGCAGCAACAGTGGGCAAAAGAATATTTCGATGTAGCATTGGTCAAAATAAATCCTGTAGATGTATACCTTCATTTAGAAGAGGCATTATAGAAAAAACGACACGTTTCTGTCTGTCTCTCCTCACATTACTGCATCATCATCTTTTTTTCACAGTTATGTTTGGGTGTTTCTCGCACCAGTGGACCTTTTAATGTGCTGGAAGTGATTTTAATTAGGTTTTATACAGCGCCTACAGGCTCTTTATCTCCTCCCTTCTCAATCTTTCTTTTATCAACTTACCATCAGGCCTCCTGTAATACCAGTAAAGCCTATCTTAAGCTCTCCAAGCTGTGCAGTCTCACCATACACCACACAATTAGGACTGCAACATCTTAAATGCCTTTGATCTGCTTATTTTAGCAGGATAGCAGCAACATCAATAAGAATTATTAATATTTTGATAATGATAATATAAATACTGTACATATATGTTGTGCCTTTTTGCATGATCCCCTTTGTCATTAAGTTCCAATGACTCAGAGGAGGAAGCCCAGAATGTTTGGGAATTTTTGAGTCCGCTCTTCTGGGAGTTGCCACATTTTGCAGCTCTGCATGGTTTAGTGAGGGAATGTTTTCATGCTCAAGAGGGTATTTGGCTGGCCGCATTACTTCTCTCTCTCCACTCTTGTTCCCTACCTCCTCATTCATCTCAACATTGACAGAAAAGATAAATATGAACAATGAAATTCGTCAGCAAAACAGAAAAGCTCACATTGCTCATTCCCAACTCTTTCTCCTCTCTTTGAAAAGGTATTGGAAAGAACGTCATCTGCGACCGGACAGCAACGCCTCTGGATGCCTTCCGAATGATGTCAGCGGCCCAGTATTACCCGAAGCTGCTGAGCATTATGGGAAATGTGTTACGTTTCTTGCCGGCCTTCGTCCGAATGAAGGAGCTGTTAGAGGAAGGGTACATCGGGGAGCTTCTGGTCTGTGAGGCGCAGGTATGCCTAAATCTATAAATGTTTTTTTTTCAGTGGCTTTTTGCCATTTATAATAATGGCAACAATGTGAAACACTCTCTTGAGGTCTGTTTGTGTTAAGAGCAGTGCCCACAGAACTTGCAAGATATTGGTGCTCAAAGTCACCATTGCAGTGTGGGTACTTTCTGACACAAGATTTGACCTCAGATACGTCTGTTGTCCTGATCGCATTAAAGTGAGAAAAGACCTAATATGGTATCAAATCTGTTCCCCAAAGGTCCACAGCGGTAGTCTCCTGGGGAAGAAATACAACTGGAGCTGCGATGACCTGATGGGAGGTGGAGGTCTGCATTCGGTGGGCAGTTACATCATCGACTTGCTTACATTTCTGACCGGTCAGCGTGCAGCAAAAGTCCATGGCTTCCTCAAGACCTTCGTCAAACAAACGGATCACATCCGGGGAATCCGTCAGATCACCAGCGACGACTTCTGCACATTCCAGATGGCACTGGAGGGGGGCGCCTGCTGCACCGTCACACTCAACTTCAACATGCCTGGGGATTTTCGGCAGGAAGTGATTGTTGTGGGGACTGTCGGAAGGTTAACGGTCACAGGGACTGATCTGTACGGCCAGAAGAACTGCGGAGACGGAGAAAGTGCTGGAGGTCCTGAACTCTTGCTCAAAGACACAACGCCTCTTGAGAAGGCCTCCTTGCCGGAGAAGGCCTTCAGTGACATTCCGTCCCCGTATCTCACCGGAACGATCCGTATGATCCAGGCTGTGCGGCAGGCCTTTCAGGACCAGGACGACAGGCGGACGTGGGACGGGAGGCCTCTGACCATGGCCGCTACTTTTGAGGATTGTCTTTACGCTCTTTGCGTGGTGGATACCATCAAGAAATCCAACCAGTGTGGAGAGTGGCAGAACATTGTGGTGATGACGGAGGAACCGGAGATCAGCCCGGCCTATTTGATCAGCGAGGCCATGCGGCGGAGTAGGATGTCCCTCTACTGTTAGCATCCGGCCGATGGGTGGAACACTTTGAAATGGCTGGATGCCTACCTCAACTCTAGGGGTTGTTGGAACTTTATTCATTCAGCTTCCACATTCAGTTCTCAAATTCATCACCCGTTCAAGCTCTATTGCTACTGTTCCAGACAAAGAGGTTACTCCACTATGATACCGAAAGTTATGGTTTCCTGATACACTGCCTGAGCAGTCGAGGAAATGCAATGTAATCAATAATCTAACCTTTATTTATAAGGAAGCCTTTCCTTTTTTTGCTTTTAAAAGAAGACTTGAATCCTTCCAAGGAGATAGACTTGTAATTAAAACTGATTCATTCAACCGAAATATATAGTGCTACAGCAGAGGCAGATCAGGGAGTGAAACTAATGCCCCTTTGTTCTGCTTGACCATAAGGGTATTTGCGCCTCTCATTTCTGATTATTTTCTACTATGACTGGGTCTGGAAGACAACTCCTTACACTGTGGGTCCACACAAGGACAGCCAAGGAAGAACGATAGTCCTCTCAGTTGAAAATGTGCCGCTGTATTGTTGCTGTAGTCTGAAGTACTTGCTAGTTTTACCAAGTGAATGTTTTAAGAAGAAAAAAACTCTGCGTGCATCTTCCTGCTCTGTATGTCTCTTCCATGTGTGTGTGAAACAAAAAGGAAAATAAATCAATAGTTTGGCTGGTGGGTTTTTCAGAGGGGTTCACCCTCTGATTCGCGTATGCAATATATCCAGGCTGTACAGGGCAGCAGAAACACCTTGGTCCTCTAGCCTGGAGTTAAGGGTTGAAACACACTCTGGTGTGCCTTTTTATGCAGTTACAGTAGCCTGTGCATCAGTTTACAAGTCCTTTATGAGTGGCTAGTGCAGTGATGCTTTGATATTCTTATTTATTTTGTGTGTTTTCTATTGTAATGAAGCATGGCCATGATCCATAGGATTCTGTGTGGTGTGTGCATATCTGCACTGAGCCTTAAGTGTGGCTAATAATACAGTCTTGCACTAAGTATATGCAGAGCAGTGTGAGGATTAAATCTTGATATTGCAATGCTATGGGTTCACACTTGCATCAAGCCACCGTGATTTAGCATTTAGCACACTTTTTAGAGCTTCTTTAACATGCACAGTGGAATGCAGGTCTGCCTGTATGCTGGACCCACGCCTACAGTAAGACTGTAAACTTTACAAACTTTACATTTCTTCAAGTTTCGGTAATAGGTGTTAAACGTTAAGGCTGGTGTTATTCTATGTTCCCGTGAAGATGTTTTCTGCTCAGTCTGTGAAACTGGGCCTCAAAACCCTTTGATTCATTTTGAATATGGTAATATTTAAACTGGCCACTCAGTGTTTGCTTCAGAATACAAGATTAGCCGCGGACAGACACGCGCACACACAAGAGCGATCCCATGATCCTCCTGGTGGAAATAATTCTCACCTGACTGAACTCTCCTCTACTCCACGTAGTGTTTTAGTGTATTTCAGTTCCCTGTTTGGATTTTATGGCCCACAACTGTTATTTTTGTTCACTCAAGTCTCATCAACCAGCGATGGCAGTCAGTTTTCAGGGTAAACTACTCTCACAGTATGCAACTTTACCGCACCAAAGACAGACAAAATTGGCGATTAGCAGAAAAGAACTGAGCCGAAAGACAATGAATGATAGACTTTCAACACGTTAACATAGTAAAAAAGAAGTCTCTTTTAGCTCATGTTAACCAAACAGGGAACAAGTTTCTGCCCTTGAGCACATTTGGTGCGCGAGTGAGAGATTATAGAATATCACCACCCTTATCTTCAGAACTCCAGTGGAACTGGAACCAATTAGAAGACTAGAGTTGGTAAAGAATGATAAAAACACAAGCGTCAAAATTGTGATTGCGTGATGTTTACCATGCATACAAAATCTATAAATGACTAACATTGTTTGGATGAGTTTTGCCATTGATGTATCAAACGAGGAAAATCCAACCACTCGTTGTGTTTTACTCCGTCACTCAGGAGAGAAAGCTCAAATAAACCTCCATATTTTAAGATGCCGTGTGACTTCAGGTCCAGAGAGCAGCACCAACCTACAAGCCAAAAGATTGATTTTTTTTTACGCATCTCTGTTCCCCCTGTGTGGTTTGAAACTTTTAAACTGTGCTGAAATACTATCTGTGTAACGACTACTGAAAATGTACATATGAAAATATGATGAAACAACAATACGCGTTTGTCTAAAGGAATAAACAAGTACTGTATGTATTTTATTTGTAAAAAAACAAGGAACTGGGATGTTTTCGCGAATGTTACGGTATTTATTCTTTGTTTTTTTGTATGTTTATTGTTGTTAAAGTTTATTTTGGAGGACTCACCTGCAGTGTGTTTAGGAGATCGACAGCAGACCTGAGACCTTGGAGCATTCAGCTTCTTGTCCCTGTCTGTGAATTATTGACCAAAAAAGCTCTTCTTTTAACGCCGTTATGAAAAGCTTTACGTCTGCTCTGAAGACGCATCGTAAACACCCCTGCTAACCAGTCTAGTCCAACAAACTGAGTCCAACACTGATAAGCTATCGCTCTTTAAGATAACTCAAGTCCCATGATTGGCCCTTGTGTACTGAGCGCCTTATCAAATCTGCATGTAGACTTTCTCCCTTTGTCTGATAACTTTTTTAAATACCCATGAGTCTGGAATTCCCTTTCATAGTTAATAATACTTCTTTACCGCTGTTCTTTCGTGATTGATATTCATAAATGTGGCGGGTGTGAATTAATGTCACAATTTAAACTTGATGGAAGGTCAAAGGTTACTGAGCCGACACTGGATAGGAAATAAAGGAAATGAAAAAGACAGAATCAATCGTCACGTGGTTGTTTTCTTTGCCCACATCAGGCCTGTAAACATGCTTTATGACTGTGATTCATGGCCCTGGGCTGGAATAGCCTCACCTGAGTCTGACTTGGCTGTAAATGATCTTCCACTGTTGGGAAGCTAAGGTTGAGCGTCTCACATTGAGCTTATGTTTCCATCCGAGTAAAATCCATTTGTAAGTGTAATGTGTCATGTGTCGACCAATGATGATGACGGGTAAAACTGTCCACGAAGAAGCCCAGAATAAAAAACATTTCTTCCCCTTTATATCTCCAAATTTGTCACTTGTTTTTTTGGCCCACTTTGTTGACAGTGTTTCATGACCCAAGCCTGCATGTCTCTGTGTAAAGAGCCGCTCACAATAGGCCCAGTATGTCAAAATCAGCATGGGTCTCAAGATTACCAGTGACGGCAACAGTAACTCACAACATCAGCTTTGGATTCACTCTGTTTGTGTAGCTGGAGGTTTACCCATCCAACACAGACCCGTTCCTCCACCTCCTCATCATCCTCCTCCTCCTCCATCTTCATGGAGATGCAATCGTACATCTCTGCAGACCTCCTCAGCCAGACCAGAGGGCTTTTTTTTATTTCAGCAGCAAGATACTGATCTTTCTTTGGTGCCCGTTATGATGCGGACAGTGATAGCGATGCAATTCTCTCGCGTGCCAACCTGAACACTCATAACCGTCCACTGCTTATTAGAGACATCTATGGATTGATGCTGAGGTGATGTCGTGCTGTATCGCCCAGCGATGTGTCCCATCCTGTCCTTGAGCTGTGTGATTCTTCCTGATGCCAGTGGCCAGTTGAAAGGATCACGGGAGGTACCCCACAGGTCTCACAGGCCCCCACAGGTCTCACAGGATTCACAAACTGTTCAGGAAAAGGCTTCCCCTTACTGGGGGAGAGGAGGAGGAGGAGGAGGAGGAGGAGGAGGAGGAGGAGGAGGACTGAAAAATGGTTCATTTTGGAGGCGAACAACCTCAAAGAGGGGCTTCTTCTGCCCTTGGAGACCGTTACTTAGCAACCGCATGCCACGTAGCCGAAACTAGGTCCTGTCTTTGAATTTTTTTCTTTTCTCTCTTTTATTTTCCCTCACACAGTAACTCTCTCTCTCTCTCTCTCTCTCTCTCTCTCTCTCTCTCTCTCTCTCTCTCTCTCTCTCTCTCTCTCTCTCTCTCTCTCTCTCTCTCTCTCTCTCTCTCTCTCTCTGACAGAGCGTGTGTGAGCTGAGAGCAGGTGGTGGTGGCAGAGCGTGTGTGTTGTTTTGATAGTTAATGATATATTTTTCACATAGTTTAATAATCACAGTTGCACAGTAGTTTATAGTTTAGTGTTTGGGTTTTTTGTGGGTTTATTTTTTTCTTTTCTTTCTCACCGGCGTCTGCCGGTAGCGTGGCAGGCGCCATGGCTAGCGGGTGCTACAAACACCTCACCCGCAAACACGGTGTAAAGGTGTGTGCCACGTTCCCCTGCAGCGTGGAGGACATCGGCCTCGCTGTGGGGGAAAAGGTCGGCCACAGCGGCGTCGTGTCGGCCGCTCGTATGAACAGTGCCGTGGTTGTTTTCCTGGACCGGGTGGAGAAGGTGAACTCGGTGGTCGAGACAGGCATCACCGTGAACAGCTGTTTCGTGCAGGTACTGCCTTTATGCCAACCCGCCACCAAGGTAGTCCTCTCGAACGTCCCCCCCTTCATCACCGATGAGTTCCTCAGCAGAGAGCTGTCTAGACACGGGAAGGTGGCGTCCCCGATCCGCAGGATGTTGTCTGGGTGTAAGTCTCCATTGCTGAAGCACGTGGTGTCCCATCGCAGGCAGCTGTATATGATACTGAACAACCGGAACGAGGAGCTCAACCTCCGTTTCATTGTGAAAGTAGATGATTATGACTACACCATATACGCCACTTCAGCGGGCATGAAGTGCTTCGGTTGTGGAGAGGAGGGACACTCGGTGAGGGCCTGTCCGAAGCGGAGCGAGCCGGCTCCGCCCGGCCCGGGAGCGGCTGCGGCTGCTGACGCGGGGGCCCCCGCCGCTCCACCGGTACCGGAGCGGCGGAGGGCTCCCGCCTGGGGGGCCGCTGCCGCGGCGGGGACCCCGCCCTCGAGCGGGGTCCCCGCTGCGGCGGTGGCCGCCCCCATCGTGCGGCCGATCGCGGCTCCGCGGAGCTCTCCGCGGAAACCCGTCGCTGTGGCCGGACCAACACACGGGGTGAGTTCAGTTGATGCACCGGGGGTGGAGGTAGTTACGGGTGAAAAGGGGGGTTTGGGTGAGGGTATTGTGCGTAAAGAGGGGGTGGTGGGTGAGGAGGTTGTTCTGGGAGGGGAGGGTGCTCTGGGTGGGGTGGGGGAGAAGAAGGTGGGGGGTGGTGTGAGCGATGTGTGTGGGATACAGGTGGAGGAGAAGGCAGGTGAGGGGGTCGCGGAGGAGAAGGCAGGTGAGGGGGGCGCGGAGGAGAAGGCAGGTGAGGGGGTCGCGGAGGAGAAGGCAGGTGAAGCAGGTGGGGAAAAGGAGAAAGAAAAAGACGGGGGGGAGCGCAGTGCGCTGTGGAGTGAGCAGGTGGAGGAGGCGGAGATGGAGGAGGAAAACGAGGGGGAAAAAAAAAAAAGTACAGCAAAACGCAGGAGGTCGAACAGGGTGGTGGCGATGAATGTGGGTGTGACTGATGAGAGTGCGAATGATGAGTGTGTGTCTGATAGCAGTGATGTTCCGGTTTTTAGCAACAGTCAAAAAAAGAAAATGTTTACATCAGAAAAATTAAAATCGTTTTTAGCACAAACCAAGAACCAGCATGGGGTAAAGGTGGGTGAGCACTTCCCAGACCTAGGTCTTTTTATTGCCTCGGCCAGACTCCACATGAGCCAGAGGGAGGAGTCTGGCCTCACAGACCAGGAGGCTTTTAGACTGAAGAAACTTGTGCTTAAGGCAAAGCGTCAGCTGAGCAGTGATGGAAAGGGCAGCTTGGGATATTTTATCTAAGTTACTGTTTTATTGGTTGGTTTTTACTTTAATTTTATCCACCATGGATGTTTTTAAGGTGGGCCTGTCCAATGTAAATGGTGCCAGAGATGTCCGGAAGAGAACGTCTATCTATGAAACATCTAAAATGAAAAAGATAGACGTTCTCTTCCTACAGGAGACACACAGTGATTTTAACAATGAGTCTGACTGGAGGAGGGAGTGGGAAGGGGAAGTCATTTTAAGCCACAACACCTCCCTTAGCGCAGGAGTGGGCTTCCTCTTCTCACGGGCTTTTAAACCCAACGCACTGGAGGTCCAGCATTTTATCGAGGGGAGGCTTCTTTTAGTCAAAGCTCGGTTCGACAAATTTTCTGCTGTTTTTATCAACGTTTATGCTCCATCGTCCGGTGCAGAGAGGAAGCAGTTTTTACTCAAAGTGAATGAGGTTTTAAATGGTTGCTCCACGGAGGATTTTTTATTCTTGGGGGGGGATTTTAACTGCACAGAGGATGCAATTTTAGATCGTAATCACGCAGAGCCTCATCCAGCCTCTCAGCACGCCTTGAAGCAGCTGGTCCGCTCTCACGGCCTGGTGGACGTGTGGAGGAGGATGCACCCAGACTCCAGACAGTACACCTGGTCCCACTTCAGAGAGAGCAGGGTCTCCTCAGCGAGGTTAGATCGTATTTATTGTTTTAAGCATCATTTTAGCATTTTTAAGAGTTGTGTTATTATGCCTACTGGTTTTAGTGATCATTCTCTGGTTTTAGCTCATGTTCTTATCAGGAACATTTTACCCAGAAGTGCGTATTGGCATTTTAATTCTGTTTTAACATTTGATAAGAGTTTTAGAGAGGTTTTTATTTATTTTTGGGGTACTTTTAGACAGAGGAAGGGTGATTTTAGCAGTCTTAAGCAGTGGTGGGACCATGGTAAGACACAAATAAGACTACTGTGTCAACAGCACACTTTAAACGTCACACGTGATAGCGCCAGATCTATGAAAGATCTAGAGACCGAGATAGTGGAATTAGAACATTTAAGTGAGTCCACAGGAGATCGAGGTTATATTGAAAACCTCAAAGAGAAAAAGAGGGCTTTAGCCGACCTGCTGGATAGTAAGGTGCAGGGCGCCCTGGTCAGGTCCCGGTTCCTGAACATCACAGAGATGGATGCTCCCTCTAGCTATTTCTTCAGTCTGGAGAAAAAGAACGGGCAGGGGAAAGTAATCCACGCACTGCTGTCTGACACAGGGCAGGAACTGACGGAACCAAGCCAGATACGGGGGCGAGCTGTGAGCTTTTATCAAAAATTATACTCCACGGAATACCAGGAAGAGCCAGCTCTCCTGGAGAGTTTCTGTGGAGGACTGCCCCAGGTCTCTGATGAGGCCAACTCACAGCTCCAAGGCCCCCTCCAGATGCAGGAGCTGCTGGCCGCCCTGCAACGCATGCAGGGGCGGCGGGCTCCTGGCATCGATGGCCTTACGGTTGAATTTTATAAGGCCTACTGGGACATCCTCGCAGAGGATGTCTCGGAGGTTTTTAATGAGTGTCTGGCCTCTGGTTCCATGCCAGTGTCCTGCAGGAGGGCAGTCCTCACATTGCTGCCCAAAAAAGGAAACCTGCAGGACATCAAAAACTGGCGCCCTGTGTCACTGCTCTGTGTGGATTACAAACTCCTGTCCAAAGTATTGGCCTCCAGGCTGGGAAAAGTTATGGAGCAGGTCATCCACCGGGACCAGACCTACTGCGTCCCCGGCAGGTCCATGGTGGACAACGTCCACCTAATTCGAGATGTTTTGGATGTCTCTAGTTCATTAGGTGTAGACGCTGGTTTGATTTCCCTGGACCAGGAAAAGGCTTTTGACCGCGTTGAGCACAGCTTCTTGTGGAGCGTGATGGAGAAGTTTGGGTTCAGCGCGGGCTTCATAGCTAAGATCAAGGTGCTGTACAGGGATGTTGAGAGTGTGCTGAAAATCAACGGCAGTCTGAGTGCTCCTTTTAGAGTGTGTAGAGGGGTCCGGCAGGGCTGTGCTCTGTCTGGGATGCTCTACACTCTCTCCCTTGAACCTCTCCTCCACAAGATACGTTCCAGCACTCAGGGTTTGTTTTATCCGGGTTTTAATAAAGAAATGATTTTATCTGCGTATGCAGACGATATTATATTTTTTATTAAAAACCAAAGTGAGGTCAACATTTTAGCAGGTATTATACAGGATTTTAGCTCAGCATCGGCAGCGAGGGTCAACTGGGGAAAGAGTGAAGCCCTCGCTGTCGGTGAGTGGGGCGGCGGTCTCCCAGTTCTCCCCCAAAACCTGGAGTGGAAGAGAGGAGGTTTAAAGTATCTAGGGGTGTTTTTGGGAGCAGACCATATAGTGAAGAAGAACTGGGAGACCGTCACAGAAAAGGTCGAAGAGAAACTTAAAAAATGGAAATGGCTGCTCCCCCAGATGTCACTTAGAGGGAGAGTGCTGGTTTTAAATAACTTGGTAGCATCCCAGTTGTGGCACCGGTTAGCCTGTGTGGACCCCCCCTTAGGCCTACTTGCAGACATCCAGAGGAAGATGGTGGACTTCCTCTGGGGGGGTCTGCACTGGGTGCCACAGGGGGTGCTGTTTTTAGCCAGGGAGGAGGGGGGACAGGGCCTTGTCCACCTGGCCAGCCGGACTGCCACTTTTAGACTACAGTTTATTCAAAGGTACCTCACAGGCCCGGCAGATCTGGTGTGGAGAGATGTGGCCAGCAGCATCCTGAGGCGTGCCAATAACCTGGGGTTGGATGATGCTCTGTTTTTAACTGATCCTAAATTTTTAAAATTAACTATGTTTCCTCCTTTTTATCAGGGTGTCTTTAAGTCATGGGCCCTTTTTAACCACAAAAGGTGCCCAGAAGCCAACTCTCTGCACTGGTTGTTGAGAGAACCACTGGTCAACGGAGCCAGGCTGGACGTCAGCAACCACACCACACACGGCCTGACGGCGGCGCTGATCCAGTCTGGAACCTTGACCCTGCAGCAGCTGGTGGATGCAGCGGGGCCGGCACTGACCAACACCCAGGCCCTGGGTTCTCTGCTGGGGCTGCAGTCTCTCCGGGTGGCAAGCAGGATCCTGGAGCTCTGGTCCAAGAGGCTAACAAAGAAAGACAAAGACCTCCTGATGGGTGGCCAGACCAGGACCAGCCCGGATGCTGCAGACCCCTACCCGGACATCATCCTGAGCCCAGGGTTGGGAGAAAAGACCGGCCCCCTTCTGAGAGTCATCCACGCAGAGAAACTAACAATAACGAGAGCGGACAAAGAGACTCTGTACCGCAACTGCGTGAAGTGCATCCACCAGGCCGGACTGAGCGGCAGGCCTCCAACTGTGTGGACCAAGAGATGGGGACAGGATGGACCCAGCCCACAGTGGAGGATTTTATACAAAGCCCCCCTCAAAAAACGGACAGGTGACCTCCAGTGGAGAATCTTGCACGGTGCCGTCGCTTCCAACGCTTTTATTTCTGTTCTTAATCCAACTGTTTTTAGTGGGTGTCCATTTTGCGGCGTACGTGAGACAGTTTACCACGTTTTTACTGAGTGCAAGAGACTCACCGGTCTCTTCTCTCTTTTAACATCGGTTTTTACACGTTTTAACGTTGTTTTTACTGAGAGGATTTTTATTATGGGAGCTGGCTACAACAAAAATTTTAAAATCAAGTGGCAGCTCCTCAACTTCCTCTCAGCCCAAGCTAAACTGGCCATTTACACCAGCAGGAAGAGGAAGGTGGAGCAGGGGGAGGGGCAGGAGGCGGCGGCAGTGTGGAAGACAAACCTCCGGTCAAGACTCCGGCTTGAGTTCGGATTTTATCGACATGTTTCCGATCTTGAGTCTTTTTAAAGAGCGATGGTGTTGTAAAAACACACTGTGTGAGGTTTTAAACGATCAGCTGTCCTTTTCACACTTTTTAACTGACTGATGTATTTTAAAAACAAAAGAAAACAAGTCTTTTAATTTATTTTTTGTATTTATTTACATTTGAGACAGTTTGTGACTGTAAAAATTTAAACAATATGTAAATAAAGTGTTTTTGTAAAAATCAAAAATCTCTCTCTCTCTCTCTCTCTCTCTCTCTCTCTCTCTCTCTCTCTCTCTCTCTCTCTCTCTCTCTCTCTCTCTCTCTCTCTCTCTCTCTCTCTCTCTCTCTCTCTCTCTCTCTCTCTCTCTCTCTCTCTCTCTCTCTCTCTCTCTCTCTCTCTCTCTCTCTCTTCTCTCTCTCTCTCCCCTGGAAGACGAGCTCGTCGGTTCTTACCCTCAAAACATCTCCTCTCATCCTCTCTTCTCCTCCACCAGGACAGGAAGTGAGGCATCCCCTTTAATAGAAGCTAATGGGATACAGGAAGTGAAAGCCTTCCTCAGCTGCTGCAGCCCTGTCTTCATGCACCCTTAACGTGTTCAAAGAGAAACAAATCTCTATCTCGATGCTGTATTGTGATATATCTGATATGTATTGTCATGTCTGTGTAGGACGCATGGACATCTGTACATACTGTACTTTGAGCTGTCAAACGCATACTTATGGGTTATAATCTCGAGAATGTTTACTTATATTCTACCCGTTAAGGGCAATATGACATGTTTAGGAAGGTCGGCCCGTGTCACAGAGGTTGAAAGCCTCTGGGTGCTCTGCGTGCTGTAGAATGTGACGTCACTGCCCTCTTTCTCTCCTTTGATTGTGACTCCTGCCTCCCTGTTTTACCATCTCCTCTCCCTGCACCAGGGCTCGCCATTGATTGAATGTGTGTGGATGAAGGTGTGTGTGTGTGTGTGTGTGTGTGTGTGTGTGTGTGCGACCAACATGGTTTACATGTCTAATGCTGCAGTTTCTATGGAATAAAGAAATATGTACATTCATTTTGACTCTAATTGGATTTTCTTATAATTTGTCACAGCTAAAGCATTTAAAGAGACATGTTACAGGAAAATAGACTAAACATTTTAACTCATACATATCGCCAAGAAACACCCTCAGTTGATTGTTTCCATGAAGACAATTATTGTTTTGTATTACAAGTTTTGTGAAAATGTATGTTTAAATATGCAAATAAGGCATTCAAGGAATTTAGGGGCAAATCCAAAGATGCAAATAGGAAATTCGAAATGTGTGTTTTGGGTGTTTTCTTTTCACTCGCCTGAAAGAAGAAGACATGCTACAGAAACACCTGCTATCGCTCATTGCTCGAGATTTTTGTGTTTTTCATCTATCCTGGCTGCACACAGCGTATGGACGAGTCTCTGCGGACCCCTTCTGGCTGCTGCAGACACTGCACATTACACCCCTTCAGTGTGTGTATATATATATATATATATATATATATGTATATGTGTATATGTATATGTGTATATATGTATATATATATATATATATATATGTGCATATATATGCACATATATATATACAAAGCTGGGTGACAAGAGAACTTGTCACCCAGGCCCATAGAAGCACTTGGGAGCGTGCAGGCGGGGGAACAAAGAGGCGACCGGGAGGTCTGCCTCCTGGGTCCGGCTGGATCCGGAGAGCGTCCTGCACCACAGACTCGATCTCCCAGGTGAGAGAGGCTGCCACACAGGTTGCGGGAAGAATGATGCCAGGACAGGATAAGTGACCCTCGGGGAAGAACTGGCGAGACAGTCGGGAGCGTCGGGCTTGGTATTCTTGTTGCCTGGACGGTAGGAGATGAAAAAGTCGAAACACCCAAAAAATAGAGACCATCGGGCCTGGCGGGAGTTCAACCTCTTGGCCGTCCGGACGTTTTTATGGTCCGTCCAGACCACAAATGGATGAGCTGCACCCTCCAGCCAGTGCCTCCACTCCTCCAGTGCTAGTTTGATTGCCAGCAGTTCCCGGTCTCCGACATCATAATTTCTCTCTGCCTGGGTCAAACGGCAGGAATAGTAAGCGCAAGGACGAAGCTTAGAGTCCATTTCTGAACATTGAGACAGGATGGCCCCCACACCCATGTCTGACGCATCCACTTCAACGATAAACTGCCGGGTGTCGTCAGGCTGGATCAGGACGGGGGCGGAGCTAAACCGCTCCTTGAGGAGTTGAAACGCCAGACCAGCTGCCGGTGTCCACAAGAACGTGGTCTTGGAGGAAGTGAGTCTAGTGGGGGGGATGCCAGCGTGCTGTAGTTCCTGATGAAGTGACGATAGAAATTCGCAAACCCCAGGAACTGCTGGAGCTGTTTCCGAGATGAAGGGGTCGGTCACTCCATTACTGCCTTGACCTTCTCTGGATCCGCCTTCACCTGACCCGTCTCAATGATGAAGCCCAGGAACCGTACAGAGGTTACATGGAACTCACACTTCTCTGCCTTCACGAAGAGCTTGTTTTCCAGTAGGCGCTGAAGGACCATCCGGACATGACTCTGGTGCTCCGGGAGATCTGCAGAATAGATGAGAATATCATCCAAATATACAAAAACAAAACGATCGAGGAAATCCCGGAGTACGTCATTTACCAACGCCTGGAAAACAGCAGGGGCGTTGTTAGTCCAAACGGCATGACCAAATACTCAAAATGGCCGAGAGGGGTGTTAAACCCTGTCTTCCACTCGTCCCCTGCTCGGATCCGTACCAGGTGGTACGCGTTGCGGAGGTCAAGTTTGGAGAAGATCTTAGCTCCAGCCAGGGGTTCGAACGCCGAGTTCATCAGCGGCAGGGGGTACCTGTTCCTGGTGGTGATGCTGTTCAAACCTCTATAGTCAATGCAGGGCCGGATACTCTTGTCCTTCTTCGCAACAAAAAAGAACCCGGCGCCGAGTGGTGACGAGGAGGGGCGAATTATTCCGGCCTTCAAAGACTGTGAGATGTACTCCTCCATGGAGGCCTTCTCTGGTCTGGACAGGTTATATAACCGACTGGAAGAGAACGAAGCGCCGGGGTAGAGGTCAATGGCACAGTCGTAGGGACGGTGAGGTGGCAAGGAGAGAGCCCGAGTCTTGCTGAACACCTCCCCGATGTCGTGGTAGGCGGTGGGAATGGAGGTGAGGTCAGGCGGAGGCACCAAGTTGCCATGTGGATGTCCTCCAGGAGGTACCGCCGATCTTAGGCAGCTAGCGTGACAGTAGGGGCTCCGCGCGACAATCCTCGCCGCCGACCAGTCAATCTGAGGGTTATGGGTGGTGAGCCACGGGTGGCCCAAAACTAGAGGGTTTTGGGGGGAAGAAAAAACATAAAATTGAAGCCTCTCTCTGTGGTTCGCAGACAGGATAAGCTGAAGTGGTGGGGTTCGGTGGGTGACTCTGGCCAGGAAGCTGCCATCCAGGGCATTGACCACAAGTGGGGCTTCTAAAGCCTCCACAGGAACCTTAACTCTGGCTACAAATTCTGAGTCCATAAAGTTTTGTTCCACACCAGAGTCCACCAAAGCAGAGAGAGGAATAGAGCGAGAGTGCAGAGAGAGGGAGGCAGGCAGCAACAGTCTTGGTAAGGGGTTTAAAGAGGGCTTAGGTCCACTCACCAGTACCCCAACCGCTACTGGCGAGCGCCCCTCTTTTGGGCGAGTGGGACAGGAGGAAATAGAGTGTCCCAGACGGCCACAGTACAGGCACTCACCCGCTCCTAGTCGTCTCTCCCTCTCCTGAGGAGAGAGGTGCATGCGGCCGAGCCGCATCGGCTCCTCCTCCGGGCTGGAGTGATACGGGCTTGGAGACGGAGGGCCCATGCGTTCACCCTAATTGGCTGACGCAGAGCCACGAGGACGGAAGCTGGAAGAAGATGACGTCACGGGCGGCGCCCCCTGGGATTTGTAGTTCCGCTCACGTCGTCTCTCCCGCATCCGATTATCCAGCCCGATCGTGAGTTTAATTAGTTCCTCCAGCGAATCGGGCTTATTGCAGCTAGCCAGTTCGTCCTTCACGGTTTCCGACAATCCGTGAAGGAACACGCCCCTGAGCGCCGTCTCGCCCCACCCGGTCTCGGCGGCGAGAATGCGGAAGTCTACCGAGTGTTCCGCTACACTCACGTGGCCCTGTCGTAGGCGGAGAAGGCTCTGAGCTGCGTCCTCGGAGTCCACCGGGTGGTCGAAAACCCTCCGCAGCTCCTCCACGAAGATCACGTAGTTGACATGATTGGGCCGGTCGATTCCCAACGTACTCGTGGCCCAGTCCAAAGCCCTTCCTCGTAGTAAGCCCACCACGTACAAAACCTTGCACCTGCGGTGCTGGAACAGGCGGAAGACTGGCCTTCCGTGCCTGGTCCTGTACTATGCAACCGATCTGGGACACCTCGGCTGCCACGGACTTCAGCGTCTCCGCCATGTCCCGGATCATCCGCCGGTGCTTCTCCACCTCCAGGAGCATCCGCTTGTGCTCCGCCAGCAGCGTGCTGTCTCCGGTGGTCGCTGGATCCATTCTGGTCAGTCCGTTCTGTCACGGGAGTACAGGATTTAGGACCCAAATGCAGACCACAACGACAGAAGATTGGATTAACGGAATTTTATTGTGAAAGTAGCGTGTGGAGCCCGAGGTCCGACATGGCGGCTCGCTAACTCGGATGTGGGTCCCGTGGCTTGAGAGAGAGAGAGGGTCAGTGGCGGATCGGAACGAACAGACAGACAACTCACGGAGCGGCAGTGATGACTACCGGGGTTGAAGACGAAACGGACTGACAACCCAGGCCTGCAGGACCCGGGTTGAAATACGGCTGGTGATGAGCCTGAACGGCCGCAGCTGTGCAGCGCACAGAGATGTGTCCATGGGCGGCGTCTGAAGGTAAGAGACACACCCACGAGTCCCATGGCAAAACATACAAACAGGGGGATTACAGACACAAAAGGAAAGGAGGTCTTGGGGAAACAGAGGCAAACACAAAGGGTCAGACAGGAACCCTGACATGGGGACATTACATTACATTTAGCTGACGCTTTTATCCAAAGCGACTTACATGATAGACACGGTGAGCAATTAGGGTTAAGTATCTTGCTCAAGGACACAGACATAGACTGGACATGGACTACCAGAGGCTGGGATTAAACCTCCGGATCGACCCTCTGATTGAGAGACAGACTTGCTAACCACTGAGCCACAGTCGCCCAACATTATTCTCTGCATTTAACCCATCCTATGTAGTGAAGGAGCAATGTGCTGCCGTGAGGCGCCCCGGGGAGCAACTGGGGGTTCAGTTCTCAACACACTTCAGCATCCACCATTGAAGTAACCTCTAGTTCTGCTTTGTACTTGTTGTGGAAGTACTTGTTAAAAAAAGGCATTTGTGGATCTGGCGACATCAGGGGAGTTTTAAAAAAAACACACACGAATGTATAGCGATTCACACACAAATGTATAGTGATTCACACACGAATGCATTGCGATCCACAAACAAATACATACAAATCCCCATTTGTGCATTGGAATGTGAATCGTTCTGTGTGCATTTGAGAGTCAAATGTATTTGTAAATCCTTCTGTGTGCATTTGTAAATCAAATATTTTGTGAATTGTTCTGTGCATTTGTGAATTGTTCTGTGTGCATTTGTGAATTATGAGACCGATCTGACCCCATACTCACGATGGTCAGAATGAAAGTCTCCGTGTCTCCTCCTAGATCTGTGTATTCCCGGGCTGCAGTTGGTGCAGAGCCTTTGTGCTCTCATTGGTTTAAAGCAGTAACTGTGGGGCTCGCACTTTATTGGGAATTTCACATATTACAAAAGTACAAATTACACATCAAAATAAGTAATTGATAAATACATTACGAAATGCCTGTGTTTTTTTACTTACTTACGTAAATGTTTACTACGCCGTTAACAGGTTACGCTTGCGCATGCGTGACAACAACGATACTTGGAAGCGGATCAATTTGACTAGCAACATAACATCAGGGTTTTAATAAATTACCTTGTTCCGCTGGCAGAAAGAGAATCCGACTGAGCACGAGAAAGCTCGTTTCCGATTGGAGCAAAAAAAAACTTATGTTATTCTCATGGCTGATATTTGGAATGTTTTTCCTCTCTCATTGTATGTCACATGACACCACCTGGTCTTAAACAAACAGAATGCTCAGAGCGGGTGTCATGGCTGAAACTCCTGCTGGAGAGCAGCAGCTGCTCAGCTGGATGAGGGGCGCGGCCTCCCCGCGCCGGGCCCCCTGCTGCGGGTCTGTGTGTGTCTCTCTCTCAGTCACCGGACGGAGCGCTCCATCCATCCATCCAACAGCGGCGGCGGCAGCGGCGGCGGCGGGGGCAGAGATGGCGGACCCTGCATCGGAGACCTCCATCAAGGTGGTGTGCCGCTTCCGGCCGCTGAACAGCTCGGAGCTGGCCCGGGGAGACAAGTACATCCCGAAGTTCCAAGGGGACGACTGTGTGCACTTGGCGGTGAGTGCGCGTCTTGTTCACGGCTCTGGTTCAGAGGATGCGCCTGACTCTGCACTTCCGCTGCTCTTTGGTGGAAAAGTCAGACCATCATCATTTTGGATCGATGTTGTCCTTGGTTATTTTTATTTATTTTTTATGTCTCTTTTGGTGTCACAAATACCAAACACACATTTAAAATGTTTACGTAAAGTGCTTTTAAGTCCAGGGTGTAAACTAAATACACACTTCTAGAAATTTGATGTGACTTTACATCAATTAGCATGTAAACAAATCAACAGGAATAACTTTAGCTGTAAAACCTTGTATGCAAACAAGCTGCTCCCTCTCTTCTTCTTGCTTGTTACACTGAAGTAGAGTTTGAGTGTTTTTTATGTTATGTCACGTTAAATCTATTAGTTGGCAACAGCATGGTGTCAATTTAAAAAAAAACACCTCTGTGTCAATTTGTCAAAAGCCCTGAATAGCAGCTAAAGAGGTGAATCTGATAAGATGAGTTTGAAAAGTCCCCAAATGGCCCCAGTGCAGCCCTGTGACTACAAAGACTGAATGAATGGGGCCGGACACGACTAAAGGCAAAACTTTAATAAACAGTAGAGAAACATGACACATGCAGCATCTTCCATATAGTGCACATGGTGGATGCTCTGGTGAATAGGAAAAATACGTGAGTCATCTTCACGGCCTTCATAGTCACCAGATCCCAACATGTGTGAACAAATATCGGGGATTTCTGCCCTCTCCATCACCATCAGATGAATCTTCAGCGTTTATAGGACATGCGTGGCAGCTGTTGCATCAGCCTTTTATTGGTGATCATTATGTATTCTTGTTGGAAAGAAGTTTTACTTGGCAAATTGCAATCCCCTGATGTGTATGACTATTGAAGATGAAAACAGAAATGAATGGCCGCTTTGTTCTGTGATATTGACTCCCAGTCATTGCTTTTAGTTAAGGATACACAATGAACAAAATATTCTGATTATTATCCACACGTTTGGACAAGTTCTCACTGCCAAGGGGTTACCGTGTGTTTGTTGCTAATTAGACAGCTTTTAAGAATTTAATTTGAAAAAATCC
Source organism: Cottus gobio (assembly GCA_023566465.1). NCBI lineage: Eukaryota > Metazoa > Chordata > Actinopteri > Perciformes > Cottidae > Cottus > Cottus gobio. The sequence continues at coordinate 17,041,631 of CM042234.1, read as the reverse complement.
CTTCTTTATGACCCAGACATGACAGCATTATGTATCATATTTAACAGCAAGAACAACTTCTGGATTTGCAAACAAGCATTTTTGATCAACATAGATTCATAATTGTAAACATATTTTACTGGCAATAATATTTTTTGATTGCAGTGTTTATAGTTTTGCTCTCAAACCTTTTCTGTTGCATAATACAGACACAAAGATAACCCCATACACATATCACATTATTGCTTATTATTGCACACAATCAGACACTGAGGGTTTTGTGTGCTTATGTTTCTAGAGGGTCCTCCTCACTGCAGGAAGCCGACTCACCAGTGCACAAACAGGAGCCTGCTGCTGGTGGAATCTATATGCATAAACAGTAGTAATTGCAGATTTCAATGCAACCGCTGAGCTGTACTCACACTTCTGTTTTGGTGTTTGTCCACAGTGCCGTTAACCAGCATTACAAATGTGGGCGTTTTAGCTGCATATGAAGGACTTGCATTGTAGAGCAAATGTAATGTAATGTAAATATAATTTACAATGAAAGGGTTGTACCTGTGTTTGCGCTGTGTGTCGCAGCCAGTGGGAGTGTGTGTGGAAGGATGTTGCTCTCATTTGACCGGTTTGACAGCTAATGTATCTCATGTTATGTGGATACTCTCCTGTGATGCTAACTTCAGCTGAGTAGCAGTAGTTATCTTGCAAACAGGAGTTTAGTTGCGGGGCGTTCAAGGACACGGGCAACAAAACTCCATATTTATTGAATTACATACTGATAAAACTTGACAATTAACTTTGGTCTTTGATGTTATTTGATAACCCCTAATAAATGAAACACTTTTTACAGGGCCAAGATCAAACTGATGACAAGTGGAGAAAAAAACTAAATATCAACCTTCAACCCTGAAAAATAGAAAAAGCTAATGTTAGCTAACATACATTGTTGGTCTTACCAGACCAAGTAAGGCAGCAGCGAGTGTATCACGTTGAATGAGGCTGTTTTATTGCTCATGAATCCAACCCCTCATCTGTAAGAGGAAGAATGTGTCACTTATTCGTGGTGTTCCATAAGCGAACCGCAGGACGATAGCCACGTTACACACGTCTTTCATTGACAAAGCACAGCTTAGAACTCAAAGTACCTCCTCTGGCCATCACAAAAGGACTTGTTGAGTTGCTAACATCCAGTGGAGCTGTGTTGAGTAGTGTCGATCTATCGCTGCTCTGTAGCAACATGTTACTGGTGCCCACCACTCCTCTTCACAGGGCAAGCCGTACTACTTTGACCGCGTGTTCCAGTCCGACACAACTCAGGTAGAGTTCTACAACGCCGTGGCTCAGAAGATTGTTCGAGGTAAGGGGTTCAGTAGTGGGATGCAGATGTAGTCCAAGTGGCTGACACCCCAAAAGCCCAAACCTCAATACTAAATGTCCCTTTCTTTTCTTTGTGTTGGTGTGTCCAGATGTTCTGGGGGGCTACAATGGGACAATATTTGCCTACGGGCAGACATCCTCTGGTAAAACCCACACAATGGAGGTAATATTTCTTTCCACCGTGTCCAAAATGTGTCAAAAAGTGGTACCGGAGAGGCCTACTGTAGCGGGAACTACCACAGAGGAAGTTTGGAATACTTGTCCAGGTGTTTGAAGTTATATGACAATGATGGATTGGAGCAGGAAAGAGCCGATGGTCGATTAATTGAAACACTTTTTTCACCCCTAACACACCCCCCGCCCTCCATCTCCCAATCTGGAAGTACCCGTGCCATTTCATCGGGTCTTTAACAGTTGTTGAGTTTATTATTAGGAGTTAAATCCAAAGGTGTACTGCTACACTGTGTGTGAACACAAGTACAAAAAGATATATCTTTCTGTCTATAGACTGAAAAGCCGAACATACATGTCTTGTTCTCATGTAATTGTCTCCTAAAGGGGAAACTCCACGATGCCGATATGATGGGAATCATTCCTAGAATTGTTCAGGACATCTTCAACTACATTTACTCCATGGACGAGAACCTGGAGTTTCACATCAAAGTAGGTTAACCTCCCAGTCGGGCGCTCAGATGCTCCAAGACACCAGCAAGTACAAGTCATAATGATAAGTCTACGGATGCTTTTTTTCTTTGCAGGTTTCATATTTCGAAATCTACTTGGACAAAATCAAGGACTTGTTGGATGGTATGTCTCAAGTCCTGTGTGGCTTCGTCTCGTCATCGTTCAGACCTCGATGCTAACAACAACACGCCAGACTCTGACCTGATGTCTGCTTTCCTTCTCCTCCGCAGTGTCAAAGGTCAACCTCTCAGTGCACGAAGACAAAAACAGGGTGCCCTATGTCAAGGTGGGACACATGTTGAGAAACGTTACTTTGGGTACAACATGAGATTCTCTTTCTTCTCTTTCATATTGATCTCAAGTGTATCTAGTTGGACGGATGAGGAGAGAGTATGTAACCGACTAAGGCGACAGGGAAAATAAGTTCCCTCTGAAAACATCGCCATGTCTTCGGCTTCTTCAGCTCATAATTGTGTCTCTGTGAAGTCGGCTCTCTGAACACAGCGGCTCCTTATGCTTGTGTGTGTCTCCAGGGGTGTACCGAGCGCTTCGTGAGCTGTCCAGACGAGGTCATGGACGCCATCGACGAGGGCAAAAACAGCAGACACGTGGCCGTCACAAGTGAGTTCAGGCGCCGATCGCCCCCCCGGGGCCTGCTGCCTCATGTGTTCGACCTCACCGGGTCTCCTGACTGCAGCCAAGGCACCCTCTTTGTGCTCCATAGCAGGACGGAGAACTGAAGTCAGTGATTCACATCAAGGGTTTCTATTCCTGGACGCTCGGTTTAGACTAAGCTGAGTTAAATTCTTGTCTTTGCTGCATCCTCTGATCAGCTTCGATTTCACATGGCTTCTTTTTTTTTTGCCATCAAATATTTTCTTAAATAAAAAAGTGAACAAGACCATATGTTTGTTCCAAAATAAGGTCCCATGGTGGACCCCGGGAGGGGCGGGACTCAGCATCTCTATTTTTACAGGGTAACTTTTATAGAGGGAGACTAAATGTACACACAGGTGGCATTCATCATGTTTACACAGCTATCGGAAGTTTGGGGAGTTTGCTTATGACCTTTCAATATTGTGTTAAATACTATTAAATATACTACTTACTTCTTTTGCTGTTCTTTTTCATTGCCATGGTGTTAGTCTTCGTATTCACTTATTATAAGTATTATTCACTTAATATTTATTACTGTGCTCAATCTCTGGCACAAGAATGTTGTTTTGGATATATATATATATGTGTGTATATATATACTAGGGCTGTCAAAATTGATAAAAAATGACGTTCGAATATTCCCTTTAAAAAAACACATATATTCGAACATATTCGAATATTCGAAGTTGCGCATTAGGCACGTTAATAACAGGACAAATTAATACAACGAGACATAACTACTTGTATAAGTAATTTATTTAAGTTTAAACATATTTAACAACATATTACCTACACAAAAATAATTAAATTAACTAATGGCCAAGACCGCGGACCTCTCGCTCGCACACGCTCTCTCTCTCTCTCTCTCTCTCTCTCTCTCTCTCTCTCTCTCTCTCTCTCTCTCTCTCTCTCTCTCTCTCTCTCTCTCTCTCTCTCTCTCTCTCTCTCCCCTGCACCGTTGCGCTCTCTGCGCATAGCGGTTTAAATGAACGACAACAATAAACAAATGCTGAGTGCTGATCAAGAGTTTTGTGTAAGCAATTTAAGGTTGCGATTCTTGTCCCAAATATGGCTTCATTCAGTGATTGAAACACCTGCAGTGTCGCGACACTGCAGGTACATATAGTGTTTCTTACTTTATCTTATCGGAATCTGAGGTGGCAGACTCGTACGAGCCCACCGTCGGGACAAAAGTAAGAGGAAGTTTAGATAAGAACACAAAAAATGTCCTTGCATAACAAGGACAAGAACCCTGAAGACATCCCAATGACATGGAGTACCATGACCAGTTAGCTGTACTTCACGCTTCAAATGGATTGGGGGCCCTTAAGGGCCACATGTATCGCGCTCAGTCGCTGCATGTGACACCAGCGCCGCACTCTGCTCTGTGACCACAGCGGCCCCTTTTCACACAGCAAACATCGTCACATGATTTCTCGCTGTAATTCAGTCCCTAACATAGGTTTTAGTTTTAAAAATATTAAAATAACAGAAGATTTCAACTTGTTTCCCTTGCAAGTAAACTTTTTAAACACATTTCTTTATTCTATGACCCACCTGATTCTTCTTTCTATGCTAATTGTTTTTTAAACATTTTCAGAATCAGAATCAGAACCATTTATTGCCATGTATGCTTACACATACAAGGAATTGGCCTGGCGGGAAGGTGCATACATTTAACATTTAACAATACACATTTAACAGTTAACGCAGTGAAAGGATCCTTTTCATAAAAGGATTAGAGAAATGAATGAAAGTGCAAAAATAATCTGATTACATTTTAATGTGGCTTGGGCTAAAAAGGTATGATTAGCACCGTGCTAATTGTATTTGTGTGTGTATGTGTGTGCATCTGTGTGTCAGACATGAACGAGCACAGCTCCAGGAGTCACAGCATCTTCCTCATCAACATCAAGCAGGAAAACTCTCAGACCGGACAGAAGCTCACCGGCAAGCTGTACCTGGTCGACCTGGCCGGGAGTGAGAGTGTGCGTTTCCTTCTTTCACTCGTCCTCCCCTCCCTCCTGGGATGTAGTAGATATTTATTTTAAAGGTGCAATGTGTAAGCTTTGACCACCCGCTCCAAACCACTAGGGTTCAGCATTTCCCCTGTTACTGGGGCCATTCAATCAAAATTGACTAATAAAGTCAGCTACTGAGTGACAGCCGCCACCCGTCCTCCTGTTCGCAGTTGAGGACGAAACAAATAATTTATGTTTTCTCATATCTGTTAACATTGTTAGTTCCTTTTGTGAATGCTTATACTAAAATCCTGGCCAGATCTTACACATTGCACCTGTAAACCTTTATCATGCAAGTAACCATATGGTAATTTCCCATACAAAGTATTTAAATAAAGGGTTAAAACTTGTCTTTTCAGATGTGGACAGGCCTTTTCTCGTAGTTTGCATTGGCTGGATTTACAAAATAAAGCTTTAATGACACACTGCTCCTTCCTTTCAACTGGGGAGCAATGTATGATCGGTCCATCATGTTAATAAGACAAGGACAGCGCTCAGCGCCAGTGAAGACATGAAACATGCTTTGTCAGCCTTCCTTCATGGACCCACTTGTTTTTCCGTGAACACTACACGTCCCCATCCTCTCTGAGAACGAACCTGTGCTTGTGTGTTTCACAGGTGGGTAAGACGGGTGCAGAGGGGACGGTGCTGGACGAGGCCAAGATGATCAACAAGTCTCTGTCTTCGCTGGGGAATGTCATTTCGGCTCTGGCGGAGGGCTCGGTGAGACAGATCGCTCTTCCTGGGGGGGAGGGGTTGCTTTCTTTGGAGATTGGTCCTGTGCTGTCATCGTGACTGCCCTTAATTAGCACTTTTAACCGGGAATCCCCCCCGAAAGCGAGACGTGAGCGGGGTTCAAGCGTTTTTTTCTACTACTCCCTCATAACCTAGTCCCTCATAACCTTGTACTTTGAATTTTGACCTCTTTCTCATACATCTGCTGCACAAAAGATTGAGGGCAAGCTTCCATACTGCAAAAATACTAGGATGTAGTAGAACATCCTGGTATTTTTGGCATGCTACATTTGACATGTTACATATAAGGACGTACTAAATCCTTTACTGACATACTAAGTAGTTCATTGTATTTATTTATCTGCGTGAGGGGAAAAAGGCACACAGACAATCTGAGAGCCTCGACCAGTCACTGTAGATATGGTTAATAAGATCAAAACACATCTACGCCGGCGTATTAGCTGTCTGCAGGGGATTTTAACATTTAATAAAAATGAAAGCACATCTTTTCTGTGACAGACGACAAACCTGCTTGTAAAAGCTTTTTTTAACGTGGATTGGCCCCCGAAGAGCGGAAATATGTATGATTAGGATCCCTAGAAAGGAGAATGATGTAAAAATGGTATAAAAATATTTTAAAATTGTTCCATCAGTTGATGTTCTCGTGTATATATATATATATATATATATATATATATATATATTTATTTAAAAAAAAAAAGTATTAATGATGTGGCATGTAAACGTATATTTGAAAATGATGACATAATGCCAATGTTAATAAAAGACCCGAGCAGGATTGTAACGTGTGCCCTCTGTCAGAGCTACGTGCCGTACAGAGACAGTAAGATGACCAGGATCCTGCAGGACTCCCTGGGAGGGAACTGTCGGACCACCATGGTCATCTGCTGCTCGCCATCCGCTTACAATGACGCTGAGACCAAGACCACGCTGCTGTTTGGACAGAGGTACACGCACGCACGCACGCACACACACACACTGTGAACCACTCCCCCCCCCATCTGAATGAGCACCCATCTTCAGGGAGGACACATCCTGTGAATCTGCAGCCCGGTTGGCGTGCGGCGCGGTGAAAGCAGTGGCTGGTTCTGCTCCTTCATTACGTCTTTTCTCACCAGGGCAAAGACCGTCAAGAACACCGTGACCCTGAACGTGGAGCTGACCGCGGAGCAGTGGAAGAAGAAGTGGGAGAAAGAAAGGGAGAAGAACAAGACGCTGAAATCCACCGTCACCTGGTTGGAGGCCGAGCTCAGCCGCTGGAGGAGCGGTGAGGACCACACCGTCCAATAGCGTCTCTCGGTTCTGTCTGCTACAAGCACTGCATTATGACGGTGAAACAAAGGGCACTGGGGTATATTTTAAGAAGAATTGAAAGAGTTCAGCCTACTTGGTCACATCATACGCTGAAGTACAGTGTAGGAATCTTCCACTTCCTGTGAATGAACGATAATCATGACTTTGTTTAAAAATTGTTTGGATAAGATGGAAGAAAAAGCTCAAAACAAACAGAAGGTCAGAGGTTGTATCACTCATTCATGCTCCAGAGAGCTGCATCACACATTGGTCCTATTTTGGACTTGAAAAGGACACGCTTTAAGAAAGAGTCCTTTGTTTCCCCATCAGCAGTGTCTGGTGTAGTTTCTCTTCGCACGATCACGCCTGCATTACATAAATCTAAAGACATGAGAAATCTATGAGTTACAGGTCTCCCTGAGGGAAGTGGTGGTGGTGGTGGTGGTGGGGGGCTGTCACAGACACTCACAGATAGGCACGCTCTCCCCCCCAGGAGAGAGCGTGCCTGTGGAGGATCAGTTCGATAAAGAGAAGGCCAAAGCACAGGTACAGGCCCTGGACAGCGCACTCAACAGCGATAAGACGGCCCCCGCTCCGGCCCTCAGCGCCCTCAGCGCCATCCCCGGGGTCAAACTCACTCAGGCGGAGACGGAGAAGTACGCTGGCGAAATGGCCAAGCTCTACAAAGAGTTGGATGACAAGGTGAGGGAGGCGTGGCAGGAAGTGGTCCAGTGTGTACGCACACTGGACCACTGTTTTCAAAATGAGTTCATGTGTGGATTCATTGATCGAGTGAGAGCGTTAATGATCTTGGGCGCTAACGGCTAATCACACGGAGAATGCAAGAGTGAGTTTTTCTGAATCGGACAATCCCTCAGCGTCAGGTGCACCAATGTGTTTTAATGCATTAACATAATGGAGCTCCTGAAATATCGGATGTGAATGAACAAAGCCGCCGTGTGCTGTTACTGAATCAGTCCCAACAATAGCACTTAAACAACGGTAGGACTAACTAATGAACATTAATATATGGTGGTTTTGTATTATTATTATGCTGCACATGACATGCAGCCTTCCACCTGATTTCTCAACTGATAAATGGCAGATAACATGTATCAGTCGGGTTCTTTTATTGGTATCAATGGTTTACTAATACACTTCCATTTAAACAGGTTATGCTAATATTGTTTAATAATAACGGTATGGATCATTTTGCTGCATATGTTTATTCTGTTAGTCCATATATTAGTTGTTTATGGTGGTGGTTGTTTATGTCATGCACAGGCACGAGCCCAGCCACACACATGGGCTTAAAAGATAAGACAAGATAAGATCATCTTTTATTAGTCCCACAGGGCCTTTTGCAGGATTACAGCAGCGGAGTGGATACTACAAAAAAAACAAGAGACACAAGCAGGAAAACCAGATCAAAACGAGTATAATAACTACATAATTACACAGTAAAGTTATAGCAAATACTTAAAAAAAGGTTTTAAAAAAAAAAATACTCAAATATGAAATAGTCGGACTGAATGGCTGTTAAAAAGACACCAAACCAGAAGTGTGGACTCAAGTCGTGATTAAGCCCAAAAAGACTTGCAGCTCCACACTGACTATAGAGCAACAATAGACAACCCAACCTCCTAGTGTTTCCAAGTGATATTATTTTTTACTACTGCTGTTGCAAAGACAACAGGATGACCTGGGACTTGATCTGAGACTTGATCTGGGACTTGATCTGGGACTTGACTTGATCTGGGACTTTACTCAGGCCTTCTTAGCTAAGACTTGAGACTTACTTTTGACTTGCAAAACAATGACTTTGTGCCTCCTCGGCATCATTGCATGTGTGAGGCAACGTTTGTCAGATGAAGAAAACAACTTTACACATAAAACATTTCATCACCAACAAAGCAGTTGGTATACTCGTCCAACGACAAGAAACGTGTCCTTTTATAATCACCATACATTAAGCAATACAATGTAAAGTGGGATTCCTTTACACTCTCAGCTAAAGTGTATAACTAACGGAGCCAGAAAGCCATCCTTCTCCATTAAACATGTCATATGTAACCTGTGTTTAAAAATGTATGACTGGCACACAATTACGTTTTCACACGTCACATTACAAAGTCTATTGATTGACTATGTTGGATGTACTAATAATCTAAATTATGTATACCTAATAGATAAATAGTATGATATTAGGATGTAATATTATACGCAACATTTCTAATTGGATAATCTTTCTTCCATGTAGTGTCCTCTGTTGGCCAGCAGATGGCGTGATTGGCTGCTGTTCAGTGTTGCCGGTGTTTCTGGTGGAAATAAAGGAGTGATGAGTGCCTTATATTTTTCTTTTGCTCCCTCCTCTCCACCGTCTCCAGGACGACGAGATCAACCAACAGTCTCAGCTGTTGGATTCGCTGCAGCAGCAGATGTTGGACCAGGAGGAGGTGACACAACTGCCCTTCTTCCCCTCCCTGCATCGCAGCCCCTCCAGCTATTCCTGTTAGCACAAACCCATCCTGACAGCTGATAGCAGACCATTAGTCGACCCCGCAGGAGAGGTCCAACTGTAACTCACACTTAGGAAGCCACAGTGGAGCCTTACAGATAGGACTAGTTGTGAACTTCCCTCCCCCTTCCGCCCCTTCCCTTTCCTAGGCTGAGCATCACTGTCTTATCCCCCCTCCCTATCCTCACCCGTAGCTCTTGGCCTCCTCCCGCCGCGACCACGACACCCTGCAGACAGAACTGAACCGGCTGCTGGCTGAGAACGAAGCCTCCAAGGAGGAGGTGAAGGAGGTGCTGCAGGCCCTGGAGGAGCTGGCCCTCAACTACGACGAGAAGAGTCAGGAAGTCGAGGACAAGGCGCAAGAGTTTGAGGCCCTCAGTGAGGAGCTGAATGAGAAATCGGTACTTCTATAAGAGTCCTTTGGGAATTATAGCAGCGGTCAGACGCGATAACCTTGTAAGGTTTGTATTGGTTCATGTTCTCATCCCCCACCAGAACTCCTTGGCCTCCATTGACTCTGAACTCCAGAAGCTGAAGGAGATGACCAACCACCAGAAGAAGAGGGTGACTGAGATGATGTCATCATTACTCAAAGACCTGGCTGAGATAGGCATCACTATGGGGAGCAACGACATAAAGGTTAATAGCCGTAGTGATGACACACTGTTTTAAAGGAATAATTCATGGACATAGCAGAGGAACGATGGCCTTTTGAAACAGAAATGCTGATTTCAGTGACATTACCATAGCAACTCATCTACTGTATCTATCGATCTGAAGGCGCATAATGAGGCTCTAGTGCAGCCACTGTGTATCCGGGCCGATTTACTCACTGTGACAGTCCTGCCCATCACAATAGTGACGAGAACTCAAAGGTGTGTGTAGTTGTAGGTAGGTAGGTAGGTAGGTAGGTAGGTAGGTAGGTAGGTAGGTAGGTAGTCAGACAGACAGACAGACATACTGGATGGGCTTATTCCAGTCCTGCAACGACCATCGATACCAGATATGTTTTGTTTTGTTTTGTCAGACCGTTTGATTGATTTATTATTAAAATGACAAAGAAAAAGCCTGAAGCGCATCCTCGAAGGCCTAATTACTGTTTTCTGACCTCACAGCAACAAGAGAGCAGCGGACTCATTGACGAGGAGTTCACCATGGCCCGTCTCTACATCAGTAAGATGAAGTCGGAGGTGAAGACGATGGTGAAGAGGAGCAAACAGCTGGAGAGCTCCCAGGCGGGTAGCACCCAGAAGATGGAGGAGACGGAGATGGAGCTGATTGCCTTCCAGCTCCGAGTCTCCCAGGTAACCACTGCTGCCTCCACCATCATGGATAAAATGTGGCGGTTAATTAAAGATTATGTGCTTATCAATCAAACAGCAGCTTCGCTAGTTGACGGGTTGCTGCATGTCTTTGTTCTGGGTTTAAACTCTGTGTGAGTTTTAATCACACGTGACAGTTTCTTCATGTCTTTTTCAATTTCCTGCCAACGGCCAGCATGAAGCCAAAATCAAGTCCCTGACAGACAGCCTCCAGAATGTGGAGCAGAAGAAAAGACAGCTGGAGGAAAATGTGGACTTTCTAAATGAGGAAATAGTCCGGATCAAAGCCCAAGGTGAGCATCACCCACTATGCTGCCTTTAATGCTCTAGCTTGTGATGCCATGTTGAAACATGTGTTGCACTTAAATCAATGGACTGAGCCCCAAAGAAAAATCCCAGGGTGCACTGCAGTTTCCAGAACCAGGCAGAACCAGTCTTCCAGGCAAATCACTCTTGGCATGTTTATTGTGCAGTTTTTGTGATTCATATTTTTGCTTTGTTTGTAATATAAATCTTTTTTAAAACATGCTCTGCCAACCTTAAAAAAGCTTTATTGGTAAAGGGTAGTTTTTCTGAAGCTATTGTCTAATTATAAGTAACTATAAATAGTTATATGTAATATTCTTTTATTTGATATTTGTTGAAATTAATATTTCATGTAATTTTGTCTGACATTTAGCGGATGTTTCCAATGAGTCATTGATGAGGTAATTCTAGGTGGCTACTTCAACACAGACTCATTAAAACACAATAACACGATAACAATTGTAGACATTGACATCTTCACGCACACATTTCAGCCTTTATTTCACTTGTGTGGTGTTGAATCAAGGCAGATGTGTTATTTCGCTGTAAATTGAAAATTGTATTAAAAATTAATAAAATATGTCCACTACATGATGAAGTATTCACAAAATGATAGTGATACCGTGTCAGCTTTTCTCTTTCCAGAGAAAGTCAACACCATGGAGAAGGAGAACGAGATCCAGTCTGCCAATGAAGTCAAGGTACTGCGTCACTAAAGAGTTGTCCCATACGGGCCGCGGCGTTGTGCCCACAGCTGTGTGCTGCTTGTGTGTCTCCAGGACTCGGTGGAGAAGCAGATCCAGTCTCACAGAGAGAGCCACCAGAAGCAGATCAGCAGCCTGAGGGACGAGCTGGACAACAAGGAGAAGCTCATGACAGAGCTGCGGGAGTAAGACCACAACACCGGCGAACACTTTCTCTCTGTAAATGTGACGTAGCTGACTCTGTTGCCAACGTGTGTGCAGTCTGAACCAGAAGATCATGCTGGAGCAGGACAGGCTGAGGGTTGAGCATGAGAAGCTCAAGGCAGCAGACCAGGAGAAGAGCCGCCAGCTGCAGGAGCTCACGTAACGCCTCTACGTGTAGTTCATTGCCTTTGTTTCCCATAATACCACAAGCAACAGGTTAACACCCATTTTACATTGTGCAGGGTGTTGCAGGACAGGCGGGAGCAGGCCAGACAGGACCTGAAGGGACTGGAGGAGACTGTGGTCAGTTATCGGCATGTTCATTTAAATCACTGTTTGATTAAAGGGGGACTTTCCCCAAATTAGAAAACAAGTTTTGCATTTATTTTGAATACAAATGAGTTGAATAGAATTTCATAGAATTTCTATTTTTCAATTTTAGACTTGACAAAGTGACACTTTGATCCAGAAACAATGTCTCATTTACTCTGAAAAAAGGACTAGAGTAAGGAATTGAGTATACTAAACAGTAAAAAAAAAAAAAGGAGGAGGATCAATTTACAATGAATGCGGATGGTGGTAATACAACTTCAGTGACTTCCTTTAGCTTATCACATACTGTGTACTTTCCTCTTAGTATAAGATGGTAATGTATGTTAATTTCTCTTACAGTGCAGTAAATGCGGAAAAACGGTACACCACACAGATTATAAATAATGTATACACTTAGTATGTAGTATGGATTTGGGTCACAAACAATGGAGGTAAAATCATTAGCTATTTCTGGTAATAACTAAAAGCTAAAAGTCTCCTAAGGACACCTACTGTATAGAGAGTATGCAAGCAGACCGATTCAATAGATTTTGACGCATATTAGCGAGTTAAATGGGCAAAGATAACATTTCTAAAGTTTCTTTGTAGTTATTTTGAGTTTTTTTAAGTTGCTTGTCTCTTTTTGGTCTTTTTCCCATTTTTTCCTAGTCATTGTGAATCTCTTTGTGTCTCTTTGCAGCTGTTTTGCATAACTTTGTAGTCGTTTAGGTCTCTTTCTAGTTGTTTCATGTTTTTTTGGGTCATTTTGAATCTTTTCCTTGTTGGTACGTATCTCTTTGAGTGATATTTTGTAGGTGAAGGCCAATGGGGCCCCTGACTATTAGGGCCCCTAGGCCTGTGCCCGGTAAGCCCCTTTCAGTAAGCCATCCATGGTTATGTTCTTACCGATTTGGTCTGAATTTTTGTAACAAATCAAATTCTTTAAACTACACTTGTGTTAGGGTGAAAGCAGAATTGTCAGGAAAGGAAAACTCAAAACATAGATGAAATCTGGTAGTTTGGGAGAACAAACCCTATAATGTCTCAAAAACAGTTTTTATTTCTGAACTGGGTTTCATTGCCATCACACAGGCCCGAGAGCTGCAGACACTCCACAACCTTCGGAGGCTTTTTGTCCAAGACTTGGCCACACGAGTCAAAAAGGTAAAGGCTCCGACAGTATGTACATATCCTCCTGTCCTCCTGAAGCTGCTCCTTGTACATAATCGCTGTGATCTGGTTTTGTGTGTGATTTTGTATCAATGAATCTAGTTTGATATCACGTGAGCACGACCTCAACAGTTACCTGGAAGGAGACAAACACAGCTATGCACCGGCTGTACTCCATTTAATTTGCAACATGATGAAATTTTAATGAATCCAACAACAGAATATGTCTTCAATAAGTAGACCATCTGATTCTTCAAAGGGAGCAGCTGTAAATTAGGGACCCAGGCTCTCGGCGTGGCGCTCGCCTCCAGCCCTCAGGCTGAGGCTGAATGAGATAAACACAGGCAAATCAGGCTTTTCTTCGAGGGTAGAGGATATGCCGTGGTGCTGTACCCATCTCAAATATCCTACTTACCATCTAATTTAGCCACAAATGGGATGCTTTGGATTCTTGGGTGTTGGTTTCAGATTTTGAACACGCTGGGTTGGATGATCTGAATGGGGACAAGTCAGCTGTGGCAGATAAACAAATGCAGACTTAAAACATGGATTTAAATCCGTGTCCCAATAAAGCTGTGTGCTGTGCTTCACTAGAACGCTAAGATGAACTCGGATGACGCAGAAAGCAGCACCGCCCAGAAACAGAAGATCTGCTTCCTGGAGAGCAACCTCGAGCAGCTCACCAAAGCTCACAAGCAGGTACAAATATATATAAACACAATTACCACAAAGCTTCCCACCTGAACTGATTTAGAAGGGATTTTAACCACATTTATGAGATGTCTAAAGGCTTCATGCTGTCTGTGTCCTGTCCCTTTACTCTCACTCTTTGTTCCATCTGTAGCTGCTAAGGGACAATGCCGACCTTCGAGGGGAGCTGCCTAAACTGGAGAAGCGCCTGCGGGCCACCGCTGAGCGGGTCAAAGCCCTGGAGGCGGCTCTGAGGGAGGCCAAAGAGAACGCAGCCACCGACCGCAAGCGCCACGACCAGGAGATGGAGCGCATTAAGGACGCTGTCAAGCCCAAAAACATGGGCAGGAGAGCCTCCATAGGTAGGTGGACAAACATACACACTCGATTATGGAACATATCTTGCACAGGACTGAAAATCCTGAAAATATTAAATATAGAATATCAATATTCTGAAAAACTATCAAAACTAAATTCAGTATATGAGGTTTTCCAAGTCAAAATACATTTTGGGAAATATTAGCATTAGGATTTACAAGAAGGGGGAAACAGCAAGTTCAAACAAAGAAATGAGATCTATGTCTACTCTCTATATGTGATGATGAACCTGCTCTCCTTATGTGACCCATGTTATGTTTCTGCGTCCGACCCAGCTAAGCCCATCAGACCAGGCCAGCTGCCGGGAGCCTCTCCCACTAACACCAGTGTGAACAGGTCCAACCTCATCCAGAATAACCAGCCTGCCGGCATCAAGGGAGGAGGCATTAATAGGTGAGAGGAGACATACACACTTTTCAGTCCCTATTTTTATTCTTTTGTAATCGTTATCCAGCTAAATTATAATGGACTTTATTTGTCCCTTTGATGAAATGAAATTTGTTCCATCTTTTGTTATTTTTCTTGGTTAACACACACAGGAACATGCATCACTGTGATGAGATGTCAGAATGATGGGTCTCCGCAGCACAGCGCCTTTGGGGGTTCTCTGCCTTGCTCAAGAGCATCTCGTCAGTAACCCGGAGGCCCACTGCCGTCTCTGCAGACACTGGTCCGTGTCGGACTTGAACCACTTGGTTCCCAAGCTACTGCCATCCAAGACTTCCAAATAGACAACATGTAAATTGCTTTGCATTCCTTTTCTTTTCTGGTTTCCCTTACAGCTGCTGAGGACGAAGCACAGTCATGCAAGCAACTAGCCAAAGCTCCAGGCTCCAGAAGTTTCATTCTTAAATATTGAACTTTCACCTGGAAACACTGCACCAGTCTTCCAACATCAAAGTGTGTATATACTGTATATAAGTATGGCATGTACTGTGTAGCCTTTCAAGCCTATGGCTCTACAAGAAACCAAACCACATCAGTGCCTTGTAAAATCAACACATAATGCTTGAAGTTGCTCTGATGATATACATTTACATTTCTATCATAATTTATGTTATGAGCCTAAAGTATCAGACCTTGATGTATCCCTGAACATAAGAAGACACTACTGTCATGGTGTTCAGTAAAGAAAGAGCACCGACCCTTTTTCTCTATGCTTCGCTTGTGAGGATTCTGCTTTTAGAGGATTCCTTTAGTTTTAGCACAATTATTTTGTATCCATCCGTTTATGCATCCATGTACTATCCACTTATCCGGGGATGGGTTGTGGGGGCAGCCGGCTTAGGAGGGAATTCCAGACATCCCTTTACCCAACAACGCTTTTCGGCTCTTCCTGGGAACCACGAGGCATTCCCAGACCAGACCAAATATATAATCCCTGCAGTGTGTTCTGTGTCCAGAAGGCACAACTTCACACCACAGGGGTGACTGTGGCTCAGTGGTTAGCAAGTCTGTTTTTCAATCAGAGGATCGGTGGTTCGATCCCCAGCTCCGCTAGTCCATTCCATTGTGTCCTTGAGCAAGACACCGTTGCTGTGTCTACGGTCAATGCTATAGCATGTAAATCGCTTTGGATAAAAGCGTCAGCTAAATGTAATGTAATACTACAACCTCCCTCCAGATTCCTGAGCTCCTCACCCTATCTGTAAGGCTGAGCCCAGCCACCCTACAAAGAAAGCTAATTTTGTTTGTATCCGCAATTTCATTTTTGCGGTCACTACCCAAAGCTCATTTGATTAGATTAGATTCAACTTTATTGTCATTACACATGTACAAGTACAGAGCAACGAAATGCAGTTTAGCATCCAACCAGAAGTGCAATAGCAGTAAATACCAATATACAGATAATAATAAGTATTTTACAGATAATAAGTTAGTGATATAGGTACGGGATATACAGATTGATTGATTGCGGTAATATGTACATGTTATACAGGTTGATTTGTGCATTAAATGTAGGTAGACTATAAGCAGGAACTATAAACATAATTTACAAAAGGCAAATGGGCATATGATAAGTTAAGTAATACAGATTGAGTGAACGTTAAATAGTGCATAATAATAATAAACAGTAGCTGCCTAACGTTACTAGACTAGTGCAATGCTCAGTTTTTAGTGCAGACAGTTCAAAAGTGTTTGAGTGCAGGTGTAGAGTCTTTGGTCAGTGGGGGGAGATGACGAGGAGATGGGTTTGTGGGTGGAGGTGGTTGGGGAGTAGGGGGGGTGTCAGCATGGGGCAGAGTTCAATAAGGAAACAGCTCTGGGGAAGAAACTGTTCCTCAGTCTGCTGGTCCTTGTCCGGAAGCATCTGAACCGTCTGCCTGAGGGCAGGAGGGAAAACAGTCTGTGTGCAGGGTGGGAGGCGTCCTTGAGAATGCTGCGAGCTCGACGCAGACAGCGTTTCCTCTGGATTTCCTCAATGGCCGGAAGTGGAGTTCCTGTGATGCGTTGGGCAGTTTTCACCACCCGCTGCAGTCCCTTGCGCTCCGCAACAGAGCAGCTCCCATACCAGACTGTGACACAGTTGGTTAGGATGCTCTCGATCACACAGCGGTAAAAGTTCACCAGGATGGCTGAAGACAGATGGTTTTTCTTCAGTGTCCTCAAGAAGAAGAGGCGCTGGTGAGCTTTCTTGACAAGGCTGGAGGTGTTGGTGAGACAGGACAAGACAGGTCTTCCGAGATGTGGGTCCCCAGGAACTTGAAGCTGGAGACACGCTCAACATCCATCCCATTGATGTGGATGGGCGCATGCTTGCTTCTTTTCTCCTTCCTGAAGTCCAC
Organism: Cottus gobio; assembly: GCA_023566465.1. Taxonomy (NCBI): domain Eukaryota; kingdom Metazoa; phylum Chordata; class Actinopteri; order Perciformes; family Cottidae; genus Cottus; species Cottus gobio. The sequence goes on along the minus strand of CM042234.1, from coordinate 17,024,474 downwards.
GATGAGCTCCTTGGTTTTGCTGGTGTTCAGGAGCAGGTTATTTTCGGCGCACCATGTGGCCAGGTGCTGTACCTCTTCCCTGTAGGCTGTCTCATCGTTGTTGCTGATGAGACCAATCACCGTGGTGTCGTCTGCGAACTTGATGATGGAGTTGGATCCATGCATAGGTCTGCAGTCGTAGGTGAAGAGGGAGTAGAGGAATGGGCTGAGTACACAGCCCTGTGGCACACCGGTGCTGAGTGAGATGGTGGTGGAGCAGGTATGGCCTGACCTAACATGTTGAGGTCTGTTAGTCAGAAAGTCCAAAATCCAGTTGCAGAGGGAGGTGTTGGTGCCCAGGTCTCCAAGTTTAGTGATTAACTTGGAGGGGATGACAGTGTTGAAAGCAATCGCGCGTAGGTGTCGGTGTTGTCCAGGTGTGTGAGCACAGAGTGCAGTGCTGAGGAGACTGCATTGTCTATGCTCCTATTGCTGCGGTAGGCAAACTGGAGTGGGTCCAGTGTGGGTGGGAGGGAGTCCTTCAGGTGTGCCAGGACCAGCCGCTCAAAGCACTTCATGATGATGGGTGTGAGTGCTACGGGGCGGTAGTCGTTGAGGCACGTCGGCTTGGAGTGTTTCGGCACTGGCACGATGGATGTGGTTTTAAAGCATGTTGGTACAGCTGCTTGGGCAAGGGACAGGTTGAAGATGTCCGTGAAAACCCCAGTGAGCTGTTCCGCACATGCCCTGAGCACACGACCAGGAATGCCGTCAGGTCCAGCCGCCTTGCGTGCGTTGATCCGGCTCAGTGCTGTGTGGACAACAGTGGAGGAGAGTGTGGTGGGCTGGTGATCTGCTGGGAGAGTTGTCTTGGTGGCTCTGTCTCTGTTTTCCCTCTCGAAGCGGGCATAGAAGTGGTTAAGCTCGTTCAGGAAGGAGATGTCTGTGGCTGTGGGGGTGAGGTTGCTGGGTCTGTAGTCAGTGATGGCCTGGATGCCCTGCCACATGCGTCTGGGGTCGGAGTTGGAGAAGTGACCCTCTATTTTTTGCTTGTAGCAGTTCTTGGCCTTCTTGATGCCCCTCCTCAGGTTAGTCCTGGATGTGCTGTAGGCCTGTGCATCCCCCGATCTGAAGGCCGTGTTGCGGGCCTTTAGCAGGAGTCGCACCTCCTTGCTCATCCATGGCTTCTGGTTGGGGTATGTGGTGATCTGCTTCTCTGTGGTGACGCCATCAATGATGGTGGTGATGTAATCCATGACAGAGGAAGCATAGATGTTAATGTCAGTGTGTGAGCCACAGGTGGCCCGAGAAGCAACCATACTCCAGTCCGTGTGTTGAAACTTATCCTGGAGTACAGAGTCTGTCCCTGCTGGCCACACCTTGATGGTCCTCACTGATGGCTTCACACGGTTGATGAGGGGTGAATGACCATAGGTGAGGCTCGGAACATAGATGATCTGTTAAATCGAGAGCTTTGCCTTCCTGCTCAGCTCCCTCTTCACCTTACGGTCCGGTACAACGCATCATGTCGCTCTGCCTGTACATCTCACGCTCCATTATACCCTCACTTGTGAGCAAGACCCTGAGAAACTTGAACTCCCTCCCGGAGGTCCCCAAATGGCACACCCCCACTGAGTCTGCATTGCTCCTCCTGGATCTCAGGTTTAACAATTGTGTTTATTTGAGCACACTCTCTAGACCCCTTTTTGGAACCACCAGCCTAAACTGCCACAACCCATTCACTGCCCCTGACCACCAAGCATCACAGAAAAGCGGTGTCAGCCAAGACAGCCCAACAATGTCCAGAGCCCATGACCTTCTTACCACAACTTCTATCAGCATCTTCCACAATGGAGGCTTTGAACATGGCCTACTCAGAATCCATGTCCCTAGCCTCCCTTGGGATGTACAACAAATCTAAAGATCCTGTGAACAGGAGCCTCAGCCAGCTGTTCCCAGTTCACTCTCACTAAAAGTTTAGGTTTACTGCAGATCTGGTAGGATCCGTGAGTCACTCTTGATCTGGCGCCTCCGCTGGGACCTTTGCTCATTGGCAAGGGCCTGAAACTATCTCTAAAAGCCTTTCACTCCTCAACTTTCCAAAGAGGCTTCAACTCTGCAACAGCACTCTTGTCTCTCAGCTGGGCAGGAAGAGCACTGGGAGTAGATAGATAAAAATGTAATTTATCCCTGATAGCTGCAGGCAAAGGTCCACTTATGATCACTTTGTTTGGAAAGCATTAATTATGTTTTGTTTTTAATGTAGCTAATGTATCCAGCATTTTCAGTAGAAAAGTGGACGATTGATACTTACCTGTAACACTCTGAAAGTCTGTCAGCTCTGGAGCCTTATTATAATATTATTGACAAGTGCAATGACATACTTATGGCATCATATTCAACCTTGTGTTGCATAATGACAATAAATTATCCTTGAATCCCTGAGTCCTTGAATCTTATTATTGCACAGAATATAAAGTTAAAGCTTCTGAATGAATCAAGTGTTCATTCAATGTTTTGCCGAGATTAACCTTTTCAGATGCGTATTATGCTATTCACTTTCATAAAATAAACGTACCACCTGAGGTATCATTGATGACCTAAAGAGGAAAATGTCCCACCTTCTTATGTGCATGTCATATCAGTGTTGATGGTAGTGATGTAGGTGTAGTGAATTGAATCCATAAATTCCTCAGTATATTGACCCAGAAAACTGATTTCTCTTGCTCGTGGAGCCGTGCTGCATGGCAGCGCCTACATGTACCAGGATGCATTGCTTAGGAGTGTTTTTGCTGACTGACATTACGTTTTTCCCTGGGGATATACATTTAAATTGGAAACCTTTATTGTGGTTTATTTATTTACTTATAATGTATCATGAGACAACTGTTCAGATCCTCAAGATTATTATGTATCCTAAGCATATGTTTGTTTCTACAGTAAGCACTGTTTATTTTAGAGATTGCTAGCTTGTAGAATGAGTTTCCTCCGTAGAGTTGCCGGGCTCAGCCTTAGAGATAGAGTAAGGAGCTCGGACATCAGGAGGGAGCTTCACCGCGACCTGACCCCGGATAAGCGGGTGAAAATGGATGAATGGATGGATAGCTTGTAGAAATGGGTTAATGGTTTTGGAAAATAAATAGAAAGTCTTAAAAACTAATTTGAATAAAAATGTATAAATGATCTATTATACACTGACAAAAAGTCAACAATAGGCTCAGTGTGGGGTTTGATTTTGATTAATTTCATATGAAATCACATTCTCAGTCCTTAAATACTGGAAGCCACTGAAAGCCCCAATGCTCAATGTCTGCCACTTCCATCCTTACACCAGCAGGGTGTGCGTTTACACACATTTATGCTAATACTCAATGAGAAGAGATGTGAATAAACTACACCGCAGACGTTCATGCATTATTCTGAAACAATGTAAACCTGGAGTTATATAGCCCGAGGCTCATTTCAGCCTCTCTATGGGCTGAGACTACAGACTGTGAGACTTGCTGTGTTCCTGGATCATCCGAGCACTAAATCATTCATGACCCGGCTTGGATGGTGAGACTCCCCGCTGTGATTGCCAGATAGAGCTTGGCTGAGGAGAGAGCATCTTGACATGTTTATCCTACACATTTTAACAATGCGAAATGGTTTTAAGAATATGACAGTGAAAGCCCCATCAAATAATGAGAACCGATGACCTTTTTTAGGGTGAAAGTGAAATTGAAACTATTCCAAGTTAGATGGGGTTCCAGGGGATCCCAACTAAGAGTGTCCCCGTACCCTAAATTGGAAAGCCCTGGACAGTGAGGTGCTGAACCTGGAGGAGGCAGGCCGGCACGGGCATCTGGTCGCCGTCTATAAGAGCTGACAGACGGGGGTCGGGTGGGAGCGACAGACCAGCGTCTGCTGGGTTAAAGACCACAACTGCGACAAGCTGAGCGGAAACACGGTGACCAGACTCGTATTTTACTTGAATTTCCCTTCAAAATAAAACAACCTATATCCAAAATAAGGTAACATGTGCGTGTACGGCGAAAATGTAGATCAAAATGAATCACATATGGAGACAATAACTTTATGCATTACTGCACATTTAACAATGCATACAATCTAGAAAAAAATCAAATCTGTTGACGTAAGGAAACAATTATTGTAAATTGTATCATCTTAGACAGTTTATCATGCACGAACATATAATTTGGAGAGATTGTTTGGATTCATATTTAAATAAATTACCATGCTTTCATTTAATAAAACATAGATATTATTATTACAAGCAACGAATCCCACCACACACATTAACACAAAGATTCCGTCTCCCCTTAAACATACTTATAGCATGTAGGGGAAGTTATGACCTAAAGTGTCATCCCAAAAAAAACTCTCCCATCTCTCGTGTTTAAGTGGTTGTTTTCATCTGCTCTTCTCTAAGTACAAGCCCCAAACGGCAAAACAATGAATACAATGCAAACCGGGTTCGTCAATTTAAAGCTTTTACTTTGACGGTGGTGCGCGGATATGCGGCGTGTTGCCGCAGCGAGCTTGACCGCTTGCAGAGAGGCGGGGGATTGCTAACAGACCCACAGACTGGAGGTCCGCTGCGGAATAAGTCGGAGCAGCCAACGCTGAAATCGGTGGTGGTGGTGGGTGGGGGTGGGGGGGGAAGTTGCAACTAACTACCTCTACGGTCGACGCGGAACACGAGAGCCACGCGACAGGCGTTTGTGTAAAGGTTAGTATGTTTAATTTCTGTGAGGGGCCCCCCCCACCCCACCCTCCCGCCGCCTGGTCAGCGCGAGACTATTGGCTTCTGTCGGAGTTACTTTGTTGCTATGCACGCTGTTGCAGATTGGACCGTTCCTCTCCGAGTGAACCTGCAGTGCTTTCTGAGTCCAAGCGCGGAGCCTTCTGGAAATGTGCCCTAACAAATGTCTCGGAGGAGTCCGTTGTATTCGCCTCGGGGGGCTTGTTTTAGGTGCTGGGTAATTCTCGCGGGGGTTTTGGCGATTTTTGGTTCCCCGTTCGGGGTCGGCGCCTCCTCCGGTACGGCGCGTCCCCTCGCTCCTGGGGATCCTCGGCGGTGTCGACTCGAAGTCCCTTTGTCATAAATGCTCAAGGATTAAGCTCCTTTTGTGTTGTATTTCTGCGGTCCGTGGGACTGGAAGGGCCACTGCCCCCCACCCATGTCCCCCCACTCTCCCCCGCCCCAGGCATGCTCTTGTATCTCAGCGCCCCCCCCCCCCGCGTTTTTTTTTTCATGCAGCGGGTAAGCCCGCATGGATGGAGTGAAATGCAGCAGCACATGTTGGAGTGGATGCTGCTCGGCCACATTTGTTTTGAATGAGGCGCAGGGGACAAAGGCAGTCGGAGTCTCAGGGTGTTGTGCTGCTGTATGCAGGCTGGTCTGCAGATGGAGATGCAGACAAAAGCACAGGTCGTGATCTCTGTGTTGACGCATACCTTATTTTTTTAAATTATATATCCCAGCTACACATCCTGATTGCGTGCTATGTGACAGTGCTTTGACGTGATGACATTTAAAAAGCGTGTTTTTAACCGAGTGACACGTGATTTCAACACGCCCCTGTAACACAGCGTGCGCAGCAGGCCCATGAAGGCAAGGGGCTCCAACATCTGCTTCTTTCCTCACACGCTTGGTCACTGGTTGAGGTTTTCTATAGAATTGCACATCTCTCTACGGGTGGAACAGAAGAATTACGTCTGGGGAAACGACATAAGCTACAGTGCATGACAAATCAGGTGGAGAGTAGTTTCACAAAGTTGATTGAAGTGGATCTGATAAACAAATGAGGCAAGACCATGTACAGTAAAACCTGATGGTTATTATAAACTGACTGTTATTGTTGCCTTGGGCCCCACTTTGAAAACTACTGATCGATTTCTAAATAGTAAAAAAAAAAAAAAGCCCAGAGGGACAGTGGGGCTTTGTTCCATATACACAGATGGACAATCGTCCTTCAGTCTCAGGGCTGTGCTGAGCTGTGCCAACCCCTTTTTTTTCTCTACACATGAGCACCATCCTTTGAATCTCCACAGAGCAACAAGTTGGCCCGCGCTCTCCACAGAGACTTCACTTCGCCCTGGCACCATGCGGCGACAGGCGATTCTATTGCCGCAGAATTTACTCTCTCGAGTCCTCTTGCCAGGACCCTGAGACGCCACAGCAGTTCAGAGAGAGAGAGAGAGGGAGGGAGGGGGGGGGGGGTTAGTTGTAAATTTCTGCTGTATTGTGCTCGCGGAGCCTGGTTTTGTCAAAAGGTGAGCAATGTCCAGAAAGAAAATCAAAGTTACGTCACGGCTGATTATTTAATGCCACAGGCTTGCGTTGTCTGGCTTGGTGGTTTAGTAATCAGCTCTTTTGTGGGGACTGTGAAGTGGCTTGGTCATACACTGGTGTATATTTGGGAGCCTTTATCTGTTTTGGATAAGTGTTTCCAAATGCGAATGATATGAAGAGGACAGTTGCTGCCGGTTGAGTTATCTTTGGACTGACTTAACAGCGTGACATTCTCACCCTCCGGCACCGCCATGTCACCCATCACAGGTTTTATCCTTTATCTTGGACTGCAGCGCGCACACAGCTTAGACACACCGGAAACACGGCCTGTATTTCCTTGAGCGCAGCGGGCCAGGACCGGCCGCCTTCATTGCGGCAATAGTGGGCCGTTATCGTGCGCATGACCAGGAGCTTTGACAGACTACATCCCCGCCACCTCTTGGGATGGTGTGAGCTGTAGATTGTGACCGTGTGACGTTACACAATGTTTTGTGACTTGCCACACAAACTAACACGAACCGTAACGGTTCCTTGAGAGGCAGCCATTCACAAAGGCTTGGACTGGACATGCGTGTGTGTTGACATCATGGCTGAAGCTTGTATTGGGGCAGGTTTGGACTGGCTTGCTGTCGAACACACACACAGTAAAATGCCCTGTGTGTGTTGAAACCGATGAAACTATTTAAGCCCATTATGAAAAAGCAGCGCAGCTCTCATGGGTCCAGGCGGCTCTCACCACCGTAAATTTATTCTGGGCACGTAGCTGTCAGTCTGAGCTCCAGAGCGTGTGCATGTATTCCTTTACAGAAGGATGGACCCCTTATAGATTCAGCGGCGTGTTCTAACGCCTCACTAAAAGCACCTGCTTTTACCGCCAGGATGTCAGTCCATGGCGGGGGAGGCAGCTATTTCAGGAAGGAAGAGGGAGAATTTGATATGAGGGGAGTCGCGACTCGATGGCAGCTCTTCTGCTATGGGAGCTCCCCGGTATTTATTTAGGCTAACCGGCGATGGAGGACTCTCTGACAGACGGATCAATGACAGGCCTCGTTCCGGGACAAACCCTGCGGGAATGGCGAGGCCCATCTGTCCCCTGACACAAGATCACCTGAAAGCTTTTTAAAGGTTTCTAAATTGCAGCTGCATTAATGAGTAATGATGCCAAACTGCAGAGCCAAACTCCACAAAAAGACACACACTTTTATTTTTGAAAGCATTCTCTGAGGGAGTGCAAGCTCCGGGGACTCATTGTAGTCGGTGGATCGCGTGCAGGATCTCAGGGATCACGTTGGCATCAGCTTCAGCTCCGCAGAGGGCGATCGGGTTTCGGGCTGGATAGCCTTGGTGGTGGTGTCGGTTACCAGAGCACTCAGGGTTGACTGTCTGTTTTGGTTTTGGATGATCACAAGGATGAGGGTTAGTCATGTGGTGATCTTTATTTGACTCACCAATAGGGTACATCTGTCTGGCGGTGGATTGTGTCATAATATGAGTGTGCAGTAGTACTTTGCGGTTGTGATAATCAGGTGAGCAATACCTCGGGGTGTGACCCGTTGGGAGGCTTGTACGATGAAATGTAAGCATGTTGATGTGGTTTTGTAGGCATATGTTCATGTGTTGGAGCTTGCTGAAGGTCTTACACCTTTTTAAAAAGAAAGAAAAATAGCATGTGACATTTAACAGTCTGTTTTATCTCCCGCAGCCCAGCAGTTTCCCCCACAGTCAGACATGAGGAGCCCCCTTGCCCTGGATCGCTGAGGTCAGAATTCAAGTGCGTGTTCCGGCAGTCATGGCCGACAGGGAGGGGCCACCCATCGCCCCGGGCCAGATCTACATCGAGGTGGAGTACGACTATGAGTACAAGGCCAAAGACAAGATGGTGGCCATCCGCCAGGGAGAGTGTTACATGCTGGTGAAGAAGACCAATGAGGATTGGTGGCAGGTGAGGAAGGAGGAGGGCACGAAGGCCTTTTACGTGCCGGCGCAGTATGTCCGGGAGGTGCGCCGGGCGCTCATGCCCCCCCAGAAGCCCACAGTGAGAGCCAAACCCACAGTTTTGGATATCTGCCGGGCGTCTAATGAAAACCTCAACAGACCCCAGCCGGAAATGTCCAGCTTTGGGCGCCCGTCGCCTTCCTCCACCCCGTCGCCATCTTCTGATCGCGTCACGCCGCCGGGCCTGTCCAAGGACGCCAACCATAACGTGGGGAGTCCCCACCACTGCAAGATGGTGGCCGAACTGGTGCTTCTTCACAACAACAACAATCATCACCACGCCAACAATTCCACGTTGCCAAGGACTCGGGCGGACTCACCTCCGCTCAAAGTGGGGAACAACCACGACAAAAGTCCGGACAGCGGTAAGGCCTCCCCACCAGGCGACCTGCCGGGAGATCGGCTGAACAAGCTCCACAACGACTCGGAGTCTGGGGACGAGCTGAGCAGCAGTTCAACAGAACACATACAGGTACGGTGCTACCTAAATCTTTTAGAAGTTGCATCCTTCCAGGATCTGCTTCATTTGGCGCATTTAGAAGCTTTTTTGCTTTCCGTGCATCCTTTGGTAGTTAAAGAGAATAATCAATCAGTCACAGTAGTAAAGTTTGTAGGGAAATCGCAATGCCAGGGTAGCTTCTCCGAGACAGTAAACTTGGAGTACAAACTCTCTTCAGCACCGTTGTTGTTTTTTCCCCGTTCCTTTCTTCCATTCTCCTTGAATCATTTCCCACCTTGGCTCATTTTTCAGATAACCGCCTCTGTCCACATCAGATTCTGTCATATTGGCACCCAGAGATTACATGATCTTCCCTCTTCATCTCTTACAGAGCTGCATTCTTTCATCAGCCCATACAACGCTCTACCTCCAACAATTTTCGTGCCTCATTTGCCAGATTTGAGAAAAGTGGCAACAAGGTCCTTATTTAAATGCTTCTGTTGCCCTTGAAGCATATTTTGTCTGGCTTGGTGGGTTGTTGCAGTTGGGTCATTACTAAACGGTGTGTTCACAGCTTCTCTGTTAAATGCAGGGTTCCCTAGTCTTTAGATACATTTAGTACAAGGGAATGCCTTGTTTTGTAGCGCTGCAGGAATGCACGTAAAGGTATTATCACACCAAAAAACTGATGCTCTGCGGCAACTAATCTCTTCAATGTGTCTGGTATCTGTATCAAGTGACTGAGCACTATGCAGGGACCCCGAACTTCCTGATGCCCCCCGATGAAAACGCACAATAAATCCTCCCCCTGTCGCTGCAGTCTCCAGGTCGATGACTCTGGCCTCCTCCCACCCTCCGTGATGTGTGTCTCGTCCCTCTGATCCAGGAGAATGAATGGGCTGCAGGTTTATCCTGCCTCGTCTGCAGCGGAGGTAGATCAGAGTAGAAAGGGGAGGAGATTTTACCTCAAGAGCCACCGCTCTTCCCATTTTTTGGGGGCCTGTATCCAGGCAGGGCCGGCTTGTTTGGAAGGCTGCTTGTGTTCTTTGTTCCACAGGCTGCAGCAGCCTTCCTCCTCCACCACCACGGAGTGAACAAAGAGAGACGGGCTTGAATGGAAAGTAGGTCATATCTGCGGAGGATCAGTCTGTAGCCCCCTGTCGCCCCGCCGTGGGGACCACTGCACTTAGTGTGAATGCCATGTGTGATGTGCCACGTGAGGGAAAGGAAAAGTGAGAATGGAAGCACACCAACACAGTTCACAACTTCAGAGCCCCACATGCTGGACGGTTAAATGGTTTATGGGTCGGAATCGACACGCCTCCAAAAAAAAAAGTTGTTTTCCATGTTTCTGCCCGCCTTCGCCGACCTTTTTTGAATTAATTTTACGCTTGTCAAATCGCACAGGCCATAATAAACACACATTTCACTCTCGCCCATTTACATTTACATGGGCTCTTTGGAGTGTATTTTTGTTCAGCTCCGGCCGTGCTGGAGGGGCAGATGAGAAACACACAGCAGACGGAATTCAGCCTCAAACTCAGTGGAGCTCAGCGTCATCTTTGGTCGGCGGGCAGGTGGAACCAACTCCCTCGGTCTTTGTGATGTTGTTTTAGTTTGTCCTGTTGCCGGGCAAGCCCCATTTAAAAAAAGAAAACCAAACAATTCTTTTATCTCCTCTGCTTCCACTGGTTCCTGTCAGTGCCGGGGTGCAGACAAACTGGGCCTGAGAGAGATGAGAGGAGAGACTAGGGCTGGCCAAAATTCTATCCCGATTTTTGTCATTTCATATCTTAATAATGATGTATATCACAATATTGCATGTTTACTGTTAGGTCAATAAATAATTAGTCTATATGAAATAACCACATAATAAAGCCTACTTTTCTTTTCTCCTGTGTGAATAATATACTTGACAAATAAAGAGTATTTTCTCATTTAATTAAGAACTTTAGTGCAACATGAAATTACAGAGATAATAATTTAATAATCCGCTAAATTAAGTGGGAACAAGATTCAGTGTGCTCAGACTAGGGCTGAGGGACAAGCGCCTTGTGACAATAAACTGGACCAGATCGTCAAATAGTTCCCCTATAACCAGATGAAACAAAGATTTGTGTCGCCATCTTCCCTGTTCTCCATCCACGAGGACTGGCCCTCTTCAGCCTCCCCTCCACACACACATTGAGCTGGCCGGATGAACAGGCGCATGGCTCAATGGACGGATCTGTTAGGAGGGATTTGTCGCTGACATGCCTCCGCTCGAGTGCCAGCTGCCCCCCTCTTAATTGATTAGATCTGATCTCGGGGTGTCGATTAACGCCTCTGCGTCCCTGTAATTCGCTTATCTCTGGGGCTCCGGCGGCAGTGGAGCGCGAAGGTCTGCCTCCCCACCCCGCATCCCGGCACCTCGCGGGCTGCTTGGCTTTGTGGTCACACAGCCGTCCCCCGGAATCCTACTTTGTTACCTCCCCCCTCCTCCAAGAGCACTATGCTCTTAGGGATTGGCAAAATAAACCTCTTTTCCATACTTCTCAAGAACCTGGCAATGGGATAGAACGTGGCAAACCATAAGATTTAAAAAGGCTGTTTTCACCCAGGCATAGTGGCTTTCTCTGCGGCCGTTTGGGTTTTTTAAGACGCTGCCTTGTTGCCCATTTTCAAATTCAACAGCAAAACATGACCACACAGAGCCTCAGTCGCCGCAAAGAAAGTTATTTTTGAGTCTTTCGGAATACCCGCGTCTTCTGGGGAGGGGAGAGACTTGAAACGGCCTTCTTTTCTTTCCGGAAGGGCAGTGACTTAATGAGCGGACGAAGGCTGCTCTGTGGGGTTGTGCGATAGGCCAGATTGTTTTTGTGTCTCTCTCTGAGCTGTGTGTGTGTCACCCAGGGGGAAGATGTGGCCACGGCCCCCGGACGTGTTTGTGTCTGTGGCTTTGTGTCCGTGGAGCCAGTGGGGGCTGCCCTGTGCTCACTCACAGAAAGACCGTCATACCGATTTCCCACCATCACGCTCCAAACAATGTATCAGCCACTAAGGAGTGCCCCCCCCCCCTCTTTTATAGCTCCCGACACATTTATCTTGTTAAGTAACTCCTTGTAGCACTAACGCTCATCGCTACGTGTTAATAATAATAATAATAATAATAATAATAAAGCAGTAATTCCCCCTGGAGATTACAAACTGGATCAGTCGCTCTCCCGAAAATAAGCCGCCTTACGTTCCTGTTTCGCAGAAAATGTCCTAGAAAGGTCGGCGTTAAGGATTCCCGCACTCACACTGACATATCCGGCCCGTAAACGCACCCGCACAGATTCTCACAGGGTTTGGAGTAGAAAAGGAAACAGCTGGAGGCCAGAGTCTGTCTGCCTTCAACCTGCTGTGTGGTCACCCTGCTAGCTGGCGAGGAGGATGGCGGGAGGCAGGGAGAGGGTTGTGGGTGCAGCGAGATGGGGACAAAGGGACGGCACCCTGGGCCCTGTCAGAGCCGCGCTAGTCCCCATGGGACAGCAGAGACCTGGGGGAAAGGAGGCAGACAGATATGGTGTCATTTCTGGGATAACGTGAAGATGGAGTCGTGAGTCAGGGGGAAAACAACTCTGCCACGAGGGAGATGAATGACTTACAGATGAATTACAAGGCCGGAAGAAGCATTCAAAGCGGATCTCGTGAACATCTGTTGAGGCGCAAATGCAGATGGATCGCTCATTGTTTCTTTCAAGCATGTACTCTGTGGCTTCTGCTAAGATGTGTGTTTGCTGACTTGTGAAACAGAGCAAAGGCTGAGAACATGTGGGGTAGGTGGGGGGCTCAGCAGAGCGTTGAAATAGACTTCTGCGTGGGCGTGGCTGGGACTTCTAAGGGCACTTTGAATATGTATTCACTCCGAGAGAGGTTTGATGGATTTTAACTGCTATTTTGGTACAGTGAATCAGATAATTATTGTCCAGTGATGCAAGTTTTCTCCCACGTGACACAGAATGTGTGCATTGTTCATGTAGAGGACAGCGCGGTGGCTGTGGTGAGAGCCTTTCTCTCGCACTTGAACGTCTAAAGTTTACAGTGCAGTAATGACCTCCTGTTCCTGAACATCCCTCCGCCGCAATAACCTGCTAATAACATGTCACGCTGAATGGATTCTTTGCCCTCGGAGGCCAAAAATCATTAGCTGCAGAGCAATTTCCAAATAAGCAGAGATCCCTTTGAAGTTAGAAGGCCTGCGCTCCTATCACATAATGGCCAAGTAACTACCGCCGAGTGAGCAGTGCGGCAAAGTGCAACCATGTCCCGTGGGCCGTGGCCTGTAATTCTGGAGCTGCGCCGAGAGTCTTACTCCCGGACCGGCTGAAGAGGAGGCCCCCGCTTGTTTTCCAGTGCATGCTTGACATTCCTGCCTCGGTGCCTGCACACTCGCACACAGCGAGGCAACAGGCGAGGAAGCCAAGTCGATGAGCGTCCGCTTTCCCCCCAAAAGCAAAGCGCCGGACCCTTTCAGTAATTTGATATTAAACTCGAGCAAGTTGTGCATCCATGTGAGAGTCTGCTACCTCTCTTCTCGTTCCTGTCTGGGCCTTTTTAGTTTCTCTTCAACTTTTCCCTTCTCGGCTCGCCTTTTATTTATTGTATTGCTTCCTCTTCTTTTAAAGGCCTCTTATTGCCCTCTCCCCTGTCTCTCTGAATCATGTTGTCAGATGTGGTCCAACCAGCTCCTCATCCAACCTGAGAGCATTTATTTTCTTCTTGTCTTCCCCACATCCATCCTGATCCTCTGTGACACAACAAGAGAATTACATCCCCTCCCCTATCCGAGGGGCTGAGCCTTCGAGACAAACCACAAGAGCTGCTGTTGACAAATCTGGATTGGGGGGGATAAATCCAGTGTGTAAGGTGCAGGGCATTTCATTCTTCACATGTAGTGTTGGCTAAAGGGGAGCCACGTGAAATGGTTCATCCACATGCATTCTCTCATTGTTTACGTCCAGGATCACGGCGTAGATTTCCGAGGCGAGTAATTTTGGACTGAAGCAACCAGTGATGCCAACAAAATGTAATAAAATATTCAGTGTTTACCTCCGAATTCTATTCCGGGCACGTGGCTGTAAGTGGACAGTGAAATGGATCATCATATGATCATGTGATACTCCGATGAAACGGTCGGAGTAGCAGCTACTTAATGCTGCATTGGCAGGTCACAAATCCCCCTCCAACTGGGAGATATCTGTGTTTAAGAACTCTGACTCACCAGCATTTCAACAGAACGTTTAGATTATGGACTAAAACCTGTTTGTCTCAATGGAATAACTGAGTGGATCAGCTTGTAGAGAGTAAATGTGCCACATGGAGTTTTCTTGTGTTTACATCCACTGTCCCTTACCAAAATCCATTGTGTGAGCCTTTGAGCTGTCACAAATGTATTGAATGCATTTCCTACCTATCCCATCTATCATATATGTGCTGCCACCTGTTGATCAATGCAATAGATAGGACTGTGTGCCACGTCAACTGCGTGGGTGCACAAGAAAACGACAAAAGGGGGGAAATGTGTAAAACTGCTCCATAGTGCTACTAGATGTCTACAAATTCCACAAGGAATCTTTAAGTAAATGCACAAGCTTTGAATTTAAAAAAAAAGAAAAAAAACATATTTGACCACATGCTGACAGTGCTGACCTTTTCTGGTGAATGAAGAAAACCAGAGTCCCAAATACAGAAAGATATCATGGTTGGAAGGCTTAGCATGCGCACAATATAAACCTATATGAAGGAAGTGAATGTAAAGGGCAATTAAAACCGATACCAGGATAAGAAAGGCCTCCGATACAGCCTAGACTACTGACCCCACTGCACAAACTAGTACCACGCACCTGTAATTAAACACTCTCGTCCAGTCTATTTTGTCCCCTGATGATGCTACGTTTCTCACAACAAATCAGTTTTGAAATTGACAGGAGCAGAGCCAGTTAGCATTAGCCGTTAGCAGCCGGTAGGGCAGCACATTCCTGCTTGGCCAAATAATGGAGCTAACGGCCTGTACAGGAAAAATTTTATTGGATGAAGGTAAATGATAACAGTGTCATGGTGAGTTCAAATGTAATCTGGTAGAATTCAGTTTGTTGGTGAGAAACTTGAATAAATCCAGCTGTTTTGAAGGAGATGTTTTCACAGCAAAATTAATTACACGATTAGACTCGCAGGTCTTCCCTAAAACACACAACTGTGGAGAACACAGACATGACGTTGAGATGGAAAGGCCTGTCACATAATTTCTTTGAGAGCCCAAACTGCAGCAGTGTTCATGCAACTGAAGAACACGGTTTGACAGAGGAGAGACTTTCCTCCCCCTCCCTCTCTCTCCACCTAGTTGGTTGTAGTTTTCTGCACTCCGGTGTCCATAAAGCCGCTCTGCTTGTCAGCCTGTGAAGCAGCGTGACGGCGTGGGGACACAACACCTATTTCATTTGCACACTCCCGCTCTCTCTCTTCCTTATTCCCTGCCTCGTCGTCCACTGTCTCCCTATCTTTCTCTCTGTCTCTCTCTGTGTCTGGGCCCGCCTCGCTGCTGTAACTCAGTGCACTGGGACATCATGTACCCAGAGAAGGTAAGAACCTCTAGTCGGCCTGTTTTTTATTTTTTATTTCTGACAGCACCAGTGATTTATTTCCCCCTTTCTTCCCCCTCTCTACATCCAGCATCCCCCCCACCCCACACACACACACACACACACACACACACCCCACACACACACCCCACACCTGCTCCTACTGTTTGGGACATTTTCTCTTCCAGTGTGTTTCCTCTCTTACCATCACCCTTTCCCCCTTTACACTTAAAAACATTCAGACCGACGGCATGTGCGTGCGTGCGTGCGCGTGTGCGTGCGCGTGTGCGCGTGTGTGTGTGTGTGTGTGTGTGCGTGCGTGCGTGCGTGCGTGTGTGCGTGCGCGCGTGCGTGTGCGTGTGTGTGCGTGTGTGTGTGTGTGTGCGCGTGCGCGCGTTCTTGTGTGGGATTGATTTAACAAGTAACTTGAGCGTAGTAACCCTGCTGTGTTTTCCACAGAGGTCTGTTTACAAGTGATAGTGCTCCGTGCACCGAGCCCTCAGTGCACGGTTGCATAACAGATGCTGGCCGTTTCCAGAGACTTTTTAAACGGCTGCCTTCTGCTTTGGACGATGCGGACAGGTCAAGCTGTGCTTCCACCCAACCCTCCGAGGACAGCGGTCACGGTTTTTCAATCGCCTCTCTTACAAAGCTGTCTCTGTAAGTTGTATGTGGCTATCAGCACGATGACGGTGAAGTCATTTAGATATCGCCTGCTGCATGTTTTTTTTTTTGTGTGTGTTGTACCGCACTTTTCTCCCATTACTTCTGAATCCACCGCGGGGATCGGAGTTGGCAGAGCGCTGCAGTGGAGATCCGTGCCCCATCGCTGTGCTGGGCTTTGTAGCTCTCTTCTTGCTTTTGCCCACACTGGTATTCCTCTCGCATGGGGACTGACTGGAATTTAAAAGTTGCTGTAAAGCATGCCGTAAAAGATAAAAATCCCCCTCGCCTGTGCCGAACCTTTGCATCTTTTCTATCCAAAACACAGAACTAAAAGTAAATATTGTGACTGAGGCAGATCCTGTGCAGCTTATACTCTCTTAGGGAAGAACTCAAAATGTGTTCAGCAAGTGGGTGGGCGTTCTTCCTCATGTGTTTTGGCTGCTCTTTGACTTGTTGCACTCGTCGTTTTGTACAACAGCTCGCGTCTCTTAGGGGTTTTGATATAATAATGCGGCAGATCTCTGCGGCTCAAAACGACAATATTTTTGAGTCGTCCAGTACTTCTCTGCTCTCACTGCTTGAGCATTGAGGCTCACGTATCATCTCACGTGTCATATGCCTGCCGATATCCGTCAGGGACGAAAGACAAGCTGGGAATCCATCGCCGCTGAAATGGTTCTGTTAGTCTTTTATTGTGAAAGGGAGATTAATATTGGTCCGTCACCATCGCGTGTGTGTGTGTGTCTCATCCGTTTGGGTTTTTGTAGGTAATTTGCGTGTGAGTAATTGAGGATGGGCTGCTCCTGCAGTCCTGTGATTTTTTTTTTTTTTTTTATAAAAACAAATGTACAGCTGAATTGACTTTCCAGAAACTGTGTTGTTGTCCTCCGAACCTTCCACCAGCTGCTGTTGCTGAACAGAGACACGACGGTGGAAAACAAAAGGGGGATGCAGAGAGCGTGCACGCTATACCACCGTGGATCAGTCTGGATCCTTCTGCCAGCTTTACAGCTCCGTACCCAAACAGTCATTACAAACGGCAAATCCCATTTTAACACAGCAGCCACACACGTCCTATAATTGCACTCGGATGGGCTTTTGGCCTTGCGGGGAGTCTGCCAAACCCAAGCGCTGCCTTTTGGGGATACAGTCCGTGTCTCTGTGCATTTCCTCAAAGCGGGACAGAAATAGCTTGCAGATAAAAACCGAGAGACAGGCTGATCAGTGTCCTCTCTGGTACACAGGGGAGGTGTCCAAAGCCAGCAGGCTTTCAGTGGCCTCGTATTTGATGGCGTACATTAATGAAATGGATACGCCAGCGGTAGTGGATGTCTCAGTGTTCCCGTCATTACATTACATTACATTTAATTTAGCTGACGCTTTTATCCAAAGCGACTTACAATAAGTGCAATCTACGGTTACATACAAGAATCAGAACAACAAGAATCAAGAAGGTACAATTTCGTCCAAAAGTTCAACTACAAAGTGCTATCAGTCAGAGCCATTTCAGTGCTACTATAGTGCTACATCCTTTATTCAAGGTATTGTCATGCTCCGTCGGATGGTTTGAACGCATCTTTGTGCACTTGATTGACAGCTTGTTGATTATTTTGTCACAGAGGGATTACAATAAATGTAAAGAACACCCAGCATCTAATGCCACAACTCTTAAAACCTCACAGTATTTAAAAAAAAAAAGAAAAGGAAAGAAAAATGCGGGGAATCTTAGGAGCTCTCTTTGTTTCATATTTGTAACCACCAGTGCCCTTCAAAGCACGATATCTTGTTTTCCTCTCATTCGTGATGGACCTTGGTCGGGTCAGCATTATCTTGCCTGAATAGAAGCAAAACAAATGCACCCCTCTCCGACTTGAGTTGACATAAGCCAGTAGTTTAATTTTCTTCTTTTGCAGCATTTATGCACCAGTTCTTCAAACCAGGAATTCAGAAATTGAACCAAAATATGTGCGGTGACGCTCACGTTTCAATGCATATTAAAGTCAATATTACAGTTGTGTTAATGAGAAAATCCTTGAAATTGTGTCTTTTTTTTTTTTTTTTTTACTGTCTGTTCTCAGATTAGCACACCTAATCCCTGATATGCCAGTTTTGACATAACCTGTTTACAGAAAGACAAAAATGCAAATTCAATCTACTCGAACAAGTACTCATGAAACACAACGAAAGCATGATTATGATATAATTGGCTAAGCATTTTCCCTTCTCCTGCCGTCTCTCTTAGTTTAATCTCTGCTGGGGACCAGGCAGTGATTGTTTGTCACGGATGGAGGTTACATAGACCAAATCCATTCTAATGCTATACTAATGTTTCAACAGTGAAGGGACACTCATTTGACCCCCAGCGCCACGAACCATCTGCTCAGACGAGCACAGGGCTTTAAGGCTTGTTTACATCTTTGCACTACATATCTGACCATTCTGACTGGCCTTGAGATTCATTCATTATGTGACGCTGTGGCGTACACACACGTAGTATTATTGTTTTCTTGATTTCATTTACAACATCAATTGATTAAGATCTACTCGCAAAAGAAAGCTGCAGCCCAAGTCATGACAAAGGTCAGGTGTGCAGTACAGCAGGTTTACTTCCCTGTTGTGCCGTGTGCCATGTCTGAATACTTGAGAGAATAAGCCTGTGTACAGTATGGTACACTAATGTGTACGGCTGTTTGTTTTCCACTGAAATACTACTAGAACAGTGTTTTTGTACTGATTAGTGACGGCCAGGCCATAGCCCCATAATCATCTAAAAAGTGTTACTGGGTGAGCTTCACGCACCGGCAACTGTGGGACAGAGTGGCTTAAAGGTCAGCCCTATCCCCCCCCGCCCCCCACCCCCTCCTCTTTGCCCACACATACACACACTAGAATGCAATCTTCTTACATATATGGATTAAGAGGTTGTGTACAGTGCATTCCTGGGTTAACCTCCACCCCCCCTCAACCCCGTGTTCATCCCGCACCAAAAACAGCGTTTTCTCATCATGTCGAACAATGCGTTCGTTTGCGTCGTGCTGCAATACAAAGTACAGATCACACTTCAGCTTTCAGGTGTACACCTCCACAAGAGTAAAAAAAAATTACATATTCAAAGTAAAATAACAAAATATATCAAATGATACAAACAATTAACGTAATTACAAAAAAAACATTTCGTAGTCACCTTCAAAACAACACAGTACTTGATGTACTTCACAACATCACCCGGTAGCAAAACCCCTCCAGTCCAGAAACTAAGTGTGCCACACGCTGGATTCCCAAAGACTGTTTTCAAGAGGGTATTTGCTGCTTTGTTGAGGATCTCCGTCGTTCGCCGAATTCTCTAATTCATTCTCCTCACTTGTGTCTCTCGCTCGCAGCCTTCTGTGTCAATTGGAAGGCGAGTAATCTGTCTTTCTGAGAGTTTGGGGTTATGTGGCCCGGGGCCAGGACCCCCTCCCGGTGGCCAGTAGAGAGGATTGTTGTTGATCTGCCAGCCAATCCTCCAGGCTCTTGAGCCCCCAATTGATCTGAAATGAGTGGGCGTTTGCAACCATGGGGACGCATTCAAATCAGACGGCAGCCACACTAGTGGCCTTTGGGTTGTGGTGCGTGATGTCAAAGAGAAAGCGGCCCACACAAAGATCTTTTAATTAGTGAATAATTCAGGACCATTGTTATTCCATATCAAAGTAATAAGAGGGAAATCTCCGTGAGGATAGATTTGCATTTGAGCTAAATATACACTCTGAGGTGGGTTATTAGAATAGGGCTTGGCAGCTTTAGATGTTGTCTGGCATCTAAGCTCAAAGGACTGGATAGGCTATATCTGAATAAGATAAAAACATCCTCTCCTAAAATCACAAGTCACAAATTTGCCTAAAAGGGCTTCATAGTATGTATATTATAAAATACCCTTGTCTTCAGAACCTAATACAATTTCTGTACATTTTTTTGAACCAAGTATTGTTATTGTTGAATTTAGTTGCCCATTCAAGCCTTGGAAGTGGCCACCTGTCAGTCACCTAACATTGGTTCAAGGAATACTCAATTACCACGCGTTACCTTTTCAATTCTTGAAGAAGCGCATGGGAATGGAGTTATTCCGTGATGAATTGAAGCAACTGAGCTCCAGGTTTTACAACAGAAGAACTATATAAACCAGGGGTGGGCAAACTTTTTGGCTCAGGGGCCACATTGACTTTTAAAATTTGACAGACGGGCCGGGCCAGTATCAGATGGATAGAGAGTGTTTGTGTGAACCAATATAAATTATTATTAAGTAAAAGCCAATAACTAAAAAGTAAAGAGAACTTACATTACTTACTAACAAATATAACTTAAATGACTCAGCTTTTTTGTTTAACTTGCTGGCTAAGTCTTCGTTACATTACATTACATTTAATTCAGCTGACGCTTTTATCCAAAGCGACTTACATGATATACAGTAGACCGTAGACACAGCAACGGTGAGCAATGAGGGTTAAGTGTCTTGCTCAAGGACACAACGACATGGACTGGCTGAGCCGGGGTTTGAACCACCGACCCTCTGATTGAAAGACTGACTTGCTAACCACTGAGCCACAGTCGCCCGTCGCTTCGTCAATTAGTTCTACACGCCGAGTCACTGTCCTGCGTGATAAACTCAATTTTTCGAATTTGTTTTTGCTCTCTGGACACGAGACCTGCTGTCTCTACCATGCATTCTTTCAAAAACTCCCCTTCAGAGAAAGGCTTGCTGGCTTTTGCTAATTTAAATGCTAGCAAATAACTTGCCTTGGTGCTTGATACTTGACTAGCAGTTTGTCTAAAAAAAGCCCCCCTGTTGCAGAGGGGCTCAATGCAGGAAGCTGGCAGGAGGCTGGCAGGCAGAACCCTATATGTCACATGAGTCCCGTGGGTCTGATGTGCGTTCGTTATGCCGTATAAAACGGACCATGTCTCTGTGACGCGCTTGCCTGTGGGGGAGGGTGGAGGTGAGCAGCGCAGACAGCAGCAGCTGGACTCGCTGCCTGATGCGCTGCAGAAAGCACGGCACAGCTGTCCTCTGCCGCACGGCACGTAAAGACCGCTGTAACGCTTCTCCGTTCCCGACTTGAGTTAAGAAACATCGATGCTGGTCTTTTGCCGTCATCGTGCTTCGGGAAACTCAAGTCGGGAACGGAGAAGCGTTACAGCGGTCTTTACTATAATTTATAATTCATAATACTCGGCGGGCCGGATTAAAACGCCCAACGGGCCGGATCCGGCCCGCGGGCCGTAGTTTGCCCACCCTTGATATAAACACATGCAGGACTCATGCAGTATAACCCAAGTCTTGTTTGTGCAGTGGTATGCTCACTACACATGCATTTTTGCTATTATGACTTTTGGAGATAATGCACAAATGGCTCTACAAGACCTGGATTATGCTGCATAAACGGATGTTTTGATATATTAATTTAAAATCAACAAGGATTTACACCGTTATGGACTCTCAGTTCACCATGGAGGCATGGGTTCGTTTTCTTCAAGTTTTTTTTTTATCGTTTTCTTCAATTTTAAGTGTGAAGTATTCCTTTGAAGCAGAAAATGAACATAACTTTTACTTTTTAGTTCACTGAATGCCGGAAATAGTTCCTGTTTCAGCCATTGCCAAACTTGCATTTTAAAATCCTGAGCTCATAAAGGAGCTGTCCGGACCATCCTAAAAAACATTTCTGTGCCTATTTGGGCCCTGATCCAATCTCCCTTTGTTACTCTGAAGCAAACCCACTGACCCTGTTTGCTCCAACCCAGCGGCACCATTGCTCCAGATCCTCATCAGCACCACTTAGCAGGAGAGGACCGCCTCATGGCTCAAGGTTACCGAGTCCACCAGTCCCTGCCCGGCGCACATTCTGTCAATGGCCCGCGGACAATTTGGCGAACAGAGTTGCCTTTACGTGCCACGGCCGGCTCCACAAAACAATAGCACCATTCTCGCTAATGTGGCAAGACATGCCCGCTGGAAATTGAATTGCTTTCTACAGAAGCGGCCCTTTGACGATCAATTACCCAACCAAGACCCTTTAATGGGTCACGCAGAGGATAAACAGGAACATGGCCGTTCGCTTGGATACGTTGGAGCCTGGGAAAGTCGTGCTGTATGGGACAGCTGGTTCTGTGAAGGTACTTTGGAGCAGCATGATTATTTACCAGGATCTTTTTCCAGAAAGAAGAGAACATTCTTAAGCCCAAAGTTCTTTTTTCTCTTTACCAAAAATGTTGACATTATCATTGCGTCAAATCTGAGCGAAAGTGCTCCTTGCAGCGGGTGTCATGCATCAGCAGGACGGGCGTTAGATCGCCGAGAATATGTTGACGTGTAAATCAAGAGGCCCTGCTGCCTCCAGAGCAGCAGGGCAGTCCAGAGTTCAGGACCTGGGCATGTCTTCAGTGCGATTTGCAGAACCAGTGGCCAGCCGATGATGCCGGTCATTTCTCTAAAGCAGGGGTGCCCACACTTTTTTGGCTTGCGAGCTACTTTTAAAATGACCTAGTCAAAAAGATATACCTACATTAATAATGCTAAATATCTATCTATATAGATATATATCTATATAAATCTATATAGATATATATTAATAAATAGCATTATTAATGTATTAATATACCGAGTATACTTTATATTTACAATATTGGCGTACCTGTCCTGCCGGTGCTGAATCAAACTGCTGCTGGTCCGCCTGAAGCAGCGCTGGAAGCAGCCGTCATTCAGACGCTGTTGTGCGGCTACAGATGATATTATGGACACGGGGCGTCTGATGGTCCGACGTTTGAGGGATTTCCACAATAACTATAAAGCAGAACTAGTGGTTAGTTCAAAGGTGGATGGCGGAAATGGTACCGCTTTTACGGAGATAAGCCACGGAGATATCCCTGCCCCTTTTCAGCCGCGAGTAAAGCAAATGGCGCAAATTAACCACATAAAGTTGAGTAAACTCACGGGAGTAGAGAAGCGCAAATAATGCATTCAAGCGGCCGACCATGCGGGCGCACCGTCCGTGGTGATGGACATTGATTTACACACTGGCTGGTCTGTATATCAATCAAGTGGCAAATGTCGTAGGGAAGATATTTTTTTTTTTTTCTTTTTTAATGGCATGCGATCTACCCGCGCTACCCTGGCGATCGACTGGTCGATTGCGATCGACGTATTGGGCACCCCTGCTCTAAAGCATGTGACTGGGCAGCACAGATGACGAGGCAGCCCTCTCCCTGACAGGGACGCCACAAAACAATGGCTTTACAGTGGCTACTGGAACTTTTCTCTGGATGGATGCAGAGAGGGACGGGGGGCACGGAGAGGGGAGCGCTGGCCCGGCTTGGCAGTCTCTGGGTAGTGGGACGAGCAACCCATGACCCATACAAACGGGACACAATGCACCTTTCTGTCACTCCACGACACACACACACACACACACACACACACACACACACACACACACACACACACCCTGAGTCATGGTGGTATGTGGGCCAATGGAGAGATGGGCTGGAGATTTAAATGTGCCCTTTTAATGGTGCGCAGCCCACTTCACCATGTTTCTTGGTTACGTCATTATTCATTAATCTACAAATGCCCATCACAAGTAACCAGAGCCCAAAGCAATGTCTACTTACAGAAGAAAACACATATTGTAACGTTGTGAGAACAAATCGGTAAAACCTGTTTGGTATTCTTACCTGATACATGACATTTTATGATAAATTCATGTTCCAGCAACTGTCTTGAGTGTTTCCTCACCAGTACGGGGGTCACCGACTTAAACATATGCTCTCTGATTAGAATGTGCAATGCCTCGAGTGCCTGGCGGGAACCATGCCCGGCCACAAGAAAAAAAGCTTTTATCCCTAATCGATTCAATATGTTTAAGGTTGCAATTTACACAATCAATTCAACCGTAGATTATTTTTAGTGCTGAAACGGTTTGTTGATTAAAGGGCCAGTGTGTAGCGGTGCGGGGGATCTATAAGCAGAAATGGAATATTCATGACTGTTTTCATCAGCGTACAATTACCTGTAACTACAAATCGTCGTGTTCTCGTCGGCTTACAATGAGTCCTTCACATCTACAATGCGCTTGTGACACTGTGGTAACGCGAGCTGCAGAGTGCGAAACCGACTTCCCCTGCTCCCAAAGTAGTGTTATTATGGCGAGGCAGCCTCTGAGTGAGGCGAGCGGCGTTGCCACAGATTCGCACTTTGCGGCTCATGTTACTATAGTCCTGTAAAGGGAGGGGTGAGCAGCAGTGTATTGAGTGGGTTGCAATTTGCAATCTCACACTGGTCCTTTTAATCAATAGACAAAAAAATAATCTGCTAAACGTTCAGAATCAGAACCATTTATTGCCATGTATGTTTACACATACAAGGAATTTGTCCTGGCGGGAAGGTGCATACATTTAACATTTAACAATACACATTTAACAGTTAACGCAGTGCAATAAATGAGGATGAATGGATGAATGAATATTTACATTGAAACAGTAGCATATCAAAATATCAAAATACCAAAAATAAGATAAAGTGCATGGAATGTGCATGAGTGTAAGTGTTGTGTGAAAGTGGCAAGAGTAGTCTTAAGTGTCAAGTGTATTTAAGCATATTTAAGCATAAGGCTATGTGCAGGTGAGTGTCCGGTGGGAATTGTCTGGGGGTGACAGAGTCAGTAGAGTCGAGTAGAGTCAGTGGGGGACCCGGGCTCTGTTGATGAGCCCGACTGCAGACGGGAAAAAACTGTTTTTGTGGCGTGAGGTCTTGGTCCTGATGGACCGCAGCCTCCTGCCAGAGGGGAGGGACACGAACAGTTTGTGTCCAGGGTGAGAGGGATCAGCAACAATCTTCCTCGCCCGCTTCAGGGTCCTTGAAGCAAACAAGTCCTGGAGGGACGGCAGATTGCAGCCAATCACCCTCTCGGCAGAGCGAATGATGCATTGCAGCCGGGCCTTGTCCTTGGCAGTGGCTGCAGCATACCAGACGGTGATGGAGGCGCAGAGGATGGACTCGATGATGGCAGTGTAGAAGTGCACCATCATTGTCTATGGCAGGTTGAATTTCCTCAGCTGCCTCAGGAAGAACATCCTCTGCTGCGCCTTCTTCTAGTCTGAGTCTCTGAAAGATTTAGTTGCTGTCCAATATAAACCACATATCTCCAATCGCAGTTTTAAGCATTTTCTTTATGGGTTGAGTTTTTATATTAGACCATTTAAAATCCATTATTCATATCCATGTTTGCAGTCTTTTTTTTTTCTTTAAAAAAAAAAAAGGACACCTTCCGACTCATGTTCCAAGCACACCACTTTGTGTGTGTGTGTGTGTGTGTGTGTGTGTGTGTGTGTGTGTGTGTGTGTGTGTGTGTGTGTGTGTGTGTGTGTGTGTGTGTGTGTGTGTGTGTGTGTGTGTGTGTGTGTGTGTGTGTGTGTGTGTGTGTGTGTGTGTGTGGCATTAATATCTGCTAACGCGCACGTCTGCTCACACACACCTGCTCTTATATCTTGCCATGCATACACTCCACGTCGGGTTAAAGGGTCACGTTGGAGTCTGGCAGCAGAGGAGAGAGAGATGTGTGGAATAATTCACCGCCACGCCTAAAGCCGAAGACGCCATTGAGATAAAAGCACTCCTCGCCGGGTGTTTGAATTCCATTTAACCTGATTCTCGAGGTTAATACCCCCGATGCACCACAACCAGGGCGCTCCCTCTCTTCTTCTTAGCAGTAATGAGTCATCCTCTCTTGGAGCTCGTCTTTGTCTCCACCATGCACGTTCTGCGAGGGAATAAAGCAGAAAGGCCGATGAACACGTAACAAAACAAAAAAAACGCAGCCTCGACTTTGAGATCAAAGTAGACTTTATCTCCAGGTTTGATGTTCTGGTGCGTTCCCATGCAGGCACGGCACAATTTGAACAATAGAAATTATTTCTTTAGGGCTGAGACATTAACAGGGTGACTCATCCATAATTGCTGCACTGTGTCACTTCATTATCTGCTCTTGGAAGCAGCCTGAAGCTATAATTAGGGATTCGTTATTGATTTGAAGTCGAGGTGCCCTGATGCATCAGCAAGCTTGCTATGGTTGCTTATTTGGTCAATTTCTGTTTGTGTTGGGAATATGTTACTTGCATAATGGAGCAGTGTGTCAGCATTTGACTGCATGTTACAGTACACGGCCACAAAACAAATCTTTATGAACACAACAGAATTGTCAGAGCTTGTGACGTCTGCCACTGAGTGACAGAAATCAGCCCTGTACTCGGAGCCTTGTCTGGAGAAAGCCAGAGTATCTTGTTTAACCCTTCCAAAAGCAGTTCAGTGGCAATCACAGTCCACGTACCTCTGCTTACTTCCCCTGGTCAGTCTGCTCCAGGGCTGAAATGATACAATTATTAAATAAATGAAAGTCACCCTGGACGCGCAAAGGACATTTTATATATTAAAGCCAAAAATGAACTGTATATTATGATATATACGGAGAACAATAGTAACATTATATAATATACACCAAAGTAATTATTTAATACTGTTGTAACACAAACACCATGTATATAGTTCAAATCAAACACGACATGTATGCAATCTGTGCATCTTTTCTAATGCAAAGTCTATGCTGACACCATAGACTGCATGCAAGAAGTGGCCTTAGTCACTGTGACGTCCCCTATTGGTTTCTGGACTACGGTCAAGCTCGGTAGTTTTAAGATTAAGGATAATCGAACACTGAGTAAGACATTTTTAGGCGACCATAATTTTTACAATTAACTATCATAAAATAAAAACACACTGTGAAAGGGTTACAGTTGTAAAACCGAAACGGCCAGACCGGAAAACACTGTGGTTGTGACCGGTCAATCACAGTAGCCCCACCCTAAAGCATCCCCTGCTTTATGGTCTGTTTAACTCTAAATGACCATAATTTACTAAATGTACATCCTGCTGTATTGAAGAAGACTTGAAACTAGAGATTGAGACATAAGCTCATGTTTACAATGTTTAGAAGTAGAGTCATTTATATAGACTTCTATACAACCAGAGGAGTCTCCCCCTGGTGGTCAGGAGAGATTATGCATGGCAGACAACTCCTCCCCCCAATCTGCCGCTCGACTAACGAGGTAGTTAATGTCTCTAATCTGTCATCCGGCTCATTATTCAGCATTCTGGGTGACCTTTCCGCTGACGGCCTGGGAGGAAGCAGTGAAAGGGGGCGTCTGGGGATCAGCTGTGATCACGTTGTTTTCACACACACAGCTGGTGTCAGATTTACCCACAACTCCAAAATCTAATCTTGATAATCTTTCCTCCGACACTCGACGAAGGAGAGAAAACATGCCGGGCTTGGTTTTTGGCAATTTGGTGATTGCTGCATGTTGCATGTCATTCGCTGTGTAGAAATTAGGTTTCAAATTGCTTTTTGTTGTGGCTGTGTTTGCTACACTGAAACATTGCTGAGATTGGGTGTTTTTTGGTTTATATCTCAGTTACATTCAGAGCAGCGTCTGCCTGTGTGACTGGAGCGTGTGAACCACACACTTTATGACCCCGGGGTCGCCAACTTTGACCTTCTTATGGCCCGCCGGGTGAACTTTGAGCATGGCCACCCGTCAAGCAATCCACTCAGTCTCTTTCTCTCTTCCCCTCTTTCATCTTCTCTCTCTCTCTCTCTCTCTCTCTCTCTCTCTCTCTCTCTCTCTCTCTCTCTCTCTCTCTCTCTCTCTCTCTCTCTCTCTCTCTCTCTCTCTCTCTCTCTCTCTCTCTCTCTCTCTCTCTCTCTCTCTCTCTCTCTCTCTCTCTCTCTCTCTCTCTCTCTCTCTGAGAGGCTCAGGTCACTCAGCTAATGAGTGCTCCTATTTAAGAAGCGAGCAGCAATGCCCTAAATAGATCTTAAGATCCTTTAATCGGCCGCCGAGGCCTCTGCTGTTCTGTTCAATGTGACGGCAGTCTGGATGCAGTGAGGCCGACATCCGCATACCTCAGGCTAGGGACCCCCCGCCGGGCCCCTACTGGACTTGCCTCTCTCTTGCCTTTTCTTTCTTTTTGGACCATGTTTTCGTACCTGAAGAGCCCACACTACATCGTGAGTATCTGCTGTTCGGCACCGTCCACAAGCTTAGTGGATGTGTTAGGTGTGTAGCGGCGGCGAGGCTTAGGCTACTTGGCTGAGGGCGAAGTAGAGCAGGCGTTAGTGGGTCTTGTCTTGGTCTCAGGTAACGGACAGCTTCTCTTAGGAAGGTTTTGGGATTCAGTATTGTTTATGGTTTATCTGTGGTGGATAATAAGGAGAAGTTATGATGGCTTATTTAGGGAATTTTTTTGTTTTTAGGAAGAAAAAAAGTTACTGAAAACAACTAAAATCACATTGCAGAAGTTAATACAGGGCCCTTGTTCTTGCAGTTAAAAAAAAATAATATATTTTTTAACTTAAAGACTAATAGACAGTAGTCTTTAGCTTTAGCTAGCTAACATGATGCATATAAAACAGCCTATACTAACGTGAGCTCTTCCTGGTCGAGCCTGATAAACCTCTACACTCATTCATTCAACAGTGAGGAACACACACACACTGAGGGGTCTAACCTTCAAAACATGCATTTTAGAGCCAAAACCATCAGTCAATAAATTATTTCATTGAGATTATTTGCTCACAATTGTGACCTGAAAGTTTGACTGTCCGATCAGACAGAACAAACCATTTTGAGTTGTACATTTTCACAACTTTTTATTTTACATTTTGTACCTTAGAGGATTAACCGGGAATGTAATCTGCACATTAATCAAGCGGAAAGGGGGATCCGTGGTTTATGCAGTTTTATGGCACAAAAACAACTCCTCGTGTTTGGCTCCTCATTAGCTCTCAGGCATCCTGGAGTGTTTCTCTCCTCACTCACGACACACTCCTCACACGGCTCAGTAACCTATAGTCTAAAGGAAGTTATTATAATTAGCTCCACATTGACCACCATTGAAATACATTTTGAGTAATAATAATCCTGTAATATGTATCATAATATAATAGTTTTTCTACATTTACTTGAGTAAATGATCTCAATACTATTTTCGGACTTCAATCATGCTGTTTCTTCTTGGTGCAAACATTGTAGGAACTCATGGTTTACTGATGCTACTTGTATGTAGTATATTTGTAAAGTGGTTGGAGTAGATTGTCCTCAGGAGTCCTGTCGAACCGCAGCCGTCTATTGTGGAGCTTTCGGGGGGTTGCATAAGAGCGGAAGAGGCCTGATGGCTGTTTCCAGTGTCCTCTTTCAGCATCAAAAGGAGTCCATAACTGCTTCACAGAGAGAGCACAAAGAGGAGCCGACCTTCACTTAACTGCAGGGCAAACGCAGTTCAGCGTGAATGGCTGCTGCCTGACGAGGACGGAGTCTGTCAGCACACAGAGTTGATGCCATGAGATGAGGCGGGCGCAGCCGCCACGCTCCAACCTCGTGGCGGCGCGCACATGGGCGATAGCAATTTCTTTGACAGAGTGTTTTTCTCCTCGGCCCTGACACACACACACACACACACACACACACACACACACACACACGTAAAGGCTGAGAAAAGACTTAAGCCACGTTGGCTTTACTCTCTCTCCGCCCACCACCTACTCTCCATGGTAACCACAGCTGTCAAGTAGACCCACTGTGGTTTCATTATTCTCTCAAGGACCTTTCTGTCTTTCTTTCTGTGTCGCAGTGTTTCAGCCTGGAGAAGCCAACCCGTGTGACTCTTTACACCTCCCTTAACCCCCACCAGCTCTCCTCCTCACATTGTCAGCTGCTCAGCTGTGGTGACTGAAGGCCGACTGGCCATTCTTTTCCTCTGTACCAAGAGCCCCTGTTCCCGCGCTGCCACCGCACTTCATGTTCTACAGCACCAATAGACCTCGGGCTGCTGCAGCCAGGCCTCCTGGGTCTGCTCCATCAATCCCCCTCCAACTCTGGAGAGCAGGGCCAGTTCGCTAAAACACAGCTAAACATGCCCTCTCACCTGGACTGGAACTATTTTAAGAATGTTTTATGCAATACACCTGCTAGTGGATGCATGAGAGCCGTGCAGTGGTGACAACAGACAGATGTTGATGTAAAAGCACAGCGGTTATTCAAAGGTTGCCATGTGTGTTTTTCTTCTCAGTACGGCAGCATTATACAACATATAGTCGTGGTATTTTACACTGGCTATTTTACAATGTCATAAATCGGTGAAAAGGGCCCAGTATAAAGCTGGTTCCAAGCGTTCCAGGCGCACGCCGGCGAACAAAAAACACAGTTGAGCGTGATGCTTCTCTAAGCATACACACTGTAATTTGATTTTACAGACTTTCCTATTTAACTTTTGTGGATAGAAGATCACTTTAAGTGTGTTACTTGAATGGACTTGCAGAACAGGTTTTACTACATGATAGTGTGTATTATTTTTGATTAAATACAGGCAAATGTACCTCACGTTGCTTGTTACTGCGCTTCCATTGTCGTGAGGTCCGACAGCTACTTCTCAAGCTTGGTGTATTTGCCTCCTGTTCCATAGTCTTTTTAGAATTTTCTGCTCGCAATGACGACTGTACACTTGAACAGCGTATACTTTTTATTTGTAGGCAGTATACAGAACACATAGTATTACGCAGTTTGTTGATGTGCAATTTGGAACACAACTCATGTCACTCTGAGGTCACAGGAAGACTTATTTGAATAGGGTTTGTCCTGGATTGCTTTCTTTTTCACATTGCAGTAATACACACCACCATTATCTTTTTTCCTTTTTCTTCCATGAACAGCCCTGATTTTGCTTTTTAGTTTTGATGCCTTTCACCACGACATCTCTGCCATAAGCTTCAAGGCATGGTTATCCAAAGGGAGCTTCTAGCAAATCCTTAGTCACAACAGGTGCTGAAGACTTTCTCACACAATGGATGCGTACCAATACCCATACTACTGTACCATTTAGTATGCCAGAAAAGTATTTAGTACGCCCCAATACATAGTATGCCAAATGCAGTACACTAAAAATACCTCAATGTTCTCCTGCATAGGGTCACATTTTTGCAGTGTGCGGGTCGGCATGCCTCTCTGGCTTTTCTGAACTGCGATTTGGAACACGGTCAATATAGACTTCACCACGTGATGCCCCAAGAGAGCGTGACCCTTGACCCTTTTACCGCAGAGGGTAGCAAGATATTTGTCCAGCGCGGATCAATAAGATTGTAATGATCCCTCAGTGTCTCCACCCTGATAATAGAATAAACATCTGTAATCTGTGTGCTGTCAGCAGAAACGTACTCTTTAGTAATCTGTGAAAAAGTTCCCAGTGCCGAAGAGATGTTACTGCGTACCGGGGAGTCTTTGCAATCTAACATTGTTGATTTCTCAGCTCTGCTGCAGTCCACTCTTGATATTTTTGGCCGTTGCGCGGTGGCGACAGTAACTTGATCTGTTTTTGTCCATTGACTTATTAGTCGTTTCATCCGAACATCTGTTCCATTATTTATTTAGTTTTACAACTGATACCAGCTTGAAATGTAACATAGTTGTCGATCAGCGCACCATGCAATCCCACTGGCGGTGGACGCTCATGACACATCCTGTTATTCTCCTCTCCTCTGCTCGGGACTCACAGAAAGTGACTAATTTAATCTCCGGTAGCTGCAGAGGATGGAGGCCTGCATGCTTTCATCGCTGCGTGAGACGTAATTATATTAGCGACACGTTTACAGTGGCCATTAATTCGTCAGTGCAACACAGAAACTTCACAGCTGTACGTAATCTGCTTCTTCTGAAACATAATCGGCTAAAACAGGAAGTACTGAGCGCTCTTTGTGTTCCGCTACAAGTGCTATTTTTCCTTTACATGAGGAGGCTTACATGCTTACATTGGTTTTGTCAGACATGTGGAGGGTGTGAATGTTGCCTCCCAGTCAGGTAGACCTACTCCTATTATCACGGTATGGAAAGCAGCAGAGTTACTGAGGTGTACTTGTTGGACCAATATGGACTTTGGAAGTCTGACATGTGGAATGTAATTCTCTGACCACAGCGCCGACGGGACGTTATACAAACCATGGTTATCGGACTGGGCTGCGGTGGTGGCCAATGTGCTGTGTAGCACAGCACTGTTGTGTATGTGAAATTAGTTTAAATGAAACTTTTATTCATAAAGAGTGGCATAATGAATGCGTCTTACTGAAGGTTGCCGCTCTGCCAAGATGCGTGCTGTCTCTGTTAAGCATGCAAGCATGGTTGTTATAATTTAGCTAGCCGTAAGGGCAAGCCTGTTACATCTATGGGCCAAGTCTGATCGTTTGAGGGCCTCTCGTGCTGCAAATATCTGTGTGATATGATACTTTTTGCAGTTTGTTTTACTGTTTCAACATAACATGTTATTAGCATTTTCTATTATTTCCTTGATTGGAAAACGTTGTTTTAAAATGTGAAAAAATAGGGATAAATGTCCAAAGGTGACGTCTTCACGTGTCTTGTTTTTCCCAACTAACAGTTACAAAATATTTAATTGTAGAAGAGAAAAAATAAATCACAGAACCTGAGACTTCTGACCTTTTTATTTTTTTTATCTCTTAATTGACTAACCGACTATCTAGCAGCTCTAAAAAAAAAAAATGGAACAATCACTGCTGTATTCAAGGCTGGTTTTAATGTTCTGTAAACTCCCTCCCTTTGAATGTGAGGCTTTTATGATCATTTAAGGCGTTATTATTTAAAAGGAGATTCTGACTCCAGACCACAGCTGGAGACCGCGAGGGAGAGCTACTGCGGCTTTGTCGAATAAGTGATTACGTGCTTTTGTGATATAGTTTGTGCTGCTTCATGTATTCAGTAAGGCACAAGAGGATGCATTGCATCCCGTGCCAAGTTATGTTTTACTGTCAAAGAAAAGAGGGTTAAGCAATGTAGGCTTGCATTGTCTCTTTTGATGCCGACAGCCCACAATAATATACAACCATTTTAAAAGAATGAAAACTAACATGTAGGCTGACTGTGAAATATGTCGGCCTAATGAATTCAGTCAGAACTAGTCGGGAATTGGCCAAGGATAATAAACCGATCACAAATTAGGTCCACCAACACTTTTTTAACACTGTCTTTTTAATGTCTGCATTAACCATATTGACACACAGATCCTGAGCCAGCAGCAAGAGCAGCCAGCCCAACTTATGTTCAGGTGTAGACAGAGAGTGGACCTATGAAGTAAGGCTGCAACTAACACTTGTTTTCACTCTTAATCACTCTATTAAGATTCCAATTATTATCTTTATTAATTAATTGAAATACTTACTTTACTACAATGTAAAACCAGTGAAAAACAGGAAGTTATTTCATTTGAGAAGCTGGAACTGTCAAATAGTTGGGCTTTCTTATTGATTAAAAAAAAAATAGTCCCAAATTTGTTTTCTAATCAATTCATGACATTTCTGTTGCACCTTGAAGCCACCACCGTCCACACTGCGTTTCCCTCGGCCCCTCCGACCAGCCATTCAGCAGCCAGGGAAGCGAGCTAGCGTAAATGGCCCAAACCCAATCACGCTGGAGGCATGAGGGCCGGATTAGTCATTAGCTGAGGGCTTAGCTGTCAGCCACGCAGGAATGCTGCTAAGTCTCTCGGTGCTCCCTGCCACCAAGAAACGGAGAGAAATAATAATTCCGGGAGCAAAAATAGCTCTTAAAATACAGTGGCGCTGTCTGCTTTTCTGTTTATAGCCAGAGCCACGAGTGGTTGGATCAGACACCAGCTGTAAATGTCTCTGTCGAATGTGCAGCCGGCTGGTTTCCTTTGCGGAACATGATATCGATGTGCTTATTGCTGAAAAGCTGACCTGAAATATAAGGTTGCAGTGGCACTAATTATGCAAGTTTTCCATATCCCAAAGTGATATTTAGTGGTGTCAGCACTTTTTGTTTTGGCCCTGCGGTGGCAGAAAACCCGATGGTTTGAACACAGAGTCTTTGATCGGCAAAGACCCCTCGAATTGAGTAATAAGAGAGATTTGGCAATGCCAGTTCCATTAAAGAAATATAATTTTCCTTCTGTGTCATCGATAAGTTCCAAAAGTTCCTCTCTCGCGAGTAAAAGTCCCTTTCGTGCATTTTTAACTTGCTCACGCGCGAAGCTTCAATCTGCGCTCGCGTCTCTGTAACCTGCTCGCTCTCCATTAAATTTTCTTTTTGACAGTAAGTGGGCGGAGCCAGTCTCCATCGTATCTCTACATCTAATTGTTTACAATCCTCGTCTTTGGATTGGCTGGATATCACATCCTGGTTTTTGGCCAATGCCAGCGTCTCCCCATATGCACACAAGACTGCAGGCTTCTCCGTCTTTGCAAATCCCGCCCACTTCCTCCTCGCTCATTAACATTTCAAGAGGGAAATAGGATTGGAGAGGCACAGCAAAGCCCCTTTGTAACTTCAGCTGATAGTCAAAAAGGGATCTGAAATCATGCATCCTTTTTTGACACAAAAACTCCACTTCGGCTGTCAACTGCAGCTTGTTATTTCCCTATGAAACCGTTCTGTGCTCTAATCTACAAAAGTGCCGTTTTTCTGTAGCCTTGGAGCAGTTTTTGACTGCGGTATCCAAGCAGCAGCAGTGTCTATAAGACCAGTTACTCTCTGTTGGAGGTTTATCACATACACTGACATTAGCAGACACTGACTGACATTTCAGCCCAACCGCTATCAGCCCGGGACCAAGAAAAGGTTAATTGCTCTCGTCGCCGCCAGGTTGTGAGGCTCGCCGAGTCCTCCGATCCGTGAGTGGGGAAATATGATAATCGGGTCATTTGGACACAACCACCATGATCAGCATCATACCTCCTGGAGTAGGGAGAGGTTTGGTGCATGATCATCAGAGGATGCAGCGTAGTGTGTGTGTGCAGAAAAAAGAGGGCTAGAGAGGGGAAAAGGAAGCGAGAGATGGAGGAGGTGGTTGGAGGTCAGTGGAGGAGGATGAGTGGACGGAGGACAAAAGAACAGAGAGAGCAGAGTAGATTGATGCGCCGGCTCCTCCTAACCCCCGCGGCCTGTCTTCAAACACTCCGCCGCATGATTGGCTGCCCGAGTGCGACTGTCGCCATGGCCACAGATGCAGCGGCGTCAGTCTTCACGCCACCTATTTCCCCCCACCCCCGTCGCACTTCCTTCAAACCTGCTTTCATCTCATTCAATTACACAATCGCATCCCATTACGTAACGAGGTTAAGGTGAAATGCACACATGGTGCCACATGGAAGACAGAGCAGAGTCAATATTTTAGGATCACACTTTTCTTGCGTTAGTTCTGTTAAACCCATTTACATCAGAGAGGATGTCACATTATAGTACAACATTTTCTAAACATCTTGATATAATGCAATCACTGCAGCATCCACCATGTGCTTCTATTGAATCAAGTTTGTTTTTGTTTTCGCTAGCTGTACCTAAGAAACTTCAAATTGTTCCCACTTAACGCAAGCTTGTGAAAGTGGCAGAGTTAGAGCACCGCTTTGAACCTCTTTATTTTTGTTAAATTCTTTGCACAGCTACTTCTTTAGTTGATGTCAATCAAAAGCTGCACAATGACCGTTTGTCCAAAAGTGTGCGCTCTTACTGTCAATTCAATTTGCGTAGAAACTCAAGGACCACGCAAAAGAGCTCTTGGGGATGGATCTGGACGCCAGTGGGAGGAGAGGGCAAGCTTTAACTTTTCTTAATTGTGCCCATTTGCCTGAGATGTGGTCAAACGACGGGTCACTGAACCCCGAAGAGGCTTGGCACTTTCACATCGTACCAGCAGGCCAGTTTTATCTCTCAAGGCTCGGCCATTTGGGGATTTTTACACTACGAGTTTTAAGATGCATCTCTTCCTTGACAAAATAGAACCAGTGTGAGGTCTGGAGGGCTGATATAATGGGTTCTCCGTCTCTGTTGGGATCCTGGAGGCGGCGGCGGCAGCAGTGTTGTGAATAAGAAGCACATTGTGAATCAGCTGTAGCATCATGACTGAATGTGTCCAAAGCGTTAAGAGCTGCTCAGATACGACTGATGTGTCAGAGTGCAGCGCAGCGATGCTGCAGAACCGGTTGCCATGTGTGCTCCGGGAGAAAGCCCCTCCCCTCCCCACTCAGGCCCCTCCCCTCATGTCTAGGATGCATTTGAGGGGAGACTCCCATCCACTTGCCGTGCCCGACCCGACAGACACCAAGGGGGTTCGGGGTGCGCAACACACACACACACACACACACACACACATGCCCATGCCCAGTGGGACAGGAAACTGAAGCGGGGGGTAAACACAAGGGGCTACAGTAAGCCGTGTTCCACGCAGCCGAGTCTTAATCTCCATTATCAAGCCAGTTCCCCCTGAGTTGAATCAAGTCGCACATTTCCGTGTTAGGCGTTCCCACGCTCGCTCTCCAATCTGTGTAATGCATCCAATTTGTGGTGGATTCTATACGGCAGCGGCCCCGCAGTCTGAGACTCATCTATCACGGCCGTGCAAACAGGCTGCTGCTGCTAAGATGTGTTCTGCATTCAGCGGCACACCTCTCCCTCTCTCCTGCACTCTGTCTCTCCCTCCATCCATCCCTCATGCACACCTTCCTCTCTCCCGCCCCCTTCCGGTCCTTTCTTTTTTTTAATTACCCCTCAGAGACCCCGCCACCCCTGCCTTGCCAGCTCTCTGCCACATCTCCTTCACCTCAAACCAGCTAGCGATCTGCTTATAAGGACAAAGCCAGGGGGCGATTCACAACAACGCAGGTGTTGAGACTGCCAGTGCATTGTGGGAAGGATTCACTGACCCCCAGATATGAATATGTATAAGTTGAGAATTTCTTTCACTGTTGGATGTTGTTAGTCCATGAGCTAATAATCTATCTATTTGCAGACCAGATAAGATCAGATAAACTTCTATCCGCTGCAAGAAACTGCAGTACAGAATGCGGAGGACATGTTTACAATACCTACCTCTATCATGCATTCTAAACCTACTTGATGTGTTCATCATGCTTTATGACAATCATAACACGTTATATAATATTTTATAATGACTTCAAGGTCAAGTATCGTAATACTTAAGACACTTTCTTTGACATGTGTATGGGATGAGTTCAATGGATTTAAACATACAAAGTCAGTA
The DNA here is from genome assembly GCA_023566465.1 of Cottus gobio. Taxonomy (NCBI): domain Eukaryota; kingdom Metazoa; phylum Chordata; class Actinopteri; order Perciformes; family Cottidae; genus Cottus; species Cottus gobio. Next base: position 16,987,350 of record CM042234.1, on the reverse strand, counting down.
TTGCATGTGTTTGTTAAAGTAGAAAGAAAGAAGCAATCAATCATCATCTTGCCCTCCTTAAGGATAAATAGGTGTTTAATTTAGAAAATGAATATGCATATGAGACATCATATTTTTAAAACCTGAGGATTTCAGTATCAAGCAGGTGCTGATGCAGAAATGCCTCATCTTGCATTTACTGTCTGCAACCTGGCAGTACATCCAATAATAATAATCTTTTTTTTTGTATAATTACAAATAAAAGCCTCTGAAACATTCTTTTAGTAATTCAAAATCAGATATGTCTTTCAAATCCTGTCTTTTAAAGAGCAGAAAGGCAAGCGCTGTATTGTTGAAAGATGTGCGTTACATGCAGGGAAATGTTTAAGCTGATAACTGACACGAGCATACTATTGTACTCATCACTTCTTAATCTCGTTTTTCTCCCCTGCCACATCCCTTTCTGTCTTGCTTCCTCTTGCCGTCTACTTCCCCAGCTCTGACTCCCTAAAACTAGGCAACAACTTTGCCGATACGCTGTTGCGCAATCGGCCGTCTCCCTCACTCATTTGTCCGAATGAAAGATGCACAGCGATGCCTTTTGAGGACCGTCCGAGCGGTCGGTTCATCTGTCAACTATGTCTGCCGGCGCCCCCGATTTAACTCGAACACACAGCAGCTCGCTCTGTTAGAGGAAGCTCTGACTTGTTCAACGCCATTTCCTGTTGCGTCAGATGCGCTTGTGCACCGTGCTCTGTTCCTGTGAGGCAGACGGATCCGGTTCTCCCTTTCGCCTCTTGTCACAGTCGGTCTCAAATTCCCCTCCTGCCTTCACAGCCGGACCGTTGACACAGCCAGGAAGACCGGAGGGGTGGGAGAGAAAAAAACATGGAGTTTGTGCGCCTCGCAGGGAGGCGAAGTGTCTCCCGTCACACTTGATGGTCGCCGTGCGTCGCCATGCGTCATTCGTTCAGTACATTCCGAGGTTACAGGAGAGCTGGTGAGGGCGACGACGAGGTGTTTGTGCGCGGCCCCGGACACAAGGTGATGAAGCACATAGGGACCCGACACGAGAGACAGGGAAATATGTGGACTTTGTTTGTCTCAAGCAGGGGATATTTTAATCATGACAGTGTCCACTCCTAATATAGAGCAGGTTGGGGGCTGCTTTGCCAACAGAGTGGATCTCATTTCCCGGTGTCATTCTTTTCCTCAAAGTATCCATTTCTAGTTTGAGAACTTTCCACTGTTGCCAGTTTTGTTCCGTTTAAACTGTTAAATGGAATTCCAGGTAGCCTGTCTGAAAAAGGAGCACACGCTATAACTCTCTGCCAGTAAAACACTTGATGTGGAGTTCAGTGGATCACCTTCTGCAGAAAAGAGCCCTCGATGTCTCCTGCTGTTCCAGGCATGTGTTGGACTTCTCTCTCAGCATATGCTGCACATTGCATGAGGCGTTTCGGGCTAACACAGAACAGGCCATCTTTGCAAAAGGAGGGCACCTATTGTTTGTTGACGTCACATCTATTAATAGATTCAAGGGAGCAGTTAGTCACCGAGCTCATTTTAATTTATTTATATATTTAAATATTTACATGGAGGTGAGCAGCGGGGTTTAGCAGCTCTCCAACACTGGTGTGCGCTTCCCTCTCAATCTCATCCTTATGTTAAAGGTCTAAACTTTAAACTGAGACCGACCGGCCTTTTCCTTGAGTTTGTACGAGCCTAATCTAACTGTCAGATTAAAGGTGTGATTTTTTGTAAACAGACAAAAGTTGTGTGTTTTGTGTGTAGAACATTTTGAATGCGTTTCCCTCGTCAAACATTTGCAAAGTATTGAGAACCTGCGTTGTTGCGAGCAGTTTTCTTCTGTTATACCATTGTTGGCACATTGCTGCACCTATAGTGGACAGACAGCGTGTGTGTGTCTGTGCGTGTGTGTGTTTCTTCACATTAAGATTCAAGTAATCCAATACAAGGAGTGTTACTGTGGACAATAACTTCTGTGGCTCTGGAGGGAGCTTCGTCAAAGTCTGAGAAAACAACCCCTGTGACCACAACAAAAAACGTACCGAGTTGCATTATGGGAAATGATTGATCGAGGGCTTTATGGAGCTTCAGCCATAAAAATCCAGATATGTCTGCGTCCCTCAGTGGTTTGATTCCAATGCTGGAGCACTCGGCGTGCGTTGGACTGAAACTGAAGCAGCGGGTGGAACCTAGCTGAAAACAGCAGGACGCGGCTGAATCCTTTCCTCCTCTCCGGAACGTGTGCAGGATATTAAATAATAATTTCTGTGAAAAATATTCCTGTTATTCCAAAAACCAACAGGAAGTCCCATCTGTGTCCCGAGAACAGTTTAGATCCTCTGACTGAAGTGCATTCCTCACCTGTACCAAACAGAAGGGGAGAGGAGTGGTGCTGGCACAGCCTCTGACATTAACTCTTTGGTGGCCGTTTATCCGCTCGCTGTTTGACAGAACGTTTGGTGCTGCAGAGACACAGAGCTGGCAACAATCAAAAAGCAGGAGCATTTCAGAACAATGTTAAATGCTCTGAGCAGTAGCCATGGTAACATAGCCTTCTGGCTTTTGTGCAACAGCCTTTGGAAGCTGCCAAGTTTTTTCAGAGACCACACTGTCTCTGAGGTGCGTCCACGCTGACACTGCAGAGGCCACATTTGTCACGAAGTTTGCAATGAAAACCCTGCGGCAAGTTCAGTCCCAGGTGTTAGAACACCGGACCTCCTGTCTGCTTCCTGGTTGCAGGTGTCTGCTTCCTGGTTGCTGGTGTCTGCTCCCTGGTTGCTGGTGTCTGCTCCCTCGTTGCTGGTGTCTGCTCCCTGGTTGCTGGTGTCTGCTCCCTGGTTGCTGGTGTCTGCTCCCTGGTTGCAGGTGTCTGCTCCCTGGTTGCAGGTGTCTGCTCCCTGGTTGCAGGTGTCTGCTCCCTGGTTGCAGGTGTCTGCTCCCTGGTTGCAGGTGTCTGCTCCCTGGTTGCAGGTGTCTGCTCCCTGGTTGCTGGTGTCTGCTCCCTGCTCCCTAGTTGCTGGTTTCTATCACCCTGTCATCAAGCAAGATGCTGCTTTGGTCAATCAAATGCTGTATATGTACAAGTGCACCTTTTCTCGTAGATTACCTCATTTATATTGCAATTGTCATGACAAAAGTTAGAATTAGGCCGGCCATCTTTTTAAAATGCACCTTGAAATCCATTTGCTTTTATTTAATGTGTTCTACACTTTTATTGTGCTTCTTTTCACTTATCACCTCTATTCTTTGTAACTTCTGTTTTGAGAAGTTAGCGCTCGTTAGAGCTCTCATGCTAATAGCGATAGCCTTTTATGTCCACATTCTTTGTCCCAGGTCTCAGAGTAGAGCGATGAATGATTATGCTACTGTGCCAAATCCATCTGTTCGGAGGACCTGATCAGAACAGGACTGATGCGTTTTAAAAATATCTGTGTGGCGTGTGATTTGATTAGCAGCTGCATCCTGCCGTGCAGACTGTCAGAGAGACTCATAACTCACTGCTCTAAGAAAGAGAAGCTGGGTTTCTGGAGGGTTTTCTGTTGAGGAATTCCTGCAATATCATTGAATTAGTAGAGGGCACATCTATGGAGAAGTCGGGGGGAAAACTGGGAAAAGTTCAGATCTTTATTAAAACCTGAGGATTTGCACAGAATTGTTCATGATCTGACCTCCTCTCTCCTTTCCTCCACCAGACAACATCACCCACGGGTCAGGGCCGGTCCGACTCGCCGGTCTACACCAACCTCCAGGAGCTGAAGCTCTCTCAGTCCAGCCTGCCGCCCGTACCCTCCAGCTCCCCTCTCCACATCCTGGGCGACTGGGAGACCCACAAAGACCTCAGCGGCAGGCATTTCTACTACAACCGGGCCAACGGGGAGCGGACCTGGAAGCCGCCGCGCACCAGGGATGCCAGCGGCAGCAGCAGCAGCATCCGAGGAGACAGCCAGGGCACCGCGGAGAGCGAGGTGAGGGGAGGGGAGGAGCAATTTCAGACATTTTATCAATACAATAGTTCGTCATTTAATTGTGAGACTGTGACTTCTGTATAATAAAAGCTTCTAATTGGGCAGCATACGGAAGCCCCAAGAGGCAAGTGAGATTATTATTTTCCTAGTGATCCATTTTTTTAAATCTGATCTTAATTTTTTTCTCTTCATAACAGGTGTTTAATAACTAATAATCTTTCTACGTAATTTTTTTTATCTGTGAAAGAATATCCGGGGAAGAATCTTTCTTCAACTGCTTATTAGTCATAAACTCTGGAGAATAATTGGGCGTCCGTAGCAGCATAGACATAGCGCACACAAAAAAGTTGCCATACAATCACTCCAATTTCGACCCACGTATGTGAGGAGAAGTCAAAGCTGAGGACATAAACAGGCTGTAAATGTATGACTGTATGGCAGCCAGTGTGGGTCAAACTGTGGTGATGGTGTGGTGGACCTCAAAGGACTTTGACACGGGGTTGTGGTTACTGAAGGTAAGGGAACAAGAGTGCCTTTGATATGGGGAAGTCACGGTTTCCTGTCTGGTTGCAGAGGCCTTCCTCACTATCCAACACCGCCCCCATGTGGTGGTTGGCTTTGTGCTATTACGCTAGGGGGAGAAAGGTGGTATAAATATAATCAGTGGTGAATAGATGAGTCTATCAACATACATGTTGGTGTTTAAGCTGGTTTCTGAATCTTAAAAATTAGGATTAGCTGTTTTTTGCATTTCGTCAACCAACAAATTCAGTAATAAATGGGAATAGTCATTCATAGCAAATGTTATTACATTTTAACGGTGTTTACAAAGACCCGATATTGAGTCATTTAACTCTTAAAAAAAATGTTTTGATGTCTTGGGAAATAGTCTTGCTTCCTTGATGAGTTTACTGTAAATATGAGGCTACAGACTGTTAGCTTAGTTTAGCTTTGCAAGACTGTAAACAGGAAGAAACCAAAAGTAAAATAATGTGCCTCCCAGCAAATGTAAAGCTCCCATATTAACACATTATACTGTTGTTTGTTGAATTAGCACAATTATATAATAATAATAATAATGATGATAATAATAATAATATTCCAGTTGTAGCTAAGCTAACTGGATGCTAATGAACCACATGCAAAGCGTGTATCGTAAAGCCATCTCTTGTCCTCTGTCCTTCACAGCAGCTGTCCTCAGAGGAAAACTGTCACAGCACACACTCCAGTCAGTCTGACAGCCAGTACGGGTCGCCCCCTAGAGGCTGGTTTGAGGAGCAGGACGAGCACGGACACACGCTCTACGTCTCTGAATACACACAGGAGAAGGTACGGTTATGGATTAGCCAGCCAACTTCGTGTGTGTGTGTGTGTGTGTGTGTGTGTGTGTGTGTGTGTGTGTGTGTGTGTGTGTGTGTGTGTGTGTGTGTGTGTGTGTGTGTGTGTGTGTGTGTGTGTGTGTGTGTGTGTGTGTGTGTGTGTGTGTGTGTGTGTGTGTGTGTGTGTGTGTGTGTGTGTGTGTGTGTGTGTGTGTGTGTGTGTGTGTGTGTGTGTGTGTGTGTGTGTGTGTGTGTGTTGCACATTTTTATTTCCTGGCAGCTGACTGGTGTTTGTGTTGGCAGTGGATAAAACATGTGGATGAACAGGGCCGGCCTTACTACTACAGCGCTGACGGATCCAGGTCAGAATGGGAGCTGCCCAAGGTAAGACTTTGGTCCTGTTCCCTCCATCACACCCCATTCCACAGCAACTGGACAATCCTCTCATCTTACATCACCCAGTGACACCTCTTTGTGAGACTCCTCCCGCTATGTGTTCTTAAGACTGGCCCTGTTAATGTAAGTGGATGAGCGTCTGACGAGCTCACGACGGAGCCAAGTTTACGTTGAACCCCGGGTCACGCGACTATTACCGGCCCTTTACCTGCTAATCTGAATAGAGTGGTCCGTGAGTGGACAGTAGCGGGACATGGGAGCCTTCAGAGGACGGTCTGAGACAATGCCTGGGCTGTAAGGAGAAGTCCCTTTGTCCAATGGTGCTGTGGACAGTGAAAGGAGAGGTAGGGAGAGGATGGATGCTGAAGGGGTGTGCTGCAGGTGCTATGTGACGTCTTACAGCTCTCCTCTCTGTCTCCGCAGTACAACATCTCCCCTCAGTCCGGCGAGGTCCCCAAGAGCCGCAGTCTGGAGAGGAAGCAGCAGGACCCCATCGTCCTCACCAAGTGGAGACACAGCACCTACGTGTTGGACCTCAACGACAAGGTAAGACGCGGCGGGGTCGGAAACGTGAGCGCTCATGAACCACGGGCCGCTGGAGTCTGATCGCCGTGGAAACAGGTGCTCTAGCCGCCTCAGGTTTTGCGTCTGCTCTTTCCATTACTGGCTCCATCTCTTATTGGCAGTGGGGTTAATCCCCCAGTGCTAATGACGCGTTCAGGAACAGGCTCACACCGGATTTGTCTGTCTTTTAATTTTGGGAGCCGAGCCAAAGGGTGGTGTATTATTGAAGGGAAAACCAGGTCCATGGACATGCATGTGTTTTAAGCTAGTGTTGTTTTAAATGATGTCATCGGACAATGAAAACCATCTTTAGGTTGTCTGATCTGCAGGGATCACAGCTCGTTTCTGTGCAGATTTAGGCAGAGAACCATTCCAGCAGACAGTGCTGTAGTGAGTTAGTACGGTCCTCCTGTGCAGTTGAGGCCTTTCAGAGAGACAAATCGTGAAAAGAATGCTCTAAATGAAAGAGACTTTTAGTCCCCGATATAAATCAAGCTCCAGAAACACCAGGTCCTACATTTAAATCACGCAACCAGACGCATGCTTTTGCTCTGTCCTCCCAGTGTTATAGGGCCGGGCAGAAGAAGAAAAACATTTTAATACATACAGTATATGAACCAATGTATTTAACTGTAAAATATGTTTTAAATATAAAAAATGCAATGGACATTTTTACACGTCTAACAGATATCAAAGATAACCAAACGCACATTCACTCATCTCTGCGCACAATACAAATATTAAATCTTATTTTGATTACATTGGCCTGTCACCATATATTTTATTTCATACATGTGTGTGTGTATACATATATATATATATATATATATATATATACATGTGTGTGTGTGTGTGTGTGTGTATATATATATATATATATATATATATAGACGGACATATATATGTCCGTCAATGACCCGACACTCCCATGAAGAATTAATCTTTCTATAAAAACACATTGCCGTACAAAGTTCACTTTCATATTTTGTTTTTGAAAAGCTTAATAAACTCTGTTGCATACATTCTAAGTTTGTTGGGGGAAGCTGGAAGTCTACAGGGCGGGGTAACCCTTCTGGAGGCTAACTCTGTGGCGGTTTCATTGCAGTTCTCACTCAAACTCTGCCGGTTCACTTCCGACGCGCCCAAGAGGAGATTTGGTCTCTCTCTTTGCCGTGATAAAGTTGGTACCCCACAGAGCCTCTCCTCTAATCAACAGACGATCCGTGCTGATTCCCCGCCAGGGGATGAATGCCTTGTTAAATAGCGTGGTAATCAATGATGATCAAAGCTGTGTGTTGACTCAATCATCTGATAATCATAGGAACAACCGGAAGGAAAACAGCTTCTTGATATGAATCTCTAACTCTGAATTAACTTCCATCCAAACGCTCCAACGCATGCTGTGTTTGTAAACATAGATCCTAACTTCCATCGTCCCCTCTAACGTCCGACACGACCTTGTGATTTCCTCTCCTCCTCACTAACCTCATACTTTGTCTTCACGGGTCTCGTAGTGCGCCCGGTAGTTCTTAGCGACTCATCATGTTGTGCCTCTTGTTGGCAGGAGTGTGCTCCGGCGCCCAAGCAGAGCTCTCCAGACTCTGACTCCTGCCCCTCATCTCCTAAGCATCCCTCGACTGTTAGTATCCCAGCTTGCATTGCAACGCATCACACCCACCACCACATCATCATTATCATCATCGTCATCGTCATGTGCCTAAAACACATCTTTCGCTATATTGCATTTGCTTCCTCTACTCTGCTACATGCCACATCTAACTCCCATCACATCTAACTCCCATCACATCTAACTCCCATCACATCTAACTCCCATCACATCTAACTCCCATCACATCTAACTCCCATCACATCTAACTCCCATCACATCTAACTCCCATCACATCTAACTCCCATCACATCTAACTCGACATGCAGAAATTCCCTTTGCGGTGGTGTAAGGGCGCCCTCTGCTGGTGATATTTGGACACGACATTAAGTCCCATGTGCTTCTCAAGCTTCAGCGTGTGTGCGCGCGTGTGTGCGCGCGTTGTGTTCCAGCGGCTTCTTACCTGCGTTTATGTCTTCTCAGCCCTCAGAGAAGTGCGGAGTCCTCAATGTCACCAAAATCACAGAGAATGGAAAGAAAGTCAGGTGGGAATCGTAATTTTTTCAAAGAATCCAGAGGCTCGGCTGAATCTCGCCACCCTTAATGTGTTTTTATTGTGCCATACAGGAAGAACTGGACCTCCTCGTGGACGGTGCTGCAGGGTTCCTCGCTGCTCTTCGCGAAGGGTCAAGGGGGCAGCACCAGCTGGGTACGTTTACCCATCAGCCCCAGGACGCTCATGTTCCTGTGATGTTTCTGAGCTTTATTTCCTTTTTAGCATTTAGTGTTCGTCTCTGTGTGATTTCTCTCTCTTCCCCATTTGCCACCCGCACTGTGAAACGTGTCCTCCTCTGTTCATTGCTTCTCCTCTCTCCTCTCCTCCTGAAGTCGTACTACCGCAGCGGCTCCATCCCCGAGCTGCTCCTCACTCTCCTTAGCAACTGGAAGCACTCGGTCAAGCCCCGTCCCGCTGTCTCCTATGTGAACTGTAGGCCTGTGCAGGCTGCCGCTGTATGTCCTCTCTCTCTCTGCACGTGTGTGCTGCTCCTCCTGCCTGTCTGACATGTCTGTCATTCACTGCTGCTGATACTGACTCTGGTGTCTCTCTCTGTGTGTGCGTGTGAAAAAGTGTGTTACGAGCTAAAGAGGGCAACAAGCCCTCGCTAGTTGGTGGAGACCAAATCGGAGCTATAAGGAGAGTGGATACTGGACTAACATGCATGCTAATGTGGCTCGGTGTCTGAAGTGTGTATAAATAGGCAACAGCTGGCTAACATGTTCACCATACAACTCTTTTGTTGTTTCCCCAACAAGTTGTAAACAAATGACGTAATGCAGGTTGAAGTTTGAAATCCTTTGAGAGGCTGTGAAGTAGAATTCCATTTTGATATATTTTCTTGATTTAGCGAGAAAACAAGTCAAATATTATATATTGTTACGTTATATGCTTTTTCTTTGGTTCAAAAATAAGACGGAGACAGATGGGGACAGATGGGGAAAATAAATGCAACAAGCATCCTAATCCAAAACATGTCTATTTAACTGCAATCATAGGATCACTTTTGATGACAATAATTATAATAATTATGAGGCTAAAACAATGATCATATGGATTTCTTTCCACAATGTTTTGGTCATTACCATTCAAAACGACAACACAAAATAAGATCACTGAAATGGCTTGAACTGACTAACCAAAAGTTAATGAATATGCGTAATGTATAAATAACAACAACTGTTTTTGCTTTTTGTGTAACTCAAAAACTAGAGGTGTGTTTAAGCGTGTGGAGTCGGTGGAAATTCCCACCACAAACACAGAAATCCTCCTTAAACATCAGCTCACACTGTTTGGTTGATTCCAGAAGTTTGGGGGCAACCAGTCGAAGCCCGAGTTCACCGTTGACCTGCGAGGGGGGGCGGTGGATTGGGCCTCCAAGGACAAGTCCAGCAAGAAACACGTCATCGAGGTACCGAGCGGCAGCCCAAACTCCACGGGATCCAACTGTGTTTTTAAAGGCGCCAAAACCAAAGTAACGCATACCTTTGCTCCCTCAGCTGAAGACGCGTCAAGGGACGGAGCTGCTGATCCAGTCAGAGATCGACAGCGTCATCAACGACTGGCACCGGGCCCTCACGGAGGCCATCAGCACACATGTGAGGGGGCGTTTCATTAGTGTTCTTCTGCTCTGCTTTGCTGCTGCCCGCTGGTTGGAGCTAGTGGGCTTTGAAGTGATAGTTAAGATTGGTTTTAAGTGGGGTTGTGAGTCAGTGCATTACTTGATGTAGTCTGGAGAAACAAGAGCAAAGCAATGTTCAAACGTGAACGCTATATTTAGAATACTTTCCCATCTTTACCTTGCTCTCAGACAGATCTTTTTGATGGGGAACTCAAGCCGTCATCATTGCTCTCTTCAAAGTAAGCAGACTTTATTGACAAAAAAACAGTCACAGAACTCACAGAAAACATTAGTTGGTTTATCGCTGGATTCAGCTCCCCGTCAGAAATGTCTGTCTGGCAGGGAGATAAAGCGGTGAAAATATTCTAATTAGAGCGAACACGTGAACTGGTGTAGATTCTTTTAGGTGTCTAAAATACGTCCACATCAGTGCATCACTTTGCTCCTGTGCTGGTTCTCCTGTTTCTCCATCTACTGTGGGAAATACAGACTCTGGAGTACCTCCTACAACCCCACACAATCCAAACAATCTCTTTTTCAAAGTAAGTGGACTTGAATCTGAGTATCTAACAGAAGGTGTGTGTCTCCTCCTGTCCAGGCCTGGGAGTCAGACGAGGCCATCGAGGAGGACATGCCGGAGTCTCCGGGAGCTGAGAAGCAGGACAAGGAGAAAGACCACCGGGACTCCAAGAAGAACCGAGGTGAGGCCGTGCTGCAATAGTGCTTCTTGTTCGTGACTCAAAGAAACACACTCAGGTGCTGCCCGTCTTCCTCAGTGATGAAGACCTCTGTGAGCATGGACTCATCGGACCAGAAGAAAACCCGGCTGAAGCTCAAGAAGTTCCTGACGCGCCGACCCACCTACCAGGCCGTCCGGGACAAGGGGTACATCAAAGGTATGCAGGCCGAATACGTCGACTGCTCTTCCCACATGTGGACACGTGTACCTGTTTGAATACTTAGCGGCAGACCTCGATCGCCGCCGCAGGACTGATGAAAAGTGATGAATGTGTGTTTGGGGGTTCACAGATCAGGTGTTCGGCTGCAGTCTGACCAGTCTGTGCCAGCGGGAGAACACCTCAGTACCGAACTTTGTGACAATGTGCATCAACCACGTGGAGACCACAGGTATGAGCAGCACCCAGGCCAGAAAAGTCTTTTATTGTCCAGCCCTGATAACTTTTTGTAGCGTAGAAGCTCCAGTTCTAACTTAGTGGATGCAATTCCCAACCACCTTGCTGGTTTGGTTTGATGCATCCTCGTTTGAACTCCATGAGGCTCTCTGACATCGAGGTAATAATAATGATAATAATAATAATAATGCATTTTATTTATAGGCGCCTTTCAAAACACTCAAGGACACCTTACAAAATCAACAAGGAAACACTCAATCCATTAAAACAAACAAACAAAGCAGCAAACAGTAAAAACATCATAATACTATTAATAAAATGAACAGGCAAAGCAAAAAAGAAGGGTCATTGCACAAGAGAGAAAAAAAAGAGGTGCTGTTGAATGTCAGCTGGGGTTTGGATCGGGACAAATGTAGACATTGATTTCTGTTTTTTCTTTTGGCTTTGAGCCCGTTAGTGTCATGCAGACAGACGGACGGACGACAAAAGTGAGAGCAACAGCAGAATATTCAGAGATAAATGGAGACTACAATTCAAGTGCAAACCTTTTTAATGCAGCAAATAATTTATCAAAACTAAAAAAATGTGCTTCATGAAATCCAGAATGAACTGCGACCGCGTTCTTCATGGCACAACCAAAGAGCTAAAAGTGCTTCTAACGCGCAGAATATTTTTTACGTGCAATATATTTTAAGTATGATGTTTTTCATAATTTGAAGTCGCGTAAAGTGACTTTGAGGACTCTGGAAAGCACTCTTTAATAAGATGTATCATTAATATATTGAATCAAAGCCTGGTCTGTCTGATTTCACTCGCTGCTTCTGTCCCTCCTCTTCCCCTGCAGGTCTCAATGTTGACGGCTTATACAGAGTGAGCGGGAACCTGGCGGTGATCCAGAAGCTCCGCTTTGCTGTGAATCACGGTGGGCCTCGCCTCAGATACTCCTCCCTCACGGGGAACACAACAGTCATGGTTCGTGGGTCACAGACTGACCTCTCGCACTCTTTGTAACATCCGCTTTTTTCCCCTCCGTCGCCCTGTTTTGTTTGGCCAGATGAGACGATGGATCTGAACGACAGCAAGTGGGAGGACATCCACGTCACCACCGGAGCGCTCAAGATGTTCTTCAGGGAGCTCCCCGAGCCACTCTTCACCTACGGATCCTTCGACGACTTCGTAGACGCCATCAGTGAGTGACACAGGACCGTGTGTGTGTGTGTGTGTGAGAGATTTGGCCACAAGATGGTGCTCTGCACACGTGCGTTCACCGACTGTCTGTTTCTCCGCTGCAGAATGCTCGGACTACAAGCAGCGAGTGAACTCCATCAAAGACTTGATAAAGAAGTTGCCAAAACCCAACCACGACACAATGCAAGGCCTCTTCCAACACCTGCGGAGGTAAGAGAGAAACCCCCCTGGTGGTAATAGTTCTCTCCTTTATTTACACAGTTAGGAAGAACTGCTTCTCAACAATATTATTACATTGAAATGCTTTCTTTGGAAATTTCCAAATCTGTCAGGAATATTGATTTCATGCTTTTATTATTTACAAACTGTGATCATACCTTGTGATTCCACTCGGGGATGTGTATTGAACTTCTATATTAGTGCAGACTGAACTGTGTCTTTATCAATGAAGTGAATTCTGAGGCTTATTTCACAAATATATATCTGCAGTTCATTTACATTTACACTGATGTATTTTGGCACATTTTGTTAAATTAAATATGCGTCCGACTGCTCGGGCTGACCGTTGAACCCTACAGCTCCATGCACGCGGGGCATGAGCGGCTCGCGTCTGACTGTGTTTACCTTCCCTCAGCCCGTACAGCCACAGGTTCAGCGTGTATTCTCAGCCCGCTGCAGCCAGCGGCAATATCATACGTTCACAATAACATTTGCCTAGGTTTCCAATTTGCATTTATATGGCACCGTGTTTGCTGTAATTCAGTACCTATGAAGTGCTGTTTCTCCAGGAAATTTATAGCGTGACATTCAGTGTATGGAGTTCTACGTGGATTTAATCTTCTTTTTTTTTTCTCTCCCTTCCATGAATATGTTATTGTTTTGTGCATCTGCATGCAAGGATGTAGATTCTATTTAAAAAGGCTATTATGCTCTAGCCTGAAGCATTCGGTTGTGTGTGTGTGTGTGCTCGATCTCAGGCCCTACAGATGTGTACGAGATGAAACCCATAGCTGTCAAACAAACATACGCTCACCTAAAGCCATCTATGACACACCCCATCTTTAAATCTGCCCATGTTCTTCCCCCCAGGGTGATTGACCATGGGGAGGCCAACCGCATGACCACCCAGAGCGTGGCCATCGTGTTCGGACCCACGCTGCTGCGGCCCGAGACCGAGACCGGCAACATCGCGGTCCACATGGTCTACCAGAACCAGATAGTGGAGCTCATCCTGCTGGAGTACGAGAACGTCTTCGGCAGGTAGAGGCGGTCGCTTGCCACAGGATGCCGGGCTTCTGTTCCTCCTCCTCCTCCTCCTCCCGCCCTCCCCCTTTTATTTGACAGAACTGAACATTGCTGTGGACCAAGCATACGGGAGAAAAAAGAAATATATAGTTTACCTTTATTGACAGTTTACGAAAAGTGTTGCACTTAAGGAGGAGAAAAATACAAAATAAATGAAGAAAAAAAAAAGGTGTACAGATTTCACCCCCTTCTCCAGTTGCCATCCCCTGCTGTGAGGCTCACGTGGACAGTTTCAGAGTGATGCCGTGGTGACGCGTGTACGTCCGTGTGAGGTGGTGCATTCCAGTATTCAGGTGTTTCCCCCCCACATACACTGGATCCCTGTGGCAACCTTTGCCTCCCGGGGGCAGGGGGGTGCGTGGCATTATTACCCCAACCGGCGACCTCATCGCTTCACTGAAGGAGTGAGCAGAATCTGAACTGGATCGGGTTTTCTGTACCGTGGAGCTTTATTTTTTTTTTGTCTGTGATGTGGTTTCGGATCAGGTGAAAAAAAAAGAAGAATATCAGTGTTAACGTTAACGGACTGTCTTTTTGGCACTTGGATGAACTGGAGTTACTGACCGTGTCCCCCAAACGTACCTTAGTGACGCCATCACATACCCCCTCACGCCCACTTCACCCTTCCAACCAGTGTTAACCATTAACCCTGTGACCTGAGGACTTGAACGACGGAGGACAGACACCTCTGTCTGTGTGTGCGTGTGCGTGTGCGTCTTAGTGAATTAACCTAAATGGAACAAAACCCCTGAGCTGAAGCGTCCTCTTCTTTGAACAAACTGCGTGTTGTGTAGTCTTACGTGCTTTGGTGAAGTTTCTGTTAAAGCTGCCGGGGTCATCGGCCGTGCTCCTTCCTCACAGAGCCCCTAATGTTATTGGAAAACAACAAGTGGATTTCTTGGGACTGCAACGCTACCAATTTGTCCATGAATGTGTCCCTTCTATTCCTCGCCATAAGCTATTATTACCGTCACTGAGAGCATCAGAAGGGACGGCAGCAAAGAGCAGCCTTTAAAACCGTTGAGAAGCTTAAATGTACAGAGACAAGAACTAGTTGTCTATGTGTTCTAGTGACTGAGGTGTGTATGCGTTGGTGAACTGGTGAAAGATGATTTGTAAATTTGAATTCCAACATGACACGCAGGTGAAGAAAAAAAAAAAGACAAACACGTGATGAACTGTTACTTTTCTTTGAAGGTGTATCTGGAGTGTTGCGCATGGTCAGCTCACATTCTGAATGTAATTTTCAGGCTAACTGCTGTTTGTGAAACTGCTATGTCTAATAAAAGAGACGAACTAAGCGTTTGGGCCCTGAGGTGTGAGTTGGAGCTGAATGGCCGCGGCAATAAAGAAAGCGCGAGGTGCGTCCGCTGTTTAACCTTCAATCAACTCAAGCGTCACCTTTCCCTCGGCTTTAATTACTGAATTGAATTAATCTACTCACCGCCGATTTCCTGCTTATTGAATTGAGTGATTAAGCTTTCACGTCTCAATCAATTATATTCCTACCTGTTAATTATGAAATGAACCGCCGTATATTTCTGGAGATTTCTCGAATGCAGCGCAGCCTCTGCTCCGCTCGGCTTCCATTAATCTGATTTCTCCGTTTCTTTGAAGGCATTTTTTGTCATTACTCCGCAGGTCAGACCTGGCTGCAGACCTGAAGGGTGTGGATTAATTGATGTCTAATTAGGTAATTGCCACGGTGCCAGTTTTGATTAAGAAGCGCGAGTGCTGAGCAAAGCTGCTTGTGCTTGCTTGCAGGCAGCACTTAGCGAAAGCCTCCATTTGGCTTCCCTTTTGTTTTTTATACTGCAGGTTGTGTTTGTGTGTTGGGATCTGCTTTAGCATCACTGAGCGGCTGAAGAATGAAGAAGCCCTTTTTCTGACAAACAAAAAAATAAAAAAAACTGATCTAAAGTCAGGATTGATAGGAAGGAAAGGCTCATTAGGACAACCTTAGACACTTTTAATGGATTCAGTCAAATTTAAGGGCAGAAAATCATTATAAGCTAGTGGGTCAAAAGTTTCTTTCTGTCAATATGAGGATCGTCAACATTTTGAGTTGTAAGCCTACATTGTTAGTAGAAAGTTTGATCCTTAAATACAGGTCTTCATCATTTGAAAGCTGGGACCTGAACCCACGCAGAACCAACCCCGGCCTGGAGACACCGACCCGATCTGCACAAATATAACAGCTGATTGCCAAAAGCAACTCATTGTGTAACATAGGAAGCATATGTAATCCATCCTCTTTGCCAAGAAAGAAAGTTGGTAAAACACATCAGGTGTTCTGTCAGAACTCCCCTGCTGATTGGCACCACAAGTTTAATCCATGCGTAATTTCGTCTTAAATGTCCATAATCGCCACTCATTTAGAATCAGCGTTGCCGTTTTGAATAGATCGGCACCCTGACTGACTGCAGGATGCTTTGGTTTCTCAGCAATAAAGAGTTTTCTTTTGTGCACACACACAACGTTATGGTTTGCTTTTCTCATAATTACACTTATAAGTTGAGAGTTCTTGACTTATAAATGCCTAATGTTGACAACTGAAATTATCTCACAATATTCACCTCGGGAGTTTTCTGCTGTAGTCATCCCTAACCTTTCAACCATATCCCTTTCCTTGGCATTGAGATCCAGGTCGTCTTGATCCCATCCCAGGTTGGTTTCATGTGTATTTACCACCACATGTGGCTCCACCCTCCTCTCTGAAGTCACTCAGCAAACCCCTCCACGCTACTGCCTGTTAACTTACAGCAACAGGTCTGACTACGAGGCTGGGCCTCGGCTCCGGCTCTGTTTTGACAGGACGGAGCACCTTGGAGTCAATAAACTTGTCAGAGGTAGGCAGCACTGAATCATGTGTCCCGTTGAAAACCACAGGCCGTTAAAACTGAGACGCGGAGAGGAGGGCCCCCAGTATTTCCAAATGAGAAAACAATTAGATAATTTCTATAATTCATGGGTGCGACCACAGCCCGGGCCCGGGGAGTCTCTGAGTGTTTGAAGTGCTCCATATGCTCTTGGTGGTTTCCAGGCCTGATCTGCTCGGTGCTGGCCCGGCCTGCTCCGTGGAGGCTGAGGTGTGGGCAGGTAATGTGAACAAGCCATTATGGAGCATGAAAGATTTATGGGTCTACAGTGCTCCCCCGGCTTCATTTGCAGGTGGGCAAAGTGGCTGGATGGGGAAGAATATGGTTGGGAGGGTTTGCCACTCTGGACCCCTGTACTGCTTTTTACTCGTCGCTCAGTGAGCAAATAACTGCTCATCCAAAACTGCATTTTGGAACACTTGGAATTCCCAATTAAGGAATCAAACAACCTTGTTAGCAGTTACGGAGCGACATTAGCCGTCATTTGGAATCAGGTTTGTGTCCAGCTGATTAATGCCAATCCAATATCAACTCTCCTTTTAGCTCTTTTTTTAGCTGCTAAATGCGGCACAATTTAATTTTTTTTAATCTACTGTTATATGAAGTGTTGAGGGTTTTAAACATAGATCAAGTTTTACTGTTTACACTCATGGAGCTTAAGCAGTAGTTCAGGAAGGAAGACTTTGTTGATACCATGGGTCATTCATAATTGTCTGTCTTTTCTCCCATCAATCACACTATCAGCTGCCGGGGGGGCGTCGACTTTCAAGCAATCAACCAGATGCGGTGCTGTGTCTCTAAGCCAATCATATCGTTGCTGTCAAACTTTAAAGGGGTTCTCTGCTGCTGTCCTCAGTTGTCATTTCAGCTCAAACCGATGCAACCCTCCAGTCGGCAGGCAGTCATGCTCCTCTTTCATCATCAGGTGTCCAGTGTCTGGACTCCAGGGGGGATTCTGCTGGCTCAGAACTCTGCTTCGCTGCCCTTTGTTTATCCTGGTTCAGGATAGAGTCCGATCGCCAAAGACTTTGCACTATTCTATTGTTGCACTATTACCATTGTAATAAATCTATTGTTTAATTCGGAACTAGTCTCTCCTGATTGAATTACATAGAGGCAGTACAACCAGACGATGCCAAATTATCTGGCATGTGTGTGAGATGCTAATATAGCGGCACCCGATCTCCAAGCAGGACAGAACCGATGCTCCACTGGCTCCTGTGCATCCTAGCTCTCTTTTGTAAGGCCTTTTTTCTTGATCTCTGATGGCGACTGGGCCCCACTGCGAACCCTCCTTTCGCTGAGCAGGCCTGATGTGCCATCAGTCTAGATAGTTAGAAAATAAAATACTTAACATAAAAGACTCACAAATAGTTTACCACTCTCACAATGCATGTATCGACCAGTCAGTGGCCTACTTGGAAAAATACCCATACACTTAACATTATTTTGGATGATTATAAATAAATTACATCAAATATGTTTTTTTAATAACATTTGGATCCACCAATTTGCCTGGATGGACACATGGAATAAAATCTCGAGGTCAGCTTTTGGCAAGAAGCCAAGAATCGGCGAGTCGCGCATGCGCAAGCTTAACCTGTTAATAGTGTTAGGTAGACATTTAATTGAAAGAACAGGCTGTAAGAGGGTGTTTGTCTTGACCTGCAAATAGTGCCCCCTAATGTAATGGTAGGGGAAACAGAACTAAATTGTAGAAATGAACAGAACAGAACACACGATGGGGTGTGACCAGCAGATGTATCAGGTGTGTGTGTGTGTGTGTGTGTGTGTGTGTGTGTGTGTGTGTGTGTGTGTGTGTGTGTGTGTGTGTGTGTGTGTGTGTGTGTGTGTTGCACATTTTTATTTCCTGGCAGCTGACTGGTGTTTGTGTTGGCAGTGGATAAAACATGTGGATGAACAGGGCTGGCCTTACTACTACAGCGCTGACGGATCCAGGTCAGAATGGGAGCTGCCCAAGGTAAGACTTTGGTCCTGTTCCCTGTGCTATTACGCTAGGGGGAGAAAGGTGGTATAAATATAATCAGTGGTGAATAGATGAGTCTATCAACATACATGTTGGTGTTTAAGCTGGTTTCTGAATCTTAAAAATTAGGATTAGCTGTTTTTTGCATTTCGTCAACCAACAAATTCAGTAATAAATGGGAATAGTCATTCATAGCAAATGTTATTACATTTTAACGGTGTTTACAAAGACCCGATATTGAGTCATTTAACTCTTAAAAAAAAATGTTTTGATGTCTTGGGAAATAGTCTTGCTTCCTTGATGAGTTTACTGTAAATATGAGGCTACAGACTGTTAGCTTAGTTTAGCTTTGCAAGACTGTAAACAGGAAGAAACCAAAAGTAAAATAATGTGCCTCCCAGCAAATGTAAAGCTCCCATATTAACACATTATACTGTTGTTTGTTGAATTAGCACAATTATATAATAATAATAATAATGATGATAATAATAATAATATTCCAGTTGTAGCTAAGCTAACTGGATGCTAATGAACCACATGCAAAGCGTGTATCGTAAAGCCATCTCTTGTCCTCTGTCCTTCACAGCAGCTGTCCTCAGAGGAAAACTGTCACAGCACACACTCCAGTCAGTCTGACAGCCAGTACGGGTCGCCCCCTAGAGGCTGGTTTGAGGAGCAGGACGAGCACGGACACACGCTCTACGTCTCTGAATACACACAGGAGAAGGTACGGTTATGGATTAGCCAGCCAACTTCGTGTGTGTGTGTGTGTGTGTGTGTGTGTGTGTGTGTGTGTGTGTGTGTGTGTGTGTGTGTGTGTGTGTGTGTGTGTGTGTGTGTGTGTGTGTGTGTGTGTGTGTGTGTGTGTGTGTGTGTGTGTGTGTGTGTGTGTGTGTGTGTGTGTAAGGTGCATAAAAACGGCTCAAAAACGGCTTTGTCTGCGAGCGAGTGTTGAGTAGGCTAGAGTGATTGATATTTAATAACTAAAACAAAGTTAGACTGACAGAAGAGAATGAGACGAAGTATCCATCCATCCATCCATCCATTTCCCACCGCTTATCCGGGGTCGGGTCGCGGAGGCAGCAGGTCAAGCAGGCTGACCCAGACTTCTCTCTCACCCGCAACATCTACCAGCTCATTCTGGGGGATCCCGAGGCGTTCCCAGGCCAGCTGGGAGATATAATCCCTCCAGCGTGTCCTGGGTCTTCCCCGGGGCCTCCTACCAGTTGGACGTGCCTGGAAAACCTCTAAAGGGAGGCGTCCTGGAGGCATCCTAATTAGATGCCCGAACCACCTCAGCTGACTCCTTTCGACACGAAGGAGTAGCGGCTCGACTTCAAGCTCCCTCCTGATGTCCGAGCTCCTTACCCTATCTCTAAGGCTGAGCCCGGCCACTCTACGGAGGAAACTCATTTCGGCCGCTTGTATCCGCGACCTCGTTCTTTCGGACACGATCCAAAGCTCGTGACCATAGGTGAGGGTTGGGACGTAGACCGACCAGTAAATTGAGAGCTTTGCCTTTCGGCTCAGCTCCTTCTTCACCAAGACGGCCCGGTGCAACGCCTGTTTTACTGCTGCAGCCGCACCGATACGCCTGTCGATCTCCCGCTCCATTTTACCCTCACTCGTGAACAAGACCCCGAGATACTTGAACTCCTTCGCTTGTGGTAGGCACTCTGTCCCCACCCGGAGGGAGCGATCCACCGGTTTCCGGCAGAGCACCATGGCCTCAGATTTCGTGGTGCTGACTCTCATCCCCGCCGCTTCACACTCGGCTGCAAAACGCCCCAGTGAATGCTGGAGGTCATGGTCCGAGGAGGCAAACAGGACCACATCATCTGCAAACAGCAGAGAGGCTATCCTGAGATCCCCGAACCTGACATTCTCCGCCCCACGGCTGCGCCTAGATATCCTGTCCATGAAAGTCACGAACAGGACCGGTGATAAAGGGCAGCCCTGGCGGAGGCCAACACCCACCGGGAACGTATCTGACTTACTGCCGAGGATACGAACACAGCTCCTACCGCAGGCGTACAGAGACCGGATGGCCCGTTGCAACGGGTCCGGCACACCATACTCCCGCAGCACCCCCCACAAAAAGCCCCGAGGGACCCGGTCGAAAGCCTTCTACAAGTCCACAAAGCACACGTAGACTGGCTGGGCAAACTCCCAGGACCCCTCCAGTATCCTTGCAAGGGTAAAGAGCTGGTCCACTGTTCCACGACCAGGACGAAACCCGCACTGTTCTTCTTGAATCCGAGGTTCGACAAACGGTCGGAGCCTCCGTTCCAGCACCCTGGCATAAGCTTTTCCCGGGAGGCTGAGTAGTGTGATACCCCGATAATTCGAGCACACTCTCCGGTCCCCCTTCTTGAAGATGGGAACCACCACCCCGGTCTGCCAGTCCATGGGCACTGTGCCCGACCCCCATGCGACATTGAAGAGGCGTGTCAGCCAAGACAGCCCAACAAAGTCCAGCGCCTTCAGCATCTCAGGGCGGATTTCATCCACCCCCGGCGCCTTGCCACCAAGGAGCTTTTTGACTACCTTAGTGGCCTCTGCCAGGGATATGGGTTCATCCAACCCCAAGTCTTCAGGCGCTGCCCCCTGTTCAGGGGACATGTTGACCGGGTTTAGGAGTTCCTCAAAGTGCTCCTTCCACCGCCCGACGATATCCTCTGTCTGGGTCAGCAGCCCCCCTCCCCCGCTGATAACAGCCTGGGGAACTAAAACAAAGTTAGACTGACAGAAGAGAATGAGACGAAGTAACGAAGATAAAAACCATGACTGTGGTTACTCTAATTGTTAGAGTAAATTTAACGTCTTCTGTTAAGCATAGAATATTGGTTGGTGATGGAGGTAAGCCGGTGATGGCCCAGCCCAACCCCATAGGCCTACCGGGGATTTCCTCGGTATCCCCTGTGAAGGGCCTTTCATCCAAATTAAATCAAATCTTTTTCATCCAGCCATGGAGGTAGTTTTGGTTCCCCCATGATCCCAGACCTCATAACGAGCGACATGTCAAATATTCACGCTCTCAAGGCTAATCTGAGATAGCCTTGTTGACATCATCAGAGGTATTTCCTTACACGTTGAAAACGCTCCTCCATTGCTCTGGAAGACATACGACTAGTTTCACAGATGAAGTCCGGCGCTCTCCAAGAGTAAAATTGGTGGAGTGACCCGTTTAATGCTTCCAAAAACAATGCAGGCGAATGGAATTACATTTGCGATTGCCTTTCACCTCTTTTGTTTTTTGGGATGAAAGTAGAAGTCAAAACTTTGGACTCATAAAACCCAAACTATCTCAGGGCCGCCCGCCATTAGAGGCTCTTTTATTGTTTGTGTGAACTGCTCCTCCAGGCCAACAGCAACAATGGAGGACCAGTGTGCCAGTCATGTTAATATAACAGTAAGATTCTGGGTAATAAAGCTGGTTCTGCAAACACACTTTCCTGCACTCCCCTCTCCACATGATCGAAGTTGGCGTGAGCACTTACAAGCCTCACGTCATGTGCAGGAAGAAGAACCGGCTCTGGTTGCAAAAAATAACTCATTTGCCTGGCGTGCTTTAGTTCACCGCCATCCCCCCCCCCCGATGTGCTGTCATAGCTGCGGCGCATGGCAGCCTGGGCCCTCGCATGCATGGCAATGCTAAGTAAGTGTGAAAGTATTCCAAATGTCAGCCCGGCTCATCATTGTTATTAATGAGCTTCAGGCGGCAGGAGTGGATCATTTTCCATGGAAATTCAATGCATTTTAAATAGCAGTGGATCAACATTCCAGGCCAGGATTTACATAAGGTAATTGCAGGATGCCGAAAGTACCTTGTTGCTGGCAATGGCAGTTTTTTTTCCCTCCTTACCTTCAGTAATACAATCAAGTCCATTAAGGAGGCAATAAATACAAGGCAAGACCGTATGAGCGCTCCATGACAGATAATGGCCCCTCTCCAGAATATCTATTTGTTTACCCGTGGACGGTTCCAACTGCTGGTGTTGCCGCGCTACAGCCTGAGTAGACCTTCTTTTCTTCTTCACCTGCGCAAGAAGATTTGACAACCTCCGTTCTGTGTGGTTTTGTTCCCCGCCGTGATTGAGTATTGAAACGGGCTGGCGCGTGAGCAAAGGAGGGCTGCGTAGGAGAGCGGAGAGACGGGGCCCCGTGTTGCACCTCTCCGAGGTCTACCTGCGGCAGCTGCTATGGGGGTCTGGGGAAATTAACTGCAGAGAGTGAGGGCACAAAGACAACGGTACCATGCAGTATATGCAGAGGGGGGGGAGGGGGGGGGGGCGGGGGGGGGGGCGGGACGGGACTTCAATCACCTTCTTTGGCTTTGTTCAACTGGTGGTTATGACATCTTTCCCCTCCAGGCTGGAATATTAACATCAAATACACTGTCTGCCTTTTTTCCCCCATGAAGTGGAGCGCTGGGCCTGAGGTGGTAGTTAGCCTCTGTCGGGCTCTGACACGGCCCGCTCAGCAGCTCATTAGAGAAATGGGCTGAGCTGGCTGCCTGCACCAAACACACTCTGCCCCCAGAGGACCCTGGGATTATGTGTTGGTGGCGGGTTGTTTTTTTTTTTTTTGGAGGGGTGCCATTAAGTGATGATTACACCCAGAAAGCGCTCTGTTTATTTCTTTAGATGAAGACCGATGGAGGAATGAGGTGCAACCAACAGCAAAAAGCTGGAGTTTGGAAATGAGAGCGGCAGTGAAGCGATCCTCCAACCTGGATGGAGATGTGAGGTTGAGGTTGGCCATGATAAGAACTGACAGTGAGACAGGAAGAACTAGGTGCTCTGATTAATGTGAAGGAGGGGGGGGGGTCTTTTTTTTACCTCCCAGTCTCATTAACACGGTTGGCTCCAGAATCTGTTAGCTAACAGCGCATGTATTCCCCTGGTGGATCCTCTATCCACCGAGGCTGTAATTAGGACATTTCTTGCACAGCCTGTTTCAACAGAGCTGTCTGATTGGAGGAAAGGCCCATGCGTAATTACAGAGGCCCCGGGCCCCCGATGCAGCCAGAGGGGGGACAATTCACAAACAATAATTTAATTAAAAGGACCAACAGCCCCACACGTAGACGGCTACGTCCATCGCGAGTGTTTCTCAAGTCGAGGAGAAGTTTTTCTCCCCCTCACCGCAGGTAGACCTTTTCCGAGGAAGGGCTGGACTACATTGCCAGCTCTCTCATAAACTCATTGGATTTGCTCCTGTGCCAACGTCTTACTTAATTAGCCTGCACATTTTTACGGCCATAAATCGCTTTTACATCACTGCCAACGGAGCGCACTGCAAAGTGGGTCGATCATATATTATGTTGATCCTCCTTGGCGCCGTTAGAGCCATACATTACATTTGAATTTGTCGAAGAGCTGAGAGCCACTGGCATAATTCTTCTTTGTTGTGCTGTCAGCGCTAATCTCTCCCCAGGGGTCTCGGCATCAGCTCTCTTTCTCTCCTGACGCTGCCCCCAGATCGGATGAGTAAAGGGACGCAGGGATTGAGGCGAGCCAGGAGGGCACCCACAAATCTCTCTGTGTCTCCCACCCCCCCACCCCCCCCGACTCTGTCTTTCAGCTCATTGTTTTGGTTTTACCTGCAACTTTAATGTTTTGGTTGACTCTTACCCTCATCAACCCTGTTTCTATCAGTATCTGTTTTCACACAAAGAATCCACTCTACATGCTCGGCACCAAACAGCAGAGGTCAATAGTAACAAAGGACCTTTACCTTGTTGCACTTAAAGGGCCAGTGTGTAGGATTCACAGATAAATGTAAACATGAGTTTATATCTCAATCTCTAGTTTCAAGTTTTCTTCAATACAGCATGATGTTCATTTAGTAAATTATGTAAATTTAATACATTATTTTCCATCTAGAGACTCTGAGTCGTGAGTGCTAACAGACATGACCTCTTTAACCGGATGTCGGGGCGGTGGCTTCGGGTAAGAACAAAACAGAGCTAAAAGCGTGTGAATATAGAAATCACACTTATCAGGGCCCCGTTCCTCATACGTCCATAACTTTGGCGAAATCTTGTTAACAACGCCACCGCTGTGTGGGCTAGGCAAGATGCAGGGCAAAACATCACACGAGTTAAAAGTGTAAGTGTTGGGAAAATGTATCGGCTAATTTTAATATCTCATCACGCCAATCAATCAGATTACATTTATTTAAATGTGCCCGCTGGCAATAGGCTTAATAATATCTTATCTAATTGATACAAATTAATATGAGGATATATGTACTGTATGCGCTGATGTAACATGGACTATATGTGTAAATTATATACAACTGAGAGTTTGTATGTATGTAGAATAGAGAGAATCACACATTATTTATTTTCACTGCTTCAATTGATTGAATTTCTGATTATGAATACATACATACATTCTGATCCGCCCATAAACAGATTCGCACACACGTATTCAAACTCTCAGTTGTAGATAATTTACACATATAGTACATGTTACATCAGCGCATACAGTATCCTCATTAATTCGTATCAATTAGATCCTCTTTGGGTTCGTTTTTATCTACTTGCTCTGAAAGAGTTGAGATAATTATTTTCGCTATAAGATCTCATTTGATGATGCATATTATTAAGCCTATTGCCAGCAGGCACATTTAAATAAATATAATCTGATTGATTGGAGTGATGAGATATTAAAATTAGCCAATACATTTTCCCAACACTTACACTTTTAACTCATTTGATATTTTGCCCTGCGCCTTGTCTAGCCCTCACAGCGGTGGCGCTTTCGCCAAAGTTATGGTTTTGAATTCCTCAAATGCGTTCATGATCATCTTCTGCTCGTCAGCGGAGAAAAAAAGAGGCTCTTCTTTTGAGTTTATTTGCCGTTGTACCGTTAAATAATCATGGTTTCGGTAATCGACGCTTCCCCCTTTTGAAGTTGGACTGGCACGCGCAATCATCCTGATTACTGACGTCTGGTTCGAATTAACGAGACCGTTTGAGCGCGGATCAGCCTTTGAGGAACCGAGTTAGCCTGATGTCAATCATCGGGTTGATTTAAGCTGGATAACAGGACATTTCGACTTAGTTGAACCACGTACGAGGAACGGGGCCCAGGTACGAGGAACGGGGCCCAGCGCCCAGGTGGAAACAAACAAAGAACAAATGAATGGTCATGACGGCTGAACTTTGTAAGCAGGCAGCTGTTTGCCAACACGTCAACATCAACTTCACAAAGCTGTGTTTACAACTTGTTGTGCTTCCCCTGCGTAGTCCAAAATAAATGCAGTATTGAAAAAAAGCTGTTGCTGATTTACAGTTTGCAATTACAACAAGGGCGTAGGTTTGCATAGGGTCCATAGGGACTAGTCACGACCAAAGTTTGGGAAAAGACACAATTGTCCCCACCAATACGATCCAAAGTTTGCACAAACTCATCTGTAATAGTTTAAAAACTTGGAAGTGGATTTTTCACTCTTCTAGTATAATACTATGTTCATCGCCCAGAAGAGTAAAAATAAATGTCCATGTTTTCCAATGCGCCCTCGAGTCTGCAAGTCAGAAAGTGGGGAGTCAGAAACACCGATGTTACGTGAACGTAAAATGCAGAATGAGAGCTGGCAGTCGGACTCATCTGACACAGTAAGCTACTAAAATACGCCGGGAAATAATAAAGCTGTCAGGGTGCGCGGGTGGGACCCAAAAGCAAACCAGGAACCGAGGGCTGTAACTGAACGAAAGTCTTTTATTCTGGCCTCACAGACCCACAAAACAAACAAAAGGAAATACTCAGAAGCTCGCTGTGGCGACTCTGGCTGCCGGCTCGTGACGTAGCGGCTCGCGGCCGGGGCTCGTGTCTCGTGACTTGATCTGCGGCGTGACTCGTGAGGCGCTGGTGACCCGCTGGCGATGTCTCGACGTGGAGCTGGAACTACGCATGACAGAGGCATGCTCAACAATAACCCGACGCTGCAGTCCGGGAAGAGGCTGGCTTTATTCTGCCGCTGATGAGGGAATGAGTCGCAGCTGGAAGCGCTCGTCCCGGCTGCACATCGTCTGCCTGATTACACACACACATACACACAGCTTGGCCATAACCAGAGTTCCTTTGGCACCCCCTGGCGGTGGTGCCCTCAGAATCCTCACAGTACCCCCCCTCTAAGGACGCCTCCTGGCGTCCACGGAACTACCCAACCAGGGTGGGTGGAGGGGGGCCCGGTAGGAGGGCTAACCACTCCTGACGACCACTGGCCCGCGACGAGGACCCTGAAACACACGAAACAAAAACAGGACATGCATGCTCGGGAGGACGGGCCGGAGGACGGCCACCAGGCGGAGACTCAGGAGGACGGGCCGGAGGACGGCCACCAGGCGGAGACTCAGGAGGACGGGCCGGAGGACGGCCACCAGGCGGAGACTCCGGAGGACGGGCCGGAGGACGGCCACCAGGCGGAGACTCCGGAGGACGGGCCGGAGGACGGCCACCAGGCGGAGACTCCGGAGGACGGGCCGGAGGACGGCCACCAGGCGGAGACTCCGGAGGACGGGCCGGAGGACGGCCACCAGGCGGAGACTCCGGAGGACGGGACCCCACTATACTGGGCTTGAGATGGGACCTACCTATCCTGAGCTTGAAACGTGACCTAACCAAACGGGGATCAGAACGGAACCTGACCGGATCGGACTCGAGACGGGACCTGACTAGACTGAGCTCGGGACCGGACCGGACTGGACTGGGCTCGTGACGGGGCTCGACTAGACGAGGCTCGGTACGGGGCTTAACTGGACAGGGCTCGGGACGGGGCGTAACTGGACAGGGCACGGGACGGGACGTAACGGGACTCGGGGAACCGGGGATTGTTGGGACACCAACCAGACCCTGGGGGCGGGCGGCGGACGGACCACCGACGGGACTCGAAGGGCATGTGTCGGCCGGACCGCCGACAGGACTCGAGGGGCATGTGTCGGCCGGACCGCCGACGGGACTCGAGGGGCATGTGTCGGCCGGACCGCCGACGGGACTCGAGGGGCATGTGTCGGCCGGACCGCCGACGGGACTCGAGGGGACAGGTGTCTGCCGAACTGCCGACGGGACTCGTGAAACAGGTGTCGGCCGGACCGCCAACGGGACTCGTGGAACAAGGGTCGGCCGGACCGCCGACGGGACTCGTGGAACCGGTGTCGACCGGACCGCCGACGAAACTCGTGAAACAGATGTCGACCGGACCGCCGACGAAACTCGTGAAACAGATGTCGACCGGACCGCCGACGGAACTCGTGAAACAGGTGTCGACCGGACCGCCGACAAAACTCGTGAAACCGGTGTCGACCGGACCGCCGACAAAACTCGTGAAACCGGTGTCGGCCGGACCGCCAACGGGACTCGTGGAACAAGGGTCGGCCGGACCGCCGACGGGACTCGTGGAACCGGTGTCGACCGGACCGCCGACGAAACTCGTGAAACAGGTGTCGACCGGACCGCCGACAAAACTCGTGAAACCGGTGTCGACCGGACCGCCGACGGGACTCGTGAAACCGGTGTCGGCCGGACCGCCGACGGGACTCGTGAAACCGGTGTCGGCCGGACCGCCGACGGGACTCGTGAAACCGGTGTCGGCCGGACCGCCGACGGGACTCGTGAAACCGGTGTCGGCCGGACCGCCGACAAGACTCGGGGAACAGGTGTCGACCGGACCGCCGACGGGACTCGTGAAACAAGGGTCGGCCGGACCGCCGACAAGACAGGTGTCGGCTGGACCGCCGATGGGACTCGTGAAACCAGTGTCGGCCGGACCGCCGATGAAACTCGGGGAACTAAGGTCGGCTGAACCACCGACCGGGCTGGAACTAACCGCATCCTGGATGAGGAGACTCGGGCAGGGGCAGGCAGCGGCATAGTTGTGGAAGTTGGGACCGGGACTAACACCGTGACGGGACACGGGACCGGGGCTGGCAGCGGCACGGGGGCAGAAACTGGGACAGGGGCTGACAGCGGCGCAGTCGCAGAAACCGGGACCGGGGCTAACAGCGGCGCAGTCGCAGAAACCGGGACCAGGGCTGGAAGCGGCACAGTGGCAGAAACTGGGACAGGGGCTGGGAGCGGCGCAGTCGCGGAAACCGGGACCGGGGCTAACAGCGGCGCAGTCGCCAAAACTGGGACCGGGGCTGGAAGCGGCACAGTGGCAGAAGCTGGGACAGGGGCTGGGAGCGGCGCAGTCGCGGAAACGGTGACCGGGGCTGGGAGCGACGCAGTCGCGGAAACTGGGACCGGGGCTGGAAGCGGCACGGGCGCCGACAGGACACGGGGAGCTGGAGTCGGCCGGGGCGCCGACAGGACACGGGGAGCTGGAGTCGGCCGGGGCGCCGACAGGTCACGTGGAGCTGGAATCTGGGGAGGTTTCAACAGGGTGCGGGGAGCAGGAATTGGAGGAGACGTCGACAGGGAACGGGGAGCAGGAATTGGTGGCTGCTTAAACAGGGTGCGGGGAGCAGGAATTGGAGGAGACGTCGACAGGGAACGGGGAGCAGGAATTGGTGGCTGCTTAAACAGGGTGCGGGGAGCAGGAATTGGAGGAGACGTCGACAGGGAACGGGGAGCAGGAATTGGTGGCTGCTTAAACAGGGTGCGGGGAGCAGGAATTGGAGGAGACGTCAACACAGAAATCATGACTGGCGATTGCGCTGTCACAAGCGTCGAAACTGGACGGGACGCCGGTGCAGGATCCGGGACCGGGGCTAACAAATCCAATTGGGGTGTACCGGCGGTCGGAAAGTCACCGGAACCTGACGAGCCCTGCTTCCCCATCTTCACAGCCCGGGCAGGGCGTCGCCTTCGCCGGCTTCGTGACTTCGGGGCTCTGGGCGCCGGGGTCAGGGCCAACAAGTCATACAGCGGTGTCCACGGGAAGATCTGGGGCTCATCCGGAGCCATCCGGGGTTCCCGCCACTGGTCATACCAGGGATCCTCCACCTGGCCATAGTCATCCAGGTAATCGTCATCTGACTCCGACCACTCCCACCGGAGCAGCCGTGAACTACCCCTCACCTCCAGGTCTGCTGGGTCCTTGCTTTGGGTCGGGTTATTCTGTCAGGGTGCGCGGGTGGGACCCAAAAGCAAACCAGGAACCGAGGGCTGTAACTGAACGAAAGTCTTTTATTCTGGCCTCACAGACCCACAAAACAAACAAAAGGAAATACTCAGAAGCTCGCTGTGGCGACTCTGGCTGCCGGCTCGTGACGTAGCGGCTCGCGGCCGGGGCTCGTGTCTCGTGACTTGATCTGCGGCGTGACTCGTGAGGCGCTGGTGACCCGCTGGCGATGTCTCGACGTGGAGCTGGAACTACGCATGACAGAGGCATGCTCAACAATAACCCGACGCTGCAGTCCGGGAAGAGGCTGGCTTTATTCTTTATTCTTTTATTATATGAGGGAATGAGTCGCAGCTGGAAGCGCTCGTCCCGGCTGCACATCGTCTGCCTGATTACACACACACATACACACAGCTTGGCCATAACCAGAGTTCCTTTGGCACCCCCTGGCGGTGGTGCCCTCAGAATCCTCACAAAAGCCTCATATTAGTATTTCGTTTGGTCTCAGCATTGATGTTGTTGACCCTTTTGTGCTTTGTAGATAGGAAAATGCCACCCAAAAAGAAAAGGGATATACGGAGTTTTTTCACCCAGAGGGTAAGTAGCTATCAAAAAGCCCAGGGGCCTCATTTATAAACGTTGCGTACGCACAAAAGAAGGCGTACGCCGCTCTCTACGCAATAATTGGTATTTATAAAAAGCAAACTTGACGGAAAAATGTGCGGTCCTTCACGCAAGCTCGGACCCATGCGTACGCACAAAAACGGGTGAAATGAGAACCGTCGGCAAATGCAAGAAACACGCAAACGTGTGTGAAAGTGTGTAAAACTAGACGGTTGTGTAAAAGAAATGCCAATACTGCCTCTCATAAATAACACGAACACCCGTTTGATCGATCTGCAGTGTAAAACAAACAGAAATGCAAATTAACACATTTTCAAAAAGAAAAGTGAAATATGTTCTGCAACATATGTTATGCAATTCATCCTCAAAACACAGCTTTTGCTTGTCAGATGCAATCAAATGGACGGTAATAAAATACCATGAATAAACTGTAATTGTGTAGCCTGTAGTGAATGTGACTTCATAATTCACCCTTGTTCTTAGTGTGGTTCTACACACTGTTGTTTCATGCAGTTATTTAAGTAATGTATTATTCATGTACGTACGACTGTTTCGGGATCGTGGTCCCTTTAAATATTCTGTTGTTGATGACGTCAGCTCCTGGCTTGTGAATTTACCGGGCAGCGCCATCTTGTTTCCTTAGAGAGTTGAGCCGTGTAAAATAAACGAGTGACACGCACTTGTGTACTCAACTTGAGGAATTGCCTTTTGAGTTTAAATGCAACTTCCACACTGGTGACCCCGACGTCCGTTTGTTTGACGTATTCACAAACACGACTCGACCATGGCCGCGAACGCTGTCACCCTCAAACTCCCCGAATTCTGGGAATCGTCAGCGTCGGCATGGTTTGCCCAGACTGAAGCGCAGTTCGCGTTGCGGGAGATAACCGCGGATACAACACAGTACTACTACGTTGTGTCAGCTCTCGGTAACTCAACAGCGACCAGAGTGGTGAATCTCCTTAAACATCCTCCAACTACGGAGAAATATGCAGCGCTCAAAGCTCACCTGTTAAAGACTTTTGAACTGTCCGACGCGGAGAGGGCTAGCAGGCTTTTCTCCCTCCAAGGACTGGGTGATAGCAAACCGTCTGAGCTCATGGACCGTATGCTGGATCTCCTGGGTGAGCACAGACCCGATTTTCTTTTCATCCAACTCTTCCTGCGTCAGCTGCCTTCCCAAGTCAGAGCTGCATTGGCCAACACCACAATCACTGACTGTCGACAACTGGCTGAAGAGGCTGATAAATTTTTCCTGGCAAGTCAGGGACACTGTGTCATGGCCGCGCTTCTTCCCGCGCACGTCGCGCCGGTGACAACGGAGGATTCCGCCCTTGTCGCAACAACCTCTTCTCGTCGGCAGCAGTCTTCAGGTCGTCGGCAGACTTCAGGACCCCAGCTGTCTTCTTCAGGCTTGTGCTTCTATCACGAGAAGTTTGGACCGAAGGCTCTTAAATGCCGCTCGCCGTGCAGTTTCGACGGGTTGGGAAACGCCAGGGCCGGCGCTCATTAGTGGCCATGAGTGTCGGCCGCGTAGGCAGGCTGCTTTTTATCCGTGACAGCATCTCCGGACGACGTTTCCTGTGCGACACGGGTGCACAGAAGAGCGTCCTGCCTGCATCCCGTTTGGACATGGTAACCGACAGCCATGGCCCCCCGATGGAAGCTGCTAATGGGACCCCCATCCGCACGTATGGAATAAGGTACATTGAGTTGTGTTTCGGAGGGCATCGGTTTGGCTGGGATTTTGTCACGGCAAAAGTTGCCGTTCCCCTCCTTGGCGCTGATTTTTTGTGTGCGCATGGACTGTTGGTGGATGTTAAGAACCGCCGTTTGATCGACGCGGTCACGTTCTGTTCTTATACGTGCACGCTCAGCGGGGCTGACTCATTACATTACATTACATTTCATTTAGCTGACGCTTTTATCCAAAGCGACTTACAATAAGTGCATTCTACGGTTACATACAAGAATCAGAACAACAAGAATCAAGAAGGTACAATTTCGACAAAAAGTTCAACTACAAAGTGCTATCAGTAAGAGCCATTTCAGTGCTACTAAAGTGCTACTTCCTTTATTCAAGGTATAGTCGGAAAAGATGTGTTTTTAGTTTGCGACGGAAGATGTAGAGACTTTCTGCTGTTCTGATGTCAATGGGGAGCTCATTCCACCATCGAGGAGCCAGGACAGAGAACAGTCGAGACTTTGTTGAGTGTTTAGCTCTCAGTGACGGAGCTACAAGGCGATTGGCAGAAGCCGAGCGGAGCGCACGAGTTGGGGTGTAAGGTTTTACCATGTCCTGGATGTAGACTGGACCAGATCTGTTCGTAGCACGGTACGCCAGTACCAATGTTTTGAAGCGGATGCGGGCGGCCACCGGTAACCAGTGAAGGTCGCGGAGGAGCGGAGTAGTGTGGGTGAATTTCGGGAGGTTAAAGACCAGTCGAGCTGCTGCATTCTGGATGAGCTGCAACGGTCGGATGGCACCAGCAGGTAGACCCGCCAGGAGGGAGTTGCAGTAGTCTAGACGCGAGATGACCAGAGCCTGGACGAGAACCTGTGCTGCCTTCTGGGTGAGAAGTGGACGACTCCATACGACTGTCTAGCATGCTCTCCCCATCGGATGACTTCCACCGTTTACTGGCTGATTTTCCAGCACTCACTCAGCCCACTTTCTCTGCGTCTGCCGTGAAGCATGGTGTGGAGCACCATATCGACACTACTGGTCCACCCGTCTACGCCCGTGCTCGGCGCCTCGACCCGACCAAGCTCGCCGTTGCTAAGGCTGAGTTTTCCAACATGGAACGCCTCGGCATAGTCCGCCGATCCGACAGCCCGTGGGCGTCACCCCTTCACATCGTCCCCAAACCCGGTGGCGGCTGGCGCCCATGTGGCGACTACCGGCGGCTTAATGAGGCAACGACACCTGACCGATACCCAGTCCCGAACGTACAGGATTTTTCAGCACACCTGGCCGGTATGGTGATTTTTTCTAAGGTAGACCTCGTCCGGGGCTATCATCAGGTGCCCGTGCAGCCACTGGACATTCCAAAAACAGCAGTGATTACGCCGTTTGGTCTTTTTGAGTTCTTAAGGATGCCGTTCGGCCTTAAGAACTCAGCCCAATCTTTTCAGCGCCTCATGGACTCTGTGTTACGTGACCTGCCTTTTCTTTTTGTGTATTTGGACGACATTCTGGTGGCGAGCACGTCCACATCTCAGCACCTGTCGCACCTCCGAGCACTTTTCGAGCGGCTCAACCAACATGGCCTGATTGTTAATCTTGCCAAGTGCCAGTTTGGTCTCTCCACCATTGACTTCCTGGGACACAGAGTCACCAAGGACGGTGCAGTCCCTCTCCCATCAAAGGTGGAGGCGGTCGCACAGTTTCCACGCCCGCTCACCGTGAAAGCCCTGCAGGAGTTCCTTGGCATGGTGAACTTTTACCACCGTTTCATCCCTCGAGCCGCTCAGCTCATGCTGCCCTTGCACGAGGCCTTGAAAGGTAAGCCCACGCACGTGGTGGACTGGACTGAGGGCAGGGACAAGGCTTTTGCGGACACTAAGGCAGCCCTGGCGCAGGCCACCATGCTGGCACATCCTTCAGCCACAGCCTCCATCGCCATCACCTCGGACGCCTCGGACTACGCTGTCGGTGCCGTCTACGAGCAGTGGGTAGGCGGGGCCTGGCAGCCGCTTGCTTTCTTCAGCCGGCAGCTGCGCGCTAACGAGCGTAAGTACAGCACGTTCGACCGGGAGCTGCTGGGTCTCTACCTCGCCATCAGACACTTTCGTTTCCTGCTGGAAGGTCGACACTTCACTGCCTTTGTCGACCACAAGCCGCTGGTTTTCGCCATGGCCAAGGTGGCTGAGCCGTGGTCCGCCCGCCAGCAACGTCATCTGTCCTACATTTCCGAGTTCACCACGGATTTACAGCACGTAGCCGGTAAGGACAACCAAGTGGCGGACTGCCTGTCACGGGCTGTGGCAGGGGCAGTCCATCTTGGTCTGGATTACAGCCGTATGGCAGCGGATCAGACCACAGACCCTGACGTGCACACCCTGAGGACCTCGACTACAGGTTTGACAATAGAGGATGTGGTTTTTGGTGAAGCCGACACCACACTCATGTGTGACGTCTCCACAGGCAATCTTCGGCCGATCGTTCCCACGGCGTGGAGACGACGCGTCTTTGATGCCATCCATGGTCTCTCACACCCTGGTTCGAAAGCGTCACAGAGGCTGGTGGCGGCAAAGTTTGTTTGGCACGGCCTCAAAAAGGACGTAAGAAACTGGGCTACCACTTGCCTTGAGTGCCAGCGGGCCAAAGTACACCGCCACACTAAAGCCCCGTTAGAAGTGTTCCCGGTGCCGGAGAGGCGGTTTGACCATGTTAACGTGGATCTGGTCGGCCCTCTGCCCTCCTCTCATGGTTTCACCTACCTGTTGACCATGGTTGACAGGACCACCCGTTGGCCCGAGGTTGTGCCACTGACATCGTTGGCATCTGCCGAAATGACACGGGCATTTATCGGCACCTGGGTTGCCCGTTTCGGCACCCCTTCGGACATATCCTCGGACCGGGGCGCGCAGTTCACATCTGAACTGTGGAACGCGGTAGCCCAGAGCCTCGGAGCGAAACTCCACCGCACGACTGCATACCACCCGCAGGCTAATGGACTCTGTGAGCGATTCCACAGGTCGATGAAGGCTTCTCTTCGTGCCGGCCTCAAAGACAGCAACTGGGTCGACAAGCTCCCGTGGGTGATGCTTGGCATCAGGACTGCACCGAAGGAAGACCTACAGTCCTCATCCGCGGAGCTGGTTTATGGCCAGCCACTGCGGGTTCCAGGGGATTTTGTGCCTGCCTCCACCGTTCCCTGGTCTGCGACTCTCCAGCGGGCCACGCTACTGGACAATGCAAGGTTTTTCGCACCTGTCCCTACTTCCCGTCACGGCCTCCCTCAGTCGCACATCCCTGCTGGGCTTCAGACGGCTGAATATGTTTTTATTCGCCACGACGCTCACAGGGGGCCGCTACGTCCGCCCTACGAGGGCCCATTCCGTGTTTTGGAGACGGGAGACAAACATTTTGTGGTGGACATGGGTGGTAAACCGGAGCGACTCTCCATTGACCGCCTCAAACCAGCCCATTTGGACGTTGCTAGGCCCATTGAATTAGCCCGGCCCCCACGACGTGGGCGTCCTCCGACTCGGCAACCACCCCCTACTCCCCTCCCTCCCAAAACTCCCACACTCCATGCCCCACACCCGTGTCATGGTGGTACACCTGCCACGGTAGTGTCTCCTCGTTCCCCTGTTAAACACAGCCGTTCTGGCCGGTTAATACGGCCACCTCGCCGTTGATTGTTTTCTTCTATGGTGAGGTCTGGGGGGACGTGTGTAGTGAATGTGACTTCATAATTCACCCTTGTTCTTAGTGTGGTTCTACACACTGTTGTTTCATGCAGTTATTTAAGTAATGTATTATTCATGTACGTACGACTGTTTCGGGATCGTGGTCCCTTTAAATATTCTGTTGTTGATGATGTCAGCTCCTGGCTTGTGAATTTACCGGGCAGCGCCATCTTGTTTCCTTAGAGAGTTGAGCCGTGTAAAATAAACGAGTGACACGCACTTGTGTACTCAACTTGAGGAATTGCCTTTTGAGTTTAAATGCAACTTCCACAGCCTATACATACATGTGACTTGACTGCATTCATTTTACTTATTCACCTGTGTCATCCGGTGCATCTGGCGCGTCAGTGTCCCCCTCCGCCTCAGTCACCACTCCACTCAATAGCGATTCCCCAATCATTGCCGCCAGTCTCTCATCAAGAGGGGACAGCTCCGGTGTCCCCTTTCCCCCACCCGTGGCAGACACACTTTGGCGATGGCGCGCTAAACGCTTTTTTGCATCCACTTTGATGTCAGACCATTTTTTCTTTATTTCGGCCACGGTCCGAGGTTGTGAGGCTGCAGCGTTCACGGCCTCTGCAACCTTTTGCCACTCGAGTGCCTTTTTGGTATTAGTAATGCCCATACTGTGCCCTCCAAAAAGCATTGTACTTCTCCTTTCCACCTCACCAATGATTATTTCGACTTCACACTGAGTGAAGTTACGTTTCTTCGTTTTCCTCTCAGTGTTTGCCATGATTTCGCAATCGATGAATATTAATTTGTGGGCGTTCCACAGACTATATATGGGCAACTATGGGCGTGACATGAAGCCGCAAAAGCTGCGCTGCATTTAGAATTGCTTGTGATTTATTAAGGGAAAACTGCGTAGGACGTGCGTGCGCACGGTTTTATAAGTCCGAATATTTCTGTGCGTACGCACGTCCTATGTTTCATCCGTACGCCACTGCTGGCGCAAATCCTACGCAAGGTTTTATAAATGAGGCCCCAGGTCGTTGTTAGTTAGCTAGTAGTAACTACCCCCACACAGTGCAAACCTGCATTATTTAGTTGACAGTGTCCCTACCAATGCTGAGACCAAACCTACGCCCTTGAATTACAATGTAGGCAGTACACAAAGAGAATGCAAGATTTCAAATGTAATAGTAATACTTCACTTTTGTTTTCCAAGATGTTCTTGGAGCCATGTCAACGTTTACATTTTTCTTCCAGCTGTGAGAACTACCTTTATTTCCTCTGTGCACTAATGTGGAACAATGCAGTCTCATCAACAGCACATTAAAATACCAGTGTTGTGCGCCCGCTTTTAGTAGACCTGAGGTCTGCCTAGAGGTCTACAGAGCTCTTTAACATGGTTTTATCTAAACATTCTTTTATATTTTGTCTTTTTATTCTGAATTGGTCCTATTTCTTGGTACTTATCCTTTCATTGTATATGTTTATCATCATCAACTGTGATATAGAACTTACGTTTACTTAATTGTTACTTAATTGAGTCACGTTGCTAGTATGCTAAACCCTGTGAGGATTTGAGGCAATATAGTCCGTAACCAAAGTCTGCGTACAACCCTTCTCTTGGGCATTCTAACCGCATCTCTGAGTCTTCATCCACGTTCCAGGTCTGCCTCTTCATCCACAGTATTTATCACGTGATACAGGACTTTTGCTTCGGTCTGCATTAGTCTACATTTTTCATTTAAATGTATTTCTGCGATCGCACATCTGTAACCCCGATCGAACCAGGAGTTTTTCAAACTCTTTTAAATGTACCGGGAGCGTCTGTGGCATCAGCTCTGTCACCTTCCTCCCTGCTGTGTCCCTCCTCTCCCACTAGGGTGTAGTGAAGAACACAGATTCACCCTGCTCTCCGCGACCCAGATGCATACCTGCTCCAGGCTGCGCTGTTTATTCTCCTTGGATTAAAATCCCCAATTGTCGACCCTCCTCCTCTTCATCTTCCTCCTCTTCTCCCACCTCCACACAGTGAAGGAAAAACAACTAGAGACACTTGGCTCTTCAACACATGGTAAATCTGCTCTGACTGAGCTTGTACACACACACACACACTCAAGCTTTTGCCACTGTTCCTCTCGCGTCCCCCCTGCATTAGCATGGAAGTCATCCATATTGATGCTAGGTGATTCATGTGCTGCCAGCCTCTTTGTTTTTATTTGTTTTTTTTCTGGCCTCCTCACCCTCTTTACCCGGGCAAAGCTTTCTGGGGATCAGGAGGGGGGATTAAGGCAAGGAGAGATGGAGGAGTGGTCGACCGAGGACCCCGGGGTGGTGGGGGCGGAGGTGGGCAGGTTTGTAGGCCCGGTCCCTCCCGGTGATGAGGTGGAGCCTAATTGATTTGTCAATGTGGAGCCATCTGGCACAGAAGAGATGGGGCTCCAACCTGTTCTCCTTCCTGGGGGGGGGAAGGAGGGGGGGCGGGTTGGATTACACACACACACACACACACACACACACACACACACACACACACACACACACTCACACTCACACTCACACACACTCCTTGGGATTTTATGATATCTCCTTTCTGTTATATTTTCTTTCCCACTCACCTTGGTTGAGGACAAAGTGTGTCTTCCTCCGCGTTGTCTTCTTCTAGATCATTTACACCCATCCGGTGTACTGGTTTCCATCTCCCCTCCCCCTCGTGGCCCACAATGCCCCTCACACCCAGTGACTGATGATGGGGACAGAAGGCATGGCAGAGCCTCCAGCCAGCCCAAAGAGGACGGACACACACACACACACACACACACACACACACACACACACACACACACACACACACACACGTGTCTTCAGTCTCACACAGTGGCCCCGGCGGGGATCAGAAGGTCAGGGTCAGGGGTGCTATGGACGCCGGAGCAGAAACGAAGCCTCCGGCGTCTTAATGAAAAGAGCTTGAGGAAATGGGGACAGACAGAGACAGAAGGAGAGAATGGATGCTGCTCGCACTGATTAGTATCCCTGCTCATCATCGGGCTTAACCCCCCCTCACTTCATTTCCCTCTGTTGCCATTCCTCTGACTGGAAGCCTCATTTCTCGGGTCATTTTAAAGGTTATAATAGGAAAAACAAATGAAGTGTGTCTGTTTGATCAATACTTTGAGTGATGATGGAGTCACTTCAGTGTATTTTGAACACCGTCATACAGAGCAAGTGTGGAAGCCTCATAATTAATATTTTGGCTCTTTTCTCTTCATTTTAAGGAACATGGTGGGATGAGCCGCCTTGGCATCCCCGGGGCCAAGTGATGACGACTCCAAGTAAGATTTTACATTTCTGTGTTGTGCATCCCTGCAAAATATACTTTCAAACACACGGCTGGCTCAAGTCCGCCAAGGTGAGGGGGAAGTGAAGCAGAGGCACAAATTGCTTCAAAGCATAACAGGCGCTGCATGTTACTGCATCCGGAGGTAGAAGTACATTCTGAAGTACGCAGTTTGAGTATTTAAAAAATGCCTCCTAACACACTAATGATCTCATTGTCCTCTAACACTGGAGGTTCTTTAAAGAATCAATATGGGTTGAATCATGAAAGATGTGGGCCGTGGTGATGAGCAGTGGTGGAATGTAACTAAGTACATTTACTCAACTGTACAAGTTGGGGTACTTTCCATGCCACAGTCTACTTCTACTCCATTTAGAAGGGAACCATTACACTCCAGTTATCTGACAGCTTTAAAGTTGAATGGTTAGTAGTTGGTGTGTGTGTGTGTGTGTGTGTGTGTGTGTGTGTGTGTGTGTGTGTGTGTGTGTGTGTGTGTGTGTGTGTGTGTGTGTGTGTGTGTGTGTGCGTGCGTGCGTGCGCCAATAGCAGAGTCGTTAACTCCAGACCGCATCAATACTCTGGGTTTTTACTCATGTGGAAACGGTTCCTGTTCAGAACCGGGTTTCGGGGCGATAATGATGAGTGAACAAAATTATTAATCGACAGACAGAAAATGAGAAGCAAACTAATAATTAGTCACATTTCATGGTTCCAGCTTGATGGATGTGAGGATTTGCTTCCTTTTTTAATTATTTAAATAATTTTGTACCGAAGGTGTCACTTTAGGCAACATCTGTAAGATTCATGTTTTATGAATAATGATGATCTAATGATATATGTCTTACTAAGTACTTTAATACCTGAAGCATATTTTCCTGATTTATGATTTTACTTCAGTAACATTTTCCATGCAGAACTTTTTACAGTGCCGTGTTAGTACTTCTACTCAAGTCAAGGATCAGAATACTTCCTCCGCCACTGGTGATGAACCCAGCGTGTTGATTCTCCCTCTGGACTGAAGTGGTAGTGTTTCCGTGCACCAGTCGCTTTTAGAAAGGGTGTGACCGTCAGCCCACTGAGTCCGGGTTCTGGTTCTCCTGTGCCTCCCTCCCTTCCAGCAGCACGGTGTCGTTGAGAAGCAAACTC
Source organism: Cottus gobio (assembly GCA_023566465.1). Lineage (NCBI taxonomy): Eukaryota > Metazoa > Chordata > Actinopteri > Perciformes > Cottidae > Cottus > Cottus gobio. The sequence continues at coordinate 16,947,272 of CM042234.1, read as the reverse complement.
ATCAATTCAACCAACGGTAATGATCACGACTACCGTGAACCTCAATCATAAAAATAATCACCACCATCATAGGAGTGAGTTGCTCCAGGCCATACACCATTTTAAACATCATCACCCTGGCAAATGTCATGTGAACATCCAGCTCTGGTTCTGAGCCCGCCCCTCACCGCCCTACACCGGGCTCGCTGTGTGGATATAGTGGAGGAACAACGAAGTCTGGTTCAACTTCTCACCGGCTCAAATTGCAACTTTTTTTAGATGTGGTTCGTCGAGTGTGTGAGAAAATTCTACCTCGTCTCAGCAAGGCAGAGAAAACGCATCCAAAAGCCACTTAAAAGAACATTATCATCCGACCAAGAAACCCACTCAGGCTCCTCCATTCGGACGTTTTTTGTTGTTGTTGAAAGGTAATTATCACAAACAAGACTCCCTTTTGTTGTTTCTGTCTCTAATTATCAAACAGAGACTCCTTTTCATTGCCATATTTGCACTTTTTTACACTGTTATGTAAAAAATCTCTGGATCCCCTGGAGCCACTGTCTTAGACACAACAGCTGGAGCTATGAGGCCCTGCTGTTACCAGGAGAGGGGGGGGCAAACTGTTGATAATCGCTGGATTCGAAACAACAGGTGCTGGAGGAGGAGGAGGAGGAGGAACAAAGTCTGCGAGGGAGGGAGTTGGCTGTGTACAGAGAGGCAGATGGAGGATAGAGGCTCGGGTATTGGTGGAAGGGTGGAGGGGGGGAAGGGTCGTGTAGTGATGACCAAGGTGGCTATAGCACGGAACATCCCTTTTTTTAACCTCTGCTCACATGAAACGTGCACTTGCAGACACATCGCCATCTCCCTGCGGAGTTGAACAAAGGCCGAGGTGAAAGGTCATCTCTACCATGCCGCGTGCACCTAGGGAGGAACCAAAGGCCGAGCAACCAAAGGCCGAGCACAGCGGGATGGACGCGGTGGACACATTACTAATGGGAGCGGTGGACTACAAAGCGGCGGTGGCAACCTGGACAGGAGCGGGCGGTGTTATCGGGAACTCAGCTGTCGGGTACCGAGTGACTCACGGCCCCCATCCGAATGGTTGTGCCATGAGTTGTTTGATCACACGCAGTATGTATTGCACTGGACGACGCCGACAGATACGTTGCAGTCACAAGACGGTTTTTCCTTCCCAGTTTTTTTTTCTCTTTTAGTCTTTTATATTTATTGTTGCAAAAATAATTTTACGAGATTAAAGGTTTAAAGAGATTTTACATACTATACAACAATAACAACTATAAATAACTGAGAAAACAAGGTGACATGATTCCCATAATTGATGAAATAATCATAATAATTCAATTAGGACCATCTTAAATAAATAATAAGTAAATAACTCGAAACTTCCACAAGAAATTTTGTGGGTGTGGCTGTTACTGCTGTAAGATGTTGCAATATATATACGCATATATTAATAATAATAATAGCTACAGCGGCAGCAACGGCTACGGCGGGCAGCTAAACTCGGCGGCTCAGCGGTAGCAGCAGCAACAGCGGTTCACTCACCATGCTGTTCAATTAAAAAACACAAACACGGTTGTACAGTTCAGGTCCTTTTCGATGGCCATGAACGCCAGTGGCAGCCTAAGTTTCCATGTGTTTTAGGGGGGAAAATGTCCGCGCTGTCAGTAAATCCACCACCAAGTCTGTTTCTCCTCCTCCTTCAGCCATTGAGCGTTAAAAAAAAACTACACCAAGTAAAACACTAAAAAATGTCATAACTTCTCTTTTGTTTCAGCCTGAACTGTTCTTACTCCTCCTGAGTCCTGCTAGCCGCTAGGCCGCTCTTCTTCCATGGAGACTTAGAGCTGAAATCTGATTGGTTGAGCGCCCTCCTTAAAACAAGCTGCAGCCTGGAAGCAGAGCAACATACGAAGACAGGAGCTGTGCAATGAGAAAATAAGCTAATAGGGAAAAATAATTATAATACATGTAGTGTATTTGTGAAAAACAATTAAATTATAAAATAGCTATAACTTTGTGATTCTGTTTAGGCCAGCAGAGAAGGCTTAGCTGGCCCTGACGGCCCACCACTGGTATATATGCGTGTGAAAAAAAAAAAAATATATATATCCATCCATCTATTTTCTTCCACTTATCCGGGGTTGGGTCGCGGTGGCAGCAGGTCCAGCAGGCTGACCCAGGCTTCTCTCTCACCCGCAACATCTACCAGCTCATTCTGGGGGATCCCGAGGCGTTCCCAGGCCAGCTGGGAGATATAATCCCTCCAGCGTGTCCTGGGTCTTCCCCGGGGCCTCCTACCAGTTGGACATGCCTGGAAAACCTCTAAAGGGAGGCATCCTGGAGGCATCCTAATTAGATGCCCGAACCACCTCAGCTGACTCCTTTAGCCACGAAGGAGTAGCGGCTCAAGTCCAAGCTCCCTCCTGATGTCCGAGCTCCTTACCCTATCTCTAAGGCTGAGCCCGGCCACTCTACGGAGGAAACTCATTTCGGCCACTTGTATCCGAGACCTCGTTGTTTTGGACCCAAAGTTTGTGAACGCCCCAGTGAGTGCTGGAGGTCATGGTCCGAGGAGGCAAACAGGACCACATCATCTGCAAACAGCAGAGAAGCGATCCCGAGATCCCCGAACCTGGCGTTCTCCGCCCCCCACATATGTATGTATATATATATATAAATTTATATATATATATTTATGTAAAGGAAAAACTAAAGAGACTCTTTATTTATCCATATCATTTAGAATCTCTGCAACGCAATCATTTATTTTTGTTATTTTAGTTTCATTTAATTTGACCACTTGAGGTCTCCAGATGTATCTCGGCAAATGGAAGTCTGAAAGGGAATATCACTCTTTGAGCTGACAACCACAAAATCTCCTAAATGCACCGTGACAGGTTAAATGAAAAGAGGAAACCACGGCTCTATATGACTCTGACTTTATTGAAGCAAATGTATACATATTCAATGTTATGTTTAATTTAAATCTTTAAACTTTAGCTAAATAGAAATGGATGAGTGTGAAACATTTAATCAGACTCATGATTTAAAATCACAACCTATTTCTTAATATTTCAAGTTAGAGTTGATTGTAGTTGTTACCAAGAGTCACTGAACTGATCTTAGATTAACTCTATAACTTCATATATGTTTGAGAGTAGACGGGCAGCTGACTTCTGAATGTCTTGTAGTTTGTTGATGGTTTTGGTGGATGTGCCGTACAGGATGCTGTTGCAGTGGTCCAGTCATGAGATGATGAAGGTGAGGATGAGTGTTTCAGCGACCGAAGGTGAGAGGGAGGGGCGTAGACGAGCGACGTTTTCAAGATGAAAGAAGACGGTTTTTGTGATTTTTTTGTGAGGTGTCGAGTCCAGATATAGCCACAACCCATGGAAACCTGTGAGGAGAGAAAGCTCAAAGACTGGGGAAGAAGCAGAGTTAGTGATGTGCATTGATGGGACAGGAATTCATAAAAGAAGAGCAAAAAGAGGAGAGAGGAGCTCAGTGTATCCTAAGACGTCCCCAGCAGTCTGGGCCTGCAGCAGCATATCTAGGGACACACAGCTGTTACATTTTGAATGTCATCATTGCGATCTGTAGAGTCTTTTTTCTCTGTTGATAATACTATTTTGGTGATTGGACTGTCGAGCAGCAGCTTTCTTGCTAATGGTGTCAGTTTTAACAACAGCCTCATAACAGCTCTACAATCCTTTGACCCACTGCTATTTTGATACTATTAGACGACTTTTACAAGGCTGTGCTGACTATTTCTCTGTTATTTGGCCATTTGATAGTCGAGAGCAACAGCTGGTATTTACTAAATTATTAATTTATATAAATGACAATCGAATATAATGAATAATCTTTTGCAAAAGCTTGAATGGAGGGGAAATTAATTAAACTATATTTCTGAATTTCTAGAATTATGCAAATCATCATCACAAAATAACACAAGCTTTGTTTTCTGTAGTATGGTATGCCAAGAATATATCATTACATTACATTACATTTCATTTAGAGGACGCTTTTATCCAAAGCGACTTACATGCTATACATTAGATCGTAGACCCAGCAACGGTGAGCAATTAGGGTTATCATCGTATAGTGTACGATTATAAAAAAGATGTATGTCATATTAAACCATGGCAATATTATAACTTTTTCAAACTGCAATACTATGATTTTTATGTGACTTTCTTTCGACATTCTATGCAGTTTTCTTTTTAAAAGCTTTTTCTGACATACCATATTATGGCATTTTTACATCATTATGAGATGCCTTTTTGCTCAACATACTGAGACCCCTGAGTCTTCTGAGCGTTTTCATGGCTTTCCTTTCTTTACAGGACTGTGGTCTCCAGCTGATGAGTCACACCTGAGCAGCTGTAACAGCTTTATGTCTCTTTTCCTTTGCTGACACAGCTCCATTTTGGTTTTGTTTGTTTTAGATATTTTCACAAACCTTTGCACATGCTTACACAACCGATTACTCTTTTTCCACGTGTTTAGTTAAATAATAGTTGTTTTTTAAATAAATGTGCTAATGTATCACTTTAATGTAGCTTGTGTGCTCTCATTTTTTGTAGAATTTACTATGACTTGTCCAGGGTGTACCCGGTCTTCGCCCAATGACAGCTGGGATCGGCTCCAGCGCCCTGCGACCCTTAACAGGATAAGCGGTTCAGATAATGGATGGATGGATGGACCATATAGGCCCCATCCGCCCCAATTTTGGTGCTTTTGGGTTTAGCCTCTGGGACTGAAAAATACTTAACTTCACCCAATCAAAGCCAAACTTCGCACAGATACTCCTACAACATTGAGCTATTTTATAGTAATTTAAAAAGTGTTCACATCGATGTGTAAGGTAATAAAGATTAACTTTTAACATCATTTTTCTTAAAAAAATACATCTTTTTACTTTTTTTTCCTTTTGTATGTGTATTATCATAAACCAATATACCACTAACACATATATGGCCTTATTATCTATCTTGATAAGGGTTTTCTGTATATTATAGCTTTTTAAATTGTTCAAATAGACCTTTTGAATGAGGAGATAATATGAGATAAAAAGCATCCACAATTTTGGCTGAAAAATTAGTGGGGAGCATAAGGTTAAATTTGTTTAAATTTACTTACTTTGTGTGACTTTTTGACATATTATGCTATGGCTTTTTACAAATTATTCCAACATACAAACCATGGCATGACTTTTATTTTTTATAATATATCATAGTATAACATTTTGACATACTATATATACCATGACTCAGATTTTCACTCACAAGCACCCATCTGGGGAACAAAAGAAGAGAGGGGCGACATAATAATTGACATCACCTTCACATACCTCTGTGCGTAGTACTACCAAGCTATGACCTGCTGTACAGACTGTGGTGTTGTTCCACCTCTTCTCGCCTTGATGTCCTCGTCGGTCTGCTGCTCTTCCTCCAGCACCTCTTCACAAAAGAGCTCCATAAATTAACTGTGGTGACCGCTTCAGGTATTCTGACCTTCTGGTCAGAGCCAATGACACTATGAGGAAGCATAAATCAAACTGAATGATGTTTGAATCTTCACGCTATTACAGACCATGTTGCATGTGTCAGACATTTTCAAAAGTTCATCATGAAGCTAAAGAAATCACTGAATTTAAGACACTTTGTACATTTTTAATATTCAACAACATTCAGCCAGATGCAGCTGGCAATGAGAGGAATGATCCCACTTCCTGTTTCAGAGCTTCAGCTCAGAGAAGATGTTGAGGTTTTATTCCTCTTCTTCACTGATGTCATCCATCAAGTGTGTGACAAATAAAAGCACGTCTTGAAATGCAACACAACTGACAGTTTAAGTACAAAACATATAACATTGAAACATGTTTACAGAATAGTATACCCCCTTGACTGTATAAACTGTCACCAGTAGAGGTGGCCAGCCAGCCACGCCCACCTCGTTTGACTCACTCCGTTCACCTGCACACACAGCTGTCTCCAGTTGTCCATAATCAGACCTGTATTTAATCACCACTCTCACTCTCCTTCTCTGCCAGATTGTTTTGATGTTCTTACTCAACCTTCCAGCGTACCTACCTGACTGTCCGGAGCCGATCTTGCCTGTCCCAGACTACCCGACTCGCCTAATCCTCGTGTTCCCGTGCTACAGTCTGACGTCCCGGTGCCGACCTTGCCCGTCCCTCACAATCCGTATTGAGTATTGTCCAAGTCTTGTTGTCTTGTTGTTCCACGCACCATTAAAGTGTGTCATTCCAGTTCTCTGCTGCTCGTGTCCTTCGTTCTGCATCTGGGTTCGACACTCACCCGTGATAGAACAATCTGGCCACAACATGAACCCAGCAGGAACACGGTTCGAGCAGATTGAGGCGGTCCTCACGCAGCAGCAGCAGCAGCAGATTGAGGCGGTCCTCACGCGGCAGCAGCAACAGATCGAGGCGTCCAACACACTCGCTCGGCAAATGGCGGAGTCTCAGGCGACGGCAGTTTCCGGTCTCTCCGACCAGATACAGCAGCTGCTGGTTTCTGTTCGCCCGGCGGTGCCAGAGCCCGTCCAGGCGCCACCAGCGCCGGTGTCGCCACCGCTCGAGGGGATTTTCGAGCCTCGGGTCGGAGGTCCGGAGCGTTTTGGAGGAGAGCCGGAGCAGTGTAATCCGTTTCTGACTTCCTGTTCTCTGCTTTTCAGCTTGCAGCCCCGTACATTCGCCACAGAGAGGGCTCGGGTAGCGTACGTCATCAGCCATCTGACCGGCAGGGCTCTTCTTTGGGGAACGACGGAGTGGGACAGGCGGACTCCGGCATGCGATTCTTTCGGGGATTTCTCGGAGGAACTTCGGAGAGTGTTCGGAGGGGCCGCGACTCGACCTGAAGCAGGACAAGACTTGCTATCCCTACGCCAGGGGAGCCGATCGGTCACCGACTTCGCGATTGATTTCCGGATCCACGCCCGTCGGAGCGAATGGAATGCTCCGGCGCTGCGTGACGTCTACCGATATGGACTAGCGGACTATATCAAGGACGCACTGGTCGCCTATCCTCCGGCGGCGTCAGTGGAGGAGTTGATCGAGCTGACGGAGCGGCTGGACTTCCGCATCCGGTCCCGAGAGGGGGAGCAGCAGCGAACTCCGTGGGACCAGCGCGACCGAGGTCGGGGTCCAGAGGACGACGCGGAGCCCATGCAGGTGGGACGCACCCGGGTTACGCCTCCAAGACGGAGACGCCGCCGAGGCGGTAAGTCACGCCGAGACTGCGGTAAGAATGGACATGTTACAACACAGCATCCATTAAAGGGACTGGGTTCAGCAGGGACTGAGGAGGTCGGGGTAAGCTATGTGAAGGGGAGACCGTCTTCCTCCGTGGTTCGGCCCGATTCATGGTCAGACTCGTACTCCCGGAGGGCGCCCGAACCGTGGCGGTACTCCTGGACTCTGGGGCCGACGCAAACCTCATGTCCCAGAGCCTGGCCAACGAACTGGGCTTAGAGAAGTGTCGACTGGCCACTCCAGTGCCAGCCCGGGCTTTGGATGGGCATCTGATGGAGATTGTCACCCACCAGACGACTCCAATACAGATGATAGTCTCGGGCAACCACCGGGAGACCATCCAGTTCCGGCTCTTATCTGTTTCCAGTGCACCCTTGATCTTGGGGTACCCATGGTTGCGCCGACACAGCCCGCACCTCGATTGGGCAACGGGGGCGATCCTCAGTTGGGGCGGTTCCTGCCATGAGGTATGTCTGAAGAGGGCGTTCGTACCACATCACCCACCGTCCTCCCAGCTGTGCCCGACGATACTTCAGGTTCCAGACGAGTACCAGGACTACCGGGGGGTATTCAACAAGGCAAGGGCGACATCGCTGCCGCCCCATCGGCCGTACGACTGTGCGATTGAGTTGTTGCCCGGCGCGTCACCACCCAAGGGCCATCTGTATTCTCTCTCGGGCCCTGAACGAGTGGCAATGGACTCTTACGAATCGCTGGCAGCAGGGCTTATCCGGCCATCATCCTCTCCAGCCGGCGCGGGATTTTTTTTCGTGGAGAAGAACGATAAGACCCTACGGCCATGCATTGATTACCGGGGCCTCAATGACATTACGGTCAAGAACCGTCACCCCCTCCCCCTTCTCGCTTCAGTGTTCGAGTTGTTGCAAGGGGCCACCATATTCACCAAACTCGACCTCCGGAATGCTTACCATCTTGTCCGGATTAAGGAGGGTGACGAATGGAAGACCGCATTCAACACTCCATCTGGACACTATGAATATCTGGTGATGCCGTTCGGGCTCAACAACGCCCCAGCGGTGTTCCAGGCACTGGTCAATGACATTCTTCGGGACATGATAGATAAATTTGTGTTTGTTTATCTTGATGATATCCTGATTTTCTCCAGGTCCCGTGAGGAGCATGTTCCCCAGGTTCAGGCAGTTCTCCAGCGGTTACTTGAGAACTCACTCTTCGTAAAAGCGGAGAAGTGTGAGTTCCACCAGACGTCCGTCTCATTCCTGGGGTACATCGTGGCTCCTGGTCAACTGAAGATGGATCCTGCCAAGGTGGATGCTGTCAGGGAGTGGCCTATTCCGGAGAGTCGTAAGAAGTTGCAGCAATTCCTAGGGTTTGCAAATTTCTACAGACGGTTCATCCGAGGGTACAGTACAGTTGCGGCGCCACTCACTGCATTAACGTCCACCAAGGTTGTGTTTCAGTGGTCCCCAGAGGCGGAGACGGCGTTCCGGAACCTGAGGGAGCGATTCAGCTCGGGACCCATCCTTCAGGTTCCCGATCCCGAGAGGCAGTTCGTGGTGGAGGTTGATGCCTCGGAGGTGGGGGTGGGGGTGGGGGCCGTGCTATCGCAGCGCGCGGACCACGACCAGAAGCTTCACCCATGTGCCTTTTTCTCCAGGCGATTGTCTCCGGCCGAGAGGAACTACGATATCGGCAACCGGGAGCTTCTTGCGGTTAAATTGGCATTGGAGGAGTGGAGGCATTGGCTGGAGGGCACCAAGCACCCATTTCTGGTCTGGACCGACCACAAGAACCTGGAATATATCCGGTCCACAAAGCGACTCAACTCCAGGCAGGCACGGTGGGCTCTGTTCTTCACTCGTTTCGATTTCTCCCTCTCCTACAGACCCGGATCACGGAACGTCAAGCCAGACTCATTGTCCAGACAATTCCAGAAGGATGAGGACGTGGGGTGCCCCGAGACCATCCTGCCGGAGTCATGTGTCGTGGCGTCCGTGACGTGGGAGATTGAACGGAAGGTAGCAGCAGCGACGGAGGGCCAACCGGGGCCGAGTGCGTGTCCTGACGGACGCCTATTCGTGCCTCCCGCATTGAGGTCAGAGGTGCTTCAATGGGGTCACGCTTCCAAGTTGGCCTGTCATCCCGGGGCCCAAAGAACCGAGGAGGTCCTCCGTCAACGGTTTTGGTGGTCCACGCTGCAGGAGGACACTCGGGAGTATGTGGGGGCTTGCCAGGTCTGCAGCCGGAACAAGACATCCCGCCGAGCCCCGTCCGGTCTCCTACAGCCTCTTCCAGTGCCGCACCGACCCTGGTCACACATCTCGGTGGACTTCGTGACCGGGTTGCCCCCATCGGACTGAAGTACGGCCGTTCTGACCATCGTGGATCGCTTCTCGAAGATGGCACACTTTGTGGCGATTCCGAAGCTTCCATCCGCCAGGGAGACCGCCCAGCTCCTGCTTGACCATGTTTTTAGGATCCATGGGATCCCAGTGGATGTGGTCTCTGACCGAGGACCTCAGTTCTCGTCGGTCTTTTGGAAGGAGTTCTGTAGGCTGTTGGGGGCCACCGCCAGTCTGACATCCGGGTACCATCCGCAGTCTAATGGGCAGACGGAGAGGATGAATCAGGAGATGGAGTCGGCCCTGCGGTGTGTGGCGTCCCAGGATCCCCCTTCATGGGCGCAGCATCTGGTGTGGGTCGAGTACGCCCACAATACGTTGACCAGCTCCTCCACAGGTATGTCGCCCTTCCAGGCCGCATATGGGTACCAGCCTCCGCTTTTCCCGACCCAGGAGAGGGAAGCGTCATGCCCGTCAGTTCAGGTATTTCTCCGCCGTTGTCGCCAGACCTGGGTCAGGGCTAGGACGGCTCTGCTGAAGGCGGGGGACCGCTACTCCGTCACGGCCAATCGGCACAGATCCCCGGCGCCGGAGTATCAGGTCGGACAAGAGGTGTTGCTGTCAACCCAGGACCTCCCACTGCAGGGGGAATCCAAGAAGCTGATGTCCAAGTTCATAGGGCCTTTTCCCATTGAGAGGATCGTCAACCCGGTAGATGTCCGGCTCCGACTACCGCGGGCCATGCGGGTACACCCCACCTTTCACGTTTCTCGGATTAAGCCGGTCAGGGAGAGTCCCTTGGTGCCGGAGACACCTCCGCCGCCTCCTCCACGGTTCCTGGAGGGAGGGCTAACCTACGATGTACGACGGATCATCCGCTCCCGTCGACGAGGAAGGGGTTGCCAATATTTGGTGGATTGGGAGGGATACTGTCCCGAGGAGAGGGCCTGGGTCCCAGCAAGACACATCCTGGATCCCGGGCTCATCCAGCGCTTCCATCGGCAGCATCCAGACCAGACCAGCCCGGGCCCGGAGGCCGGCCAGGGGGTCGCTTTCCGGGAGGGCCAAGGGCGGGTCCTCCCAGGAGCCGGGAGGAGGACTCCACGGAGGGAGACGGGGTCGCCCGAGTACTAGCCCACCTTCTGGGGTCGCACACCCTGGTTATGGACACTGGGGGATGTCAGGAGACGTCCCTTGAGGGGGGGGTTCTGTCACCAGTAGAGGTGGCCAGCCAGCCACGCCCACCTCGTTTGACTCACTCCGTTCACCTGCACACACAGCTGTCTCCAGTTGTCCATAATCAGACCTGTATTTAATCACCACTCTCACTCTCCTTCTCTGCCAGATTGTTTTGATGTTCTTACTCAACCTTCCAGCGTACCTACCTGACTGTCCGGAGCCGATCTTGCCTGTCCCCGACTACCCGACTCGCCTAATCCTCGTGTTCCCGTGCTACAGTCTGACGTCCCGGTGCCGACCTTGCCCGTCCCTCACAATCCGTATTGAGTATTGTCCAAGTCTTGTTGTCTTGTTGTTCCACGCACCATTAAAGTGTGTCATTCCAGTTCTCTGCTGCTCGTGTCCTTCATTCTGCATCTGGGTTCGACACTCACCCGTGATATAAACACCAGTTGTTGATTTTTTTATTCCAACGAAGCTGCCTGTTACATAAATGAGGCTTTTCTTTGTAAGTCATTCAGATTTGTCAACACTGAGTCATCAAAGCACATGTGTGCAATATGTGCATGTTGAAAAACATCTGCATTTCAACAAGCTGACTGGACCAAACCATTAGGACCATTTCACATGCCCGCATCACAACATATGATAGAGATACAGACGTGGAGCATTGATGAGTCATTTTCACTATAGTTTTGATTTGTTTTGTATTTGCTGTCTTCCAAAGTGTTGTAGGTTTGGCTTTAATTTTTTTTGCGTTAACGCAGCAAAAAGGTTGGTCAGGCCGATTCCAAACGCCATTTACACGCTATAGGAGTGGAGGCAAAGTGTAAATAAGAAATATACTGAAAGCTTAGATTTTTAAATACATGTAACATGAGGGAGCTTATTTGAAATACCCATGGGTCCCCGATATGCAGTGAGTGATGGAACTGAAGGGACCTGTAACATGATACTACGGAAGAATCTGAAATAATGCATGTTTAGCTCACGTGTCCATAGCCCATTGGTAAAAGTATGTGATCCAGCTTAAATATGTAAATTAAGATGGGGGGCGGAGCCTCAAGTTAAGACCTAGCTTGAAAAGGTTGGACTTGGCTGTGCTCATTGACGAGCTCACTGCTCGTGTCCGGGAAAGAGCCCGGACAAGTCTTCCTCGTGTCCTTGTGTCCTCGTGTCCTCTCAGGGACCAGTACCTACGAGAGGGAGGCTTGTAATTCGGACAAAATTACTTCTCTACTCTTCCTCCAGCCGAGCCTTTTCCTTTGCCTCCACAGCCATTAAGATTAGCCGCCTGTCCGAGCACGCGGTCGAGGCGTTTCCTCTCTGCACACGTGGCTTATTTTTAAATTAGATTGTAACCTGTTGCTACACCGTAAAGTGCACTCAACGTTGGTTTTAATGAGTGTTTCAGAGGCTGCTTCCTGAGCGCTGCGCTGCCTCACTCGGCCGCCGTCCCGGAAGCAGCATTCAGTATAAGATGTTGCCCATGTTGAACCATGTTGCGCCCGATCAAAACAACTACGGTGTGGAATAGAAATATTGTATTCCATGTATTTTGTCATTCATTTTTATAATAGGCAATTGTTAGGTGTCGCCTATGCAAAGCCTGAAGGAGAAAGATGCACACACCCACCGGTTTCCTGCCAGATACAATGGTGGAATAATTCAATCAATCAGCCAGTAATCTGTAAATAATCAGTAAATAAATATGTTGTCCCACCAGGGGCAGAATATCTTATTTGAGAGAAGTGGATGTGACTTAGTTCTGATAGTTTTTGTTTGTTTGGTCTTATGGGCACACACTCAAACCTCTCCAATATGCATATTTGCACACAGATGGCACAGCGAGAGCACCTTCACTTATTATTTACCAATATGCCATGTTGTCTTGCAATATGATTCAGGATTATTCCAGTGATCACAAATGCTGGCATGAAATGGCTCAACTGGGGTTAATAAGCCACTGTAGAAACTGCAAATCTAGAAACCCCTGCCATTACTAGCATATTTCCACCTATTAAACTGAGATAACTCCGAGCACCGTTACAGTATTTAAAGGAACAGTGCGTAGTAGGGATGCAACGATACCACTTTTTACAAACCGATACGAGTACGAGTATTTTTATTTGTGTACTTGCCGATACCGATTACCGATACCGATACTTCTTAGATTTGGTCTCCATGATAGTGCAATTAATTTGGAGGCAGATTTTATTTTATCCTCTGCAGATTATGTCAAGCCTATAGTACAAAATTAACAGAAGGCTATCCCAAGCTTTAAACTTCTCGTGGAAGTCCCTCTAATGTCGGACCATAAAACGCCCCCGGGTTCATAATGTAAGCGATAATATTAGGGATCGAGCAATTATATAGGAAGCTGTGTTCCAAGTTATGTTTCCGGTGCTTTTATTGTGGAGGGAGAAACGGAAAGGAAAAGAGGAGTGGAATTGTGGGATATAGGTGTGTGAAGGAGATAAAAAAGTGGTTCAAGTTACCCTGCAGCGTGTTTTCATTTTATTATAATTACATAGACACACAACAGACACTCGGCTACAATAATATCATCCGTAGCCGCACAACAGCGTCTGAATGAGGCCGCTGCCAGCGCTACTTCTGGCGGACCAGCAACAGTTTGATTCACACCGGCAGGACGGCAGTCATTTTTTACTGTGTGAACGCGACGCACATTACTCTACACACCTTGCTGCAAGAGCCGCAAGAGAGCGACGAAAGAGCCGTATGCGGCTCTGGATCACGGGTTGCCGACCCCTGCCCTAGACGTTGAAGTCAGGTAGGACAACAAATCTTTTTCTCCACAAAGCGCGACCAGTTTGTTGTAGTGAAATACTGTTGAGTGGTATCGGTTCTTGGTATCGGCAATTGAAACCGATACGAGTACGAGTATTTTAACGCAGTATCGGCCCCGGTGCATCCCTAGTGCGTAGGATTTAGTGTCATCATGTGGTGAGGTTGTAGATTGCGACCAACTGAACGCCCCTCAGCTCTCTCCTGTTATTATAGTAGCTACCATCAATCTGAAATTTGGCAGGCAGCAACGCAGACTTCTGTAAACGCCAATCAATATCCCCAACAAGTCCCTCCCTAGCTTACTGACCGTTTCATGGGAACTTTAAAACAGTATAACTATTGGTTAAACTATTTGGTTCTATATTCATATGAGAATTAGGGTTTGGTGCTTGTTTTTTTTTGAGAAATGCCCATCTTTTCAGCCAAGAAAGAGGAAGATGTGTGACGCTGCAAAGAAGTAGTGCAGCTGTTTTTGTCGGATTGTTGTCAGAAACTCATGTTGAATACCTCGCTGAGGCCTCAGGTCTTAGAGAACCAGAAGCCGCCCAAAGGGCGAAGAACATTTAGTTTCCATGCAGCAGAGAGGACATTTGTCTCAATAGCTGCTGCAGACTCTCAATAAGTGAGTGACTCAAAGGCGGTGAGATGGAGTCCTTGTAGCCCTGTCAGGACAAAAAGGTGAACATTTAAGGGGGTGTAAAGAGATGTCACACCTTTTTTTTATGGGCTTATCCACTGACCTCCAGCAGCCAATCAAGTGACAGGTTTGAAGACGACATTTGAAGGTCTGGGCTCCTCTGAGGAGGACGGGACAATGGGGTTACACACACACACACACACACACACAGGGGAGAGGAGAAATAGATATTTGCGTGTGTGTGTGTTCATGCATGCTTTCCTGTACGTGTGGGAGGACCAATGCATACAAGAGTGGGTAGTTGGGTGGAGGTGTGTTACTTTCAACAGAGTCCAGTGTGTGTGTGTGTGTGTGTGTGTGTGTGTGTGTGTTTGTATGTGTGTGTGTGTGCGTGCGAGTGTGCGTGTGTGTGTGCGTGTGTGTGTGTGTGCAGGCAGGTGGGTGGGTGGTAGCTTTTCAAAGAGCAGACCATTTAATTGAATTTTGTGCAGCTCCTTGTTATTCTAGTCATGACTGAGAGCCTCCTCATGTTGTCCCAGCAGTGTGGGAGGGCCGGCCGTACCTGCAAACACTGGCGAGTTTTTACACTCTGCGTGTGTGTGTGTGTTTGTGCGCATACGTGTGTGTGTGTGGAGTCAGGGGTTGTGAGGTGATTGTGGTTGCGCTGGTGTTTTTCTAGCGCAACCCGAGGCCCGATGTGGTAACAAGTAGGGGAAGTGGTGAAAGTCAGCCCTGAACCTCACCCTGAAAAGAAAGCATGAAACTGCCAGAACATTAGTACTAAATATCTATATGTGTGTGTGTGTGTGTGTGTAGGGGTTGTGTAGGGGTGTGTGTGTTCACGTGAAGCTATCGCCTCACTGTCCTTATTACAAAGCAACCCAAAGTGCACAGAAGCAGGACAAAACAACGCGGCCACTAACACGCGTTCTCTGCAGCTCCAGAGAAGATATGCCGCCTAATGAAATGAATAGAGTCTCCGAGCAATTACAAGCTTAAACGATGATGCATAAATTTCATTTATAG
This sequence comes from Cottus gobio, assembly GCA_023566465.1. NCBI lineage: Eukaryota > Metazoa > Chordata > Actinopteri > Perciformes > Cottidae > Cottus > Cottus gobio. The sequence goes on along the minus strand of CM042234.1, from coordinate 16,932,013 downwards.
ATAGATTTCACCGAGGCTTATCTCTGAGAAACACTGTAATAGGATTCAGCTGGAAGGCAAGAGAAGAAAGACGTGTGTGTGTGTGTGTGTGTGTGTGTGTGTGTGTGTGTGTGTGTGTGTGTGTGTGTGTGTGTGTGTGCGTGCGCGCGCGTACAGCTACATTTGTGATTGAGGTGATTGGTTAAAAAGGTGACCAAGACTCCGGATAATGAATCCCCGCTAAAACAAGGACACCTAAAACCTCCGTGGATCTCGACATGAGTTAACGATTGGCTTCATATTACTGCAGCTGAAGGGTAATTCTCCAGGGAGATGTTTATGGTACGAGCTAAATACAGCACAATGACAATCCAATCAACCCTTTGGTACGCACACACACACACACACACACACACACACACACACACACACACACACACACACACACACACACACACACACACACACACACACACACACACACAGGGATGTTCTCACTGACCTCCTCCATTGTTGACCCTGGAGTCCTTTGACCGCTGCAATCGGACACACTTGTGTGTTTTGAGTGTTTTGAGGGTTGGTTTTTTAAAATCAAAGGAACTAGACGACACCAACATGGCAGAAGCTTAAAAACATGTCAAGGTATTATTTGGTGGAATTTTAACGGAGGCCAGGCAGCATATGCTGTACATTCCTTCATGCTTTTCATAATGAGCAAGCAGATTGGGCGACCGATGACCTTTTTGCCCTTCGACATCTCCAATCATGTACTTGTGTGAAGCGTCATGGATCAACATACATCATGTCATGCTTTGTAAGCTGGGCTTTGATGCATCACATGATTTTACATGTTTCATGGTAATTGATATCATATGTTTCTTTGCATTTATTTTGTATGCCAGCTCTGTTATGCAAGTCTTTGTTACATGATTAACGTTATGTAATGTTTTGGTGCACATACTGCATGCTGACCAGGCTCCTTAATGATTCACCCATCAATCAGAAGTCCACTGAAGTTATACCATTTGAAATGTTATATATATATATATATGTTTGTTTTGTTTATTTGTCTCTCCAAATACCAGTAGAACATGCGGTATGCTTTTATCACAAAGAGCTGATGTATCAGGGGAATCAAGTGCGTAATTGTTGCTTTGACGTCTCAAAGGTTACATAATATATATATTACATATACGTAAATACATAAATGTTCACAAGTGTGTGAGCTTATGCTGACCAGCGGGTTCAAATGGAGCTCTGAAACAGCCATTTGTCACATGAAGTGGCATATTCACCTTCCCATTTACACACACACACACACACACACACACACACACACACACACACACACACACACACACACACACACACACACACACACATAATGTCTCTGTGTACGTTCTGCTATTTAGTGGTTGAGTAAATGAACATGATATTTAAGTGACTGCTATTTCCTGAGAGCAGGCTTTTCTTTCCCCTTCCTCCTCCTCCTCCTCCTCCTCCTCCTCCTGTCGGCTTTCCTCTAAATTTCCCCGGGGAGCTTCAGCCCCCCTGGGTTTGGCTCGGTGTCAGAGCCCCGGCAGCCATGATACTTCATCAGGCTTTTGCACCATTATTGGCAAGAGCACTCCATATCCTCTTAGCAGTTATAGCTTTTCAATTTTCCTTTGAAATGCTGAGCCCAGCAGAACATATGGCAATATCTTGGCTTCTACGTCGCGGATTGGACTGAAGGCCTGTAAAACGGGCCCGCGCCCCGAAAACCCACCGCCAAGGGCAACGCACTCTTTGACCTTTTCCAGAGTCTCCTCCGTGGCGCCTCCGCGGCCACCGTTAGGGACGTTCGTAATAGGCACAATTACAGCACGCCGTCGGAACAGTTTGACACAGTAATGTTATGGCGCGAGCTGTCCTATAAAGCATTATCCCCCCCACCCCCCTTATTTTTGTATCCATGTGTCTCCGGGGACTCATTCAATATGATGGCAGTCAAACCTCTTCTGTCACACTGAAACCCCAACACACATTACAAACACACTCCTCTGTGAGCTCAGGTAGTGAGGCTCCAACTCCAGCTACTTTGAATCTGGCTCTTTTCCTTCTTAAGACTTAAGTACTTCCCCCCCAACAGCCCTCTTTTGGAGAAAGAGTGAGTCACTGCTTCTGGGAAGACAGAGAGAGAACTATCAAATATGTTCACCAGCTATTGTATCATTTTCAGCTCCTCAACAGACTATGGATTTTTAGTCCACTCCATTACTAATTAATGCTGGTGGAGGGAGCTGGGGTGGGGATGGGGGGCGGGAGGAGGGTCGACCCTCATGGAAACCTAATCCGGATCAATAGGGTTGACCTTGGGCTGGGCTGCAGGCGGGCTGGATGGGAAGGAGTGTTGTGACTGATCTATCGCTGAGGGTTATGGGCATGTCCTCCATTCAGAACGGAGTTCAAAAGAGTGGCTTATTTGCTTTCTTTAGATTTAAATGAGGGCATCAACGTGTGTATGCTAAAGAAGAAGCTGGGGGGAAAGAAAAGTGTTAAAGGAAGTGAGAAACGGTTATCTTAACTGATCTGGCTGCTGCAAACAGCTAGCTAGACAGATAAAAGAGACCTTTTGGTCGGATGCAGTCACTTCCTGGTTTGGAGGCGCCAGTGGGCGGACCAGCTCTTCAGACAGGGCCACGCTTGCTGTTTCCCTGTTTCCAGTCCTTATGCTAAGCTAAGCTCCATGTTTAGCACAATAGTGTGAAAGCATTGCGTTAACCCTTTAAACTCTGATGACATTGGCTTTACTTTGACATTGGAAATTTGGGGACAATTATGTGTAAATAAGCATAAAGTATTATTACACCAAATGAGGAAATATCAACTGTTTTATGTTACGTAGGCATGAATAAATATATGCAATAACAATAATAATATTATATCAACATTATATTGTTATCAATAATTGTATGATATTGACAATAATCATATTTCTTTCTTTGTACAATTTTAAAGTGGTCCTTTATGGATTTATTTTACTATTAACTAACTTGATTGTTGCAATACAAGCAACAATTTAATGTTGTGTAATTTTAAAAACTCTCAACAACAATATCATCACAAACCCAGCAGCTTGTAATTGATGTATTTTATTGTGAGATGGGGAGTCATAAAAAAATGAACAAAAAAAAAAATAAATCACTATAAAAAAAGATGAGGGTGTTAAAATGGGGAGGGGTATATAAAAGTGGGCGTGGTCTTGACACTGACATAAAGTAACAAATTGGCACATAAAAACATAAGAACAAATGTCAATATTATTTTGGCTTGGCATAAAGGACAGTTTGTGTGGTTAAGGGTATTCCTTCAATAAAACAGCACACACTCATGCTATTAGACATACGATTAGTTTTCAAAAGTTCAGTAGCTTCATATTAGAGAAGGGAAAGAAAACCAACATGAGAATGGATGCACAGAGGTCATAGGTTCCAATTTTCAGGCTTGCAGGGTGCGAGTTGTTTTCTTTTTCCAAGGAAAAACATAATTTTTATTTGTTCGAAAAACATACTTCAGTATGCTGGAGTTTCATATTTCCAGGCTCGTAGTTATTTGCCTTTGTTTTCCATACTAAAATATATTATCGTATTAATACAAACTACAGTCTTGTACACTACATCGTGTAATAAATAACCATAAAGAAATATAAAAAATAAGACACATAAATATAAAAGTTCACAATGACTAAACAAACATACCCATCTCCTTGGGGGTGGGGATAATACTGCCATTGATGAAAACATACAGTACACACAAGGAACCACAACATAAAACAACATAAGAGACAAAAATAATACTGACAGGTAAAAACATTGTTGAATTAAACTCCTGGGATTCATATTTGCCTACATTTTGTTACCTGAAGAGACATCTGAGCGTTTCGTGGTGTGTTAAACAAGTGCACTAAATGAGCTTTGAAAAGGCAGGACACAGTTAGCATTTACAAATCATACTTCATCATCCATTTGAACGCATGTGCATCATATCTCTTGCAGCTGCTCAGATTAGAAATAAAAAGCAACTTCTCCAACATCTAGGATACGTGAACAGACTGAACTCTACTCAGGTGTGGTGGCGAGCCAAAGTCAACAGTATTCCGGCTTAATATTGATCTGGGACCCGGCAATACCTGATCATAGCTGCTAAGCTTCAACAGCAATATTCAATGGCACTTTTGATATGCATGTTTCTCTTGTTTAGTTTGATTTGTTTTTGCATATGGCTCGCAGTGGGGTAGGCATAGGGAGGGTCAGACAGTTTGCTTGATCATCTTTCTGCGCGCTCTGAACACTTAAAGCAGTAGTTTTAAGAAAACATTTAAAGAAAATACCCTTATTGGCTTTCTGGACGAGAATCAGATGAGAGATATGGACACTACACACTTATCAGCCTGTAAATATGCAGCTAAAGCCAGGAGATGATTAGCCTTGTTAGCTAGCCTGCCTCTGTCTGGAGGTCAGAAATAGTCCAGCATGCATTACTGGACTGGAGTCTGGAACAGTAGATGGGCAGGACATAACTGCTTGCTTTAGCAGCATTAGGTTGAGCATAAGCTAGTCCCCCTGTTCTGGTCCTCATATAAAGCTAAACTTAGCTAAGCCGGGTTAAACTAAGTTAAGCTAAACTAAGCTACATTAAGCTAAGTCAAGTTGAGCAGCTGCTGGCTGGAGCCGTATTTATCGGACAGATATGTGGGTTCTTTTCATCTCTTCTTCAACTCTCCTCAAGAAAATAACTGGGTGCATTTCTCAAAATGTCAAACTATTAACAATAAAACACTGGTCTTTGAAAGAACTTTGACAACAATGAGTCTAAAAGTCTGAAAGGAAGTGAATGACTGAAAAGACCTGTGTGCTCTCCATTGTTATTCTTCTTAAGGCTCACAATCCAATCAAAAGAACATCAAAAGGAAACATAAAGCTAACATCTGCTAGCGTGGGGCGTGGTATATCTAGTGCGGTAATACTGAAGGGTGGACAACACAACTCGACTGCTCAATCCAAAGGTAAACCAAGCCACTTGTAGTGCACAGGATTTGTCTTATTTTCCTTCCAACTTAATAAAATACTGACTTTTTTTTGTTCATTGGCAATAAAAAGGTATAGAAATATCTCCCAACTGTACAGCTTTTAAAGGTTAAAATATGAGTGATAAAATTAGTAACACTGATAAAAAGAAATGACCCAAGGTGTTTTAGTAATAAAACATTATCTAAAACGTGTCGGCTCTAGCTTCCATAGTCTGTATAATGCTTTTCCTTCGTTTGTTAAAATTTGTGTTCGTCTTCATCTTTTTCTTTACAAATTGATTTTTTTTTTTCGGACAGCGAGAAAACCGCTCTCCCGCGAAAAAAAGTCACTAGTATTTTTTTCAGGCACACCTGGATTTCTACACAGTAGTGAACTGAAACGAACTGTCAGAGTGACCGGACATCATCTCCCGCGTTCTTCCTCCGCACGGGGAGAATGGGGAGGAATCTGATTGTGTCTCGTGGAGGAGTCGGATTCCTCTTTCAGTCAGTATCTACTTTCTCCTGCAGCGTCTGGTTCGGCTCTCCAGAAAGCGTGTCTGTTTCGCCTCCACTCTCCTCTGTGGTCTCCCCATCTGCTTCCCCCTCTTCCGTCACCCCTTCATCTGGATACATCGCCTCCTCCTTGGCTTCCTCCTCTTCCTGAATGCTACCGAGCACCTCCTCCCGCCTTGAGTAAGCCTCCTCGTCTTCCTCTTCGTCTTCCACTTCTGCCACCATTGCTGTCTTCTCCTCATCCTCCCCTCCTCCCTCCACCGATGCTCGCTCCATCTTGTCCTCTACTCCTCCCTCCACCAATTCTCTCTCAGTCTCCATCTCATTGCTCTCCTCCTCTCCTCCTCCCTCCACCAATACTCTCTCCGTCTCCTCCTCATTCCTCTCCTCCTCCCCTTCTCCCTCCTCCAATACTCTTTCCATCTCCTCTTCATTCCTCTGTTCCTCCTCCTCATCCCCTCCTTCGTCCCCTATCTGCACCACCTGGATGTCATCCATGTCCACCGCAGCCTCCTCCTCCTCGCTCTCCTCGTCCTCCCTTGTGCTGCTCCCCCGCTCGTCCAGGTCCAGCTGGGAGGGCGCCAGGAGCCGCTCCAGCCGGTTTAGTGCCTCCATCTCTGCCCGGGCCTCGCTGTCCTCTTCGGGGCTCTCCCGGCCTTCGCCTTGGCCCTGTGTCTCCTTCTTGCAGTAGGAATAGCGGTGGTTCATGTGCTGGGAGTAGGAGCCCGAGTGCGAGAAGCGCTTGCCGCACTTGTCGCACTGGTACGGCTTCTCCCCCGAGTGGAGACGCATGTGTTCGATCAAGTGGTGCTTGTGTTTGAAGGCCTTGCTGCAGATGCCGCACTCATGAGGTCGCTTCCCTGCAGGGGAAGAGACAATGAAATATGCGTCAACATTAAGGAGTGAAAACGCTGTGGAGTTAAGGAGGCACAGACATGGGAGGCAGACAATAATCACTCAAACGCAATATGCTGTTGTGTGAAAGGCTGAGAGGCCGTAACAGTATCTATTATCAGGGTATCCAAGGACGGCATTTCAAAACAATACAACAGAATCACAGCAATTGTGCTCACAAACCTTCAAGGAAACTTTATCCAGGCAGGGAGACGTTTTTTCACCTAGGGATGAGGTCACTTGGAGCTGAAAACTACGGTTGCAAGCCAGGTATCAAGAGTAAGAAAAAAAAATAAACGCCTCTGAGAGCGTTGACCCGCACTTGGCCACAGAATCATCATCATCCCAGAGCGATCCAAATCACTACCAGAGCTCGCCTGTTGCAACACTCGGTGCTTCACATGGGAAGCTGGCAGTGCAGAGGTGGGGAGTTGGCGGAAAGAAATTCTCAGACCTCTTCTGCGCGTGTTGAGTAATACCTGCTGGAATAGAGGTGTCCACCCTTCTTTACGCTGCAGCTCAAAATCCCCCTTTCACTCGCACTCTGACTCATCTTTCCCAAGAACTAACAGCGAGTGCTGGTGAGACAAGAGAGAGATCGTATTTACCCGTGTGTTCGTATTTGTGTCTCAGCAGCGAGCTGCTCTTCTGGAAGATCTTGTCGCACAGGTCGCAGGCGTACATGCCGCCGTCCGTCTTCTTCATCTTCTTCCGCGCGGGGCCCGAGTCCGAGTCGTTCTGCTCCTCCACGGTGTACACGCCCTCTGAGCCCGTGTCCGGCTTCTCCTCCTGGGGGATGTGAGAAATCACACGTGTTCAAAATGTTTTGACGACGAATGACTCAGAAATGTACCAATGCTAATGAACAACTTGTGTACATATGCAGTGTCATATCCTACTTCGAGCTTTCTTTGGAAACTCTTTTCGAAAGTAAAATCTCTCCGAATTTTCAGAATATGTGTGAGCAATCATTTCCTTGGCCCGAGACGCAACATATCCCGTTCACTTACGAGCACACGTAGAGATCTCTGCTGTCCCCGGTTTATAAAACTCATCTACTGATGCAGCGGAAGAGGATGTGGGGCAATATTAAGGAGATGATATATACACAGAGCTCTTTCGTTTTACAAGGCAGGTCTATGCCAATCCACTTAACACGGAGGTATAATACAACAACAATAAATCAATGAGGCAGGCGGAGGTGTGCCGTTTAAACAGATTCCAGCAGATCAATAGGGGCTCTGCAGTAAAGTGCAGCCTCATGTCCTCTGGGTGACAGCCCGGGAAGATCACTCACACACCCGGAGAGATCTACATCCATCATTAGGCGTCTGCACAATGGACAACTGTTCATTTCTTTTTTTACAAAGGGCTGAATTCTGACGTTTCTATATATGACTTATTGATTACATTTTGGATGGTTTCACATTATCTATCATGTCTTGCTGGATTTTGAACAATGAGAAGTAATGATCTGGACTGAGTGGGTTTGACTGATCGCTGCTAGAGAGGCAAAAAGACAACTTGATTCCACGCCACTTGCTTCTCAAAATGGCTACCGGATTAGTCACTGAATTCTTTCCTGCACTATCTGCTGTCAACTGGTTTCTGAGTCAAACTTGTTTGCTGTAGCCAACTTCAGCATTACAATAGTTTAAAGAGAGCAACTGTACGGTCAGACCTGTGCCGATGAAACCAGAGTAACAAAACTTCTGAAATGTTGGCGAGGCAAATAAAGCTGTGAGCATTTAAAAATAACACCCTCCCGTATATACAGCGGCTGAAGAGTGCGCACAGGTTGAATCAAAGTAATAGTATGGTTTGCTTGTGAGCTTTCTTGGCAAGAATCAGATGAGAAGATTGATACCACTCCTGTCTGTACAGTAAATATAAAGCTACAGCCAGCCACTTATCTTAGCTTAGCACAAGACAGCTAGCCTGGCTCTGTTAGGGTAATACAATCTGCTGACCAGCACCTCTAAATCTGGTTGATTAACAAGCTATACTTTGTTTGCAGTATCCATTGATTGCAGTAATCTTAAATTAATCCAGCAGGCAACTATCAATAGAACTACAATGTGTTGTTTTCCTTTTGACTGCTCTTTTTGTGTGGATCAAATAAAACAAGTTCATTATGACATTAGTGAGCTTTGGAGGTGCTGGTTGGCGGGTTTTGTAAACTTTGGTCAAAGCCCGGCTTGCTGTTTCCCCCTGTTTTCTGTCTTTGTGCTAAGCTACATGTAGGCTAACTGACTGCTGTCTGCGGCTTAATGTTTAGCATGCAAATATGAGAGTAGTATCACGAATGTCAAACTATGCATTTAACAAAGATGATTGCGCACCTTCACTCCGTTGAGGTGGATAGTTTCCTGCGTCTCGGTCCCAGCAGGGCTGCTTGCTGTAGTGGTATAGGTGTAAGCCAGCTGGGGGATCAGGATAGTCTGTTTGTTGTTAGTGGCGAGTGCCCGTAGGCATTGCATTGTGGTCACAATGTCGAGGTGTTTGGCACCTGGCTGGCTGGAGTACAGTGCGATGGGGCTGACGCCCATGGCTGAGAGTGGCGATGCCTCTTTCTTTGTGCAAGTTAAGTTTAGGGGTTCGTCCGCATTGGTAGAGCCAGAGGAAAGGGAGGGGTAAACGCGGGCTATAGCCACCACTCTCTCCGCCTCCTCTCTGGCAGGCTTTGGCAGCGACAAGTCTAGGGGTCCCTCAGTGCTCTGGGGAGGCGGGGCTGGGACAGGACCTCCAGATGTCAGGTTTAGTGGTGAGGGAGAGGCCGGCGTGCTGTGAGTGCCGTTTACCTCGGCTGGGGTGGCTTCTGTCGGACTGCCCTGAGACCCGGAAGGGCTCATATTGGCCGTGTCCTTCCCTGGGACCAGAGACACCACGCTGCTAGCCTCACATGTGTCCTCCTCCTCCGAGGGAGGTGTTGGGGCACCCAGTGATATCTGACCCTCCTGCATTTTGTCAAACCACTTCTTTACCACATGGATTGGCAGGCTGACCGAGTCAGAGATCTTCACTAGCTCGTCCTTGGTGGGCTCTGCATTTAAGGCAAAGTAGGCCTTGAGCAGGGACAAGAGGTTCTTGGGCTGGTTACAGAGTCTTCCCTCTGACAGCAAGGCAGCAACAGCAGACTCAGACTTATCCAGGACCGCTCCGTTCAGCCTGAGACCGTCCTTCTTGCAGTGCTTGAGGGCATGGAGTGCTTCCAGCCCACCGGGACAGTTATCACACAGGAGACAAGTTTTAGTGGTCTTTTCCTCTTTTTCTATAGTTTCATTTGGCCTGGCGCCTCTTATGGTTAGATCCTCAGGGAGTTTCTGGGACTTGAAGTTGTCAGTGGTGGTCTGGCCTGGTGAGGTGGGCTCAGGCTCTTTCTTCAGGTTATGGGCCATGAGCTGGCCCTGGTTAGGGTCCAAACTGTAGTTTATAATAATTTTTGCATTTCCATCCTGGCCCACAATGGGCAGACTGATGGCTGAGATGAGTTGCTGCTGTCCGGGATGGAGCATTCCAGTGGTTAACCCCGAGTTCATCTGCGCCTGGCCTTTGGCATTGTTTTCCAGCACTTGACGAATGACGTTACCGTCCACCGCCACTTTGAGAGCATTCTGCAGGTCTGCCAGGTTGATGCTGATGGGGGACACCAGCCCCATTGTGGGCAGGACCACGGCCTGCACTGTGCCCTGCAGAGGAGCTGCAGCACCTCCATTGAAAACCCCACCGTTCATGGCGGCCATGGCTGGGGATGTTATCAACGTCGGCTTGTACTCATAGTCCACTGGCTCGGTCTTGATCTGATTGAGGGGCAGCTGCTCCTGCAGGGGCTTGCTGTGCTCCAGTTTCTCCCTGATGTGGGTGCGGAGGGCCGAGGGCGATGTGGGCAGCACTGGCGACGGACCCTGGGTCTGGGTTTTGGGGTTCCCCAAGCGTGGTCTGCCGTTGACTGAGATGACACTGATGCACTTCTTACTGCTGATGTGGGAGCTGTATGAGCCTGAGTGAGAGAAGCGCTTCTTGCAGTTGGAGCACTCGTAGGGTTTCTCTCCTGAATAAAATGTGTACAACAGAGAGAGAAAGAAGGGGGGTGGGGGGTAGAGAGAGAAACAGATTTCCATTAGTGAATGAAGCTAAATGAGCAAGCTAGGCTATGAGCAGTGCGGTAGGAAAAAGCTCTAATGCATTTCAATGATGCTTAAACGCTGATGTAATGGAACCGTTGGGAAAGGCCCCTCTCTAATTGCTGTCCCATAACGCCAAAAGAAACACAATCATGGCACATTAAGGAAGAGCCCTAAAACACAATGAAGGATACCTAAGACAGGGAATTGGCAAAAACATAAATAAAACATAAATATTGGTTCAATGGAAACATCTGTGGCCAACAGTCGTGGCAAAGACGTGTACAGTATCACGTGCACACACACACACACACACACACGCACACACACACACACACACACAGGCGGAATGCTGCCATGGTGACAGGGGTTGTCCACTCACCGCTGTGGATGCGTAGGTGCTCCTTCAGATGGTGCTTGTATTTAAATGCTTTGCCACATTCAGTGCACTTGAATTTACGATTGCCTCCCGACTGTGTGATGTGTCTCTGTCAGACGAGGGGAGAGAGGGGGACGTTCAGTGGGATGCACCATGAAAACACAACCTTTGAACTGCTGCTAATTCACGTCGCAGTGTCATTAATCAATTGGGGGGCAAAAGTGCATGTTTATTTATCGTGTTTGGAAGCAAGCTGCTGGAGACAAAGCTTCCGTGTAGGTTTGCATAATTTAGGATCACTTTGTTGGTGCGTAATTACCACCGCAACTACTGAAACCTTCTGCCAACCGATCCAGCCGCGCTGACTAAAGTGATGCATTTACATATCAGAATATTACTCAGTATCTTTTGTACAAGGCATACAAATATAGAAGTATTTGACTACTTTCTCACTACCTGCTTTCTGTAAATCCTGCAAACTGTTGCATCAAAGTAGGGATTATGATTAGTAAAAACAAAAAAATTAATTTCCACCACTTAATAACAACACTAAAAAAAACAAATTAAATCACCAGAACATTCAAATATACCGGAAAGGTAGACTTTTCAGTTTAACCAGTAACAGTGTTTTTATCAGTATCCAGCTGTTGTTGCTTTTCTTACCTGATCCCGTCCGCCCTTGTGGACCGTCATGTGCCGCTCCAGCTGAGCGCGGTATGCAAAGCTGTAGCTGCACTCGGGGCAGTTGAAGCTCTCTTCCGTCTTCTCGTGCCGGTACTTGATGTGCTCCTTCAGGGAGCTGTAACGCTTGTAGCCTCGTGCGCAGTATGGGCAGGTGAGTAGCTGAGAGAACGAATCAGGAGTTCCTGTGTGGAGGAGAAAAAACAACCCACGAGAGGAGAGTGTTGTAAGGACATATGTGAGAGTGAAGGGGAAGGGAGGGGGGTTAAAGCACACTCAATCAATAGGGAGGGCTCTTTGATGTTACACAAGACCTGCCACAGTAACACTCCCCTGTGAGTTCACCAATCGCTGAGAGATCCTCCCCCACAGGTAAACAGCACCCAGGTAGCCAAATGGATAAACGCTGATTAGTGATCCATAGTAACCGCCTTCCTGTCCTTGTGGAAATAACGTGCTCGGCTGCCGATGCGGGGCTGAAAATAACATTTTTTTTTTGCTTTTGTACTTACAGCAATTACAGCTTTCGCACGCCTGAAATTCCATCATTTGATTGCCCATTGTGCGCTCGTAGCCTTTCAGAGAACACCCACACATGTAAGGAAAAGTGAGCTGGGTAAACAGCCGCCGCCTGCAGAGATCCGAGCTGGGCTGACAGAGGGTCTTAGTTGCCCGGCTCCCACACAGGTGAAGCATTAATTCGTTAACAGGTGATGTATTGGTGAGGGCCTCGGGATGGGAATGCACACACATTATCGCCCAGGTAGCTGTGAGCCAAGAGCTCGCGCGGACGTGACAAATTTGCTCAGGTGTTGCAGTTTCTCTCCCCCTGGGGGCCCTCACCCCCCTCCCTCCTCTGTGGCAGCAGGTAAAAGGCAAAGAAGCCCGGGAGCAATAAAGGCCCCAGTGTGCCGCACTTAACAATTAGCAGCGTGTGTAATGATGTCGGAGAGTGCCGTTAATAGGGGGGGTGTTAACACCTAAAGGTGTGACGGGAGAGCAGGTAGAGCCCTCCCCTGGGCTGGGGGGGTAATTACTGGGTAGGTGCAGTAATAGTGTGAGAGCTCAGTGGCTGTGAGCTCTCGGGTTGATACGGTGGTGTGTTTCAGCGTGTGAGTGTGTGTTATTTAGGGACAATACACCTGGCTTATGTGTGCACTACTAACAGGGATATGAATGAAATTTAAAGCAATAAAAGAAAATGATGTGTACACGAAAAATGTACTTGCTACGAGTGTTATCTTAGTTTTTTGTTTGGTTTCCATGAATGTGCCGTGAACCCCTTTGCGGTGATGTCCCCTACCGTTCTCGTCGTGGACGCCGACGTCGGGGGTGCCCTGGCGCTGCAGCTCGTCCTCCGGGGCCTCTGGGTAGATGACGGCCGTGTCCCCTTGCTGCAGCATCTCCTCCACGAGGGCGTCCGTGCTGCCGTCGTCCTCGGCGTCCGACGCGCAATCCTCCTTCACTGCAGAGGGGACGAACATGCACACCGGTTAGAGTCACAGGAATAACTGGTGTCATCGATCAGCCCGTTATTTCAAGTCGTATACATGTTTTTCCATCGATGTGGGCAGCGCGCATGAAACCTTAACCTCTGTAATGTGATAATCCAATAATGTCACTGTCACTATAGTTGAATTGGATCTTACAGTCCGGGCCCTTGATCATGACATGTTCACTAGCCTGGAATGAGGCATGTGGCGCCAAAGGGAGGGGGGAGGAAAAAAGAAAACATCCTGAATGCTGTTGTTCACAATAGGATGAGAAAACTAATTAGCATCAAAGGCCACAGGCTACTGCATGAGCATCGGGCTCTTTGTTAGGAACTGAATGGCGAGCCCTTTTTCACAATGTTAGGTAAGGTGCTTGTTGAGACTGCGACTGATAATTAGGTAATGAATCTTGTCCTGATGTATTGCAGCGGATAGATATCACGCAGCAATGGATGCGTGTACACACACACACACGCGCACGCACGTGCTCTGCTCTCTGGAGAGGCTTGGCCTTCAGACTGTGCTTAATATCACAGCAAATGAAAGTCTGCACGTGGGAGCCGAGTACATTTTTTTTTCACACAAGCCCGGCTAGCTGGCCTAACGAGCACTAATTAGCAAGCTGCGGCTTACAAGGAGTGTAACCCGAGGACGGAGTTTAGGAAGCTTCCTTTCCCCGTTTCCGTCTCTGCTCTCCCAGAGCTTCCCTGACGTGGGTACCGGAACCGAGTGCGGTGTGTCAGTGATTAAAACCGGGCATTATCTCTCTGCGGATACGTTAGCGTGTCTGTGTGCATCATTACAGAGGAGGGTAACGAGGGTGAGCCGTCAGCTAAAAGCAAAGTTAGGCCTTTGTGGTGTTTACCGGGCAGATGTTTTACAGATTTAAGCACTCCTCCAACGTAGAGGAGATTTGAGAATTGTGCTTTATGAATCGTAGTGTATGTTGAAAGAGAGAGGCGGGGTGAGGGGGAGAGAGAGCTGTGTTCTCCTCGGAGACGGGAACAGGTGTAGCGCTTCCTGACTCAACGCCTCACAGTGAATACCAGTGCTCTTACACACGGCCCTGCTCTGGCTTCCTCTGGTGGACCTTAACAAAGCAGCAAAACAATATCAGTTGTTTGTTGCTCGGGTTATTGAAGAAAAAGAAAAGAAAAAAGGAAAAACAGAAAGTGGCTGCGTGTTCGTGAACATGTGTGTCAAGCAGAAGCCAACAGCAGGTGCTGAGAAAGTTGAATTGTAAAATTCTCATCATAAACTTGACGGTCAGGAACACTTTAGGGGCTGCTAACCCCAACACATGTTTGCAACATATTTCAACTGAGAGAAATAGTTCCTCTTTAAAGGGCCTCTAAATGATGTTCAGATCATTGACGTATCAGCAAATAACTATTACCTATAAAGTCTGCAGAGAAGGAAGCTCTCCCTCTGTGTGTGTTGGAATAGCCTCTGTGCTTTGTTGTTGTTGACGACATAGCGTACTTTTAGTGCATGCTAGCGAGTGTGAGTGTGCACATGGCCGCCCCCTGAATGACGCTTAACGGTGGTTTCGGCGTCCCGTGGAAAGCGCAGCACCCTCCGGCTCCCCCTTCAGCTAAACACTGTTAGCTTTGTCAGCACTGGTGACGTTGTGAGCGGCCGGCCGCAGGCTCAGCTGTCGCCATGTTGAGAGCCGTGTGGAGGCAATAAAAAAGGCTCTTAATGCTTCTGTCGGTTGTTGACGAGACTTTGTCGACTTTGTTGATGTGACTGCGCTGAGCGTCCCTCCACTGCTCAAAGGCAGCATCCAAACACACCTCTAGGCTACTAAATGTTGAGCATGTGTGTGAAGTCGAGTCTCGGTTGGGGGTCTGCGATGCTAAGCTGTTGTCTTCCCTTCTTATGTGTGTGTGTGTGTGTGTGTGTCTCAGCTCTTTGTTAGGCCAGAGAGGTTCGGTGGCTCCGTGTTATCAGGCTGCTCCCCTGACATGAAACATCACACAGGCACACAAGTGCTGACACAGGGACGAGCACGCACTGCTGCACAAGTGTTTGCACACATTGGTTTGAAAAAAAACAAACCCGAAACGAAATCCCTATGAGGCTGCGGCAG
Organism: Cottus gobio; assembly: GCA_023566465.1. Taxonomy (NCBI): domain Eukaryota; kingdom Metazoa; phylum Chordata; class Actinopteri; order Perciformes; family Cottidae; genus Cottus; species Cottus gobio. The sequence goes on along the minus strand of CM042234.1, from coordinate 16,916,805 downwards.
GACTCTGTAGTTGACTCTTTTTTCTTTCCTTCTTTATTTTACAGTGTAATCTAACTATAGTACGACTTAGAACAAAAACACCAGACCACCCACTTGCTCCTCTTCTCTTTCCCTCGCTCCTTTCTCATCACTCTCTGCCCACATCTCTGCAACGTGATACAGCGGCATCCCATGTTGCATTTCCTCCTGACCTTTGCCCCCCCTCCCCCACCGCTTCCTGTAGTTGTACATCCAGGCCCCATTCGTGGGTTTTCTCTCGAATGGGGGAGACGAACCGATAAGGATTTGCGTATGAACAGCTCAAAACGCGCCATTAGCGGAGACGTTGCACTTGATCTCCCATCAACAGGAGGGAAGTCCCAGAACAAATGTGAGGTAATTACTAAATCTACAAGGACTCGCTTATCCTTGGCTTTGTGTAATCAAGTATTTGTGCTTCGTGTCTCCACTGGACAATCTCCCCAGCCCTCTGGGTGATTCTTCCTTTCCTTTCCAGAAGGCTGGCTCAGTTTTAACATCATGCGGTGACATAAGGCACGCAGGAATGTAGGTGTTCCTGTGTGTCCACCCCGAAACAAGCAATCCAACAAGGATTTGATTGTGAGGGACATCATGTGTCATCGTGGCGCATCAGGGGAGAAGCGGTGAGGAAAAGGTAAGTGCCGTTGATGCGCGAGATGAAGGAGCAAATTCGCCGGCGGTTAGAATAGTGCAGCAGAGCGTGAGTGCCCGCCAAACACTCCTAACAACCAGCTGTAACCATGCTCGTCAGATATAAAGGAGAAGCCCTCCCAGGTCACCGCTCGCTCTACCTTTTCTTTTTTTAAATCCCCTGGAGTTACTCAGGCTGCAGTTTACTGCACCAACACTTGGTCGCTCAGGCACCACATAACCATTTAGGAGTGAATGAGTAATGACAGCGAGCATGGCGCCTGTGATACCATGTAATCAAGAGGAATGGTTCAGAACAAGAGGAAGCCAATGAGAGAGAACGGAGCAGGGAGGAAAGGGGAGATGGCGAAAAAAACGCTGTGTTGGTTGTGGAGCGCGGCCGTCTCAGGAGAAGGGGTGTCAAGGTTTTTTGGTTTTAATTTGAAGCAAGCTGGGCTACGGCGAGGAGAAAATTAGCGGGTGGCGGGCACTGTTCAAGGCTGGGCCCGTGAGACTTCTCTGTTCTCAGGAGGGAAGCGAGTGTTTGTTCGCAGGGCCGTGGCTCTCCCTGTGTCTCGTCAGTCCGATTCGGAGTGACAAGAAAGATGTTGCTTGATGCATGATATGAGGGCCGGGGACAGTGAGAAAGAGAGGTGTGCGTGTATGTGTGTGTGTGCGCATGAGTGTGTGTGTGTGTGTGCGTGTGCGCATGATTGAAGGCCAAAAGAAAAATACGCCTGATCAGGCATAAGTGTGGAGCGCAGCCAGCTCACTGAGCTGTTTCAGTGTAACTCATGCTTGTGAAGTGTTTAACGTTCGAGAGCCTCGGCCAAAACCAATGACATTATTCTTCCTCCAACTTTCCCTTTATGCAAGGAGGTATGGCTGGAGAGCAGCGATGAATGCGGCGCCGCGGCCCGGGGAGTAGGTAACTACACCGCACACGCAGCTGTGGGCGACGCATGTACGAGCAACTGCAACCTGGCATAAACTGAAAGTAAAACTGACTGAGCTAAAAACCGCGAGGAATTTCTATAAAAAATCTGTTAAAAAAAACTCCCTTAACTGAAAGTGTTAGGTCGCTGGACATTTCCGCGAATTCATCCTCTCGCTAAATCGAATCCCCCCACCCCCCGTCTCACACATCTCTCACCCATGAACAATTTAGCCGAAATCTGCAAAAAGGAGCAACACCCTAAAATAAATATCCATGAGGCTGAATATCTTATTACACTTCATACGGAGCTGTCACAAGTGTTGCACATGCTGTACTTGGCGCAGGCCCCGAGCTAACAGCGTCTCTCTCACATCACACACACACACATTTATGTGAGGTCAGGCGAGCGGTGCGGAGGCCTTGGGCCCAGGTTGGAGGACAGACATCCTTCAGCACCTGCAATTGTTTTGGAAAGGGGAGGGGGGGGGGGGGGGGGGGGGGAGAGAGTCAGCCCTTCCTGTGGCTCTGATGTCACTTCCATGCGGTCCGAGGTAAAAAAGAAGTTCACGGTGCCCCCCGCCAATGCCCACCAGTGCCGTAAAGCTCTTCGCCCGCTCTCCTGCCTGCGCGGGCTATTTTCTGTGCTCGAAGGTCTCTCCCTGTGTTGGCATTGTCTCCGTTTGATATCGCCCTTCCTGCCTCAGTTGGGAACCCACCGCGTGTAGTACCTGTTTCCTTGCACTCCGTGTTTTTCACAATGAGACAAAAGCCTGGCACTTGACTGTGCCTCCGACGTCAGCCGGGCACTTCTTTACTTAGCCTGCTATTTAGTCAGCCGAGGTCAAAACGAGGCAGCGGCGCTCAAACAACCGATGTCGCCGCAGTAAATAAAGGGGCGGCGTGACACAGCCCATTTCACAGTGACTCTCTTATCCTCTTTAGGAGACAAACGGTGGCAGCAACGACAGCGAGAGGAGACATCGGGAGAGTATGGCCGATACTCGTGGCATGAAAGACCTCGCTGTGCCTTGTCTCGGTAAACAAGATAATTGTTTTGGGGAAACAGTGAAGCGCTGTTATCCCCCACTGCCGTGATTTTAAATACATGTGTGTGTGATTTCAAATGCGTCTGGGCTCACCTCCGTCCCAGCAGCGGTCCCTGGGGGGCTTGTCGTCTGCTGGGGTGCTGTCGCAGTCTGCCCCGTCCGCCAGACTGCCTTCCTCCTCCGCGATGTGCAGCTTGTCCTCGTCATCCGAGTCTGAGCCGGCCTCCACTGCATTGTTGTAGTTAGTCACTGCATTGGGAGACAAGGGGGACAGAGGTTAGGATGACAGGTCTATCTTTTCTTTTTTTAATTAGTCTTGAAAGAAGAGCATTTAGTGTTTTCATCCTCGATGAAGATAACGGGAGGCTCCATAACTATGGGCTTCTCGATTGTGAGCACTGAATGTGAAAGGCCACGAGTCACAGAGGTTAAATATATGTACCCTCATTTAAATGCCAGAACTATTAAAGGGAATGGTTGAAGGGAGAGAGGGGGGTTGGTAAGGAGCTGAAAACACCAATTAAACAGACCACGGCCTAACTTCACTAAATGTGTTGAAACTTTAAAGAATCCCCATGGGGGGGGGGGGGGGGGGGAGTAGGTTGTAAAAGCGGGAGAGAATAAAACAGCTTGGGCACTAACAACAGAGTGGAGGGAGGCCGTTAAAAAAACACCGCAGCTGATGATTCAGTTGCCTCAATGAAGTAAAAGTATGCAACATTTGAGAAGGATGTGAATCCAGAGTGAATACAAGCTTCGGAAACAGCAATCTGTGTCGCACACAGAGAACGACAAAAAAAAAACTGAACATTCGCACTTGCAGACGACACATGCAGCACCAGCGTGTGAGATCATTAGATTGCAGGCTGAAGTGGTGGTGGTGTGTGTGTGTGTGTGTGTGTGAGCGCCTGTGTGTGGGAGTCGGTGTGACCTGGTCGGGTTGTGTTATGGGCTGAAGGAGCCAGGAGACAACAGAGACAGCCGGCCCAGAGAGGGTTATTACGGGGAGTAAATTTCCCTGAATGACTCTTTGCCTCAGATGTGAGCAAGTGTGTGTTCCCGTGTCTTCTTTTCATTTTCCACCCAGTTCCTTCCACCTCTCAATTCCACCTGTGTTACTTCCACCCACTCTCGTTGCATTTCTAAACCCCCGCACCCCCTCCATCCCTCTGTTCCACAGAGAGAGCTACAGATCCTCTCGGAGGCCAAATCAATTCTCCAGTGAGAGCAGCCCAGTCAGCAGAGGGCTGCGGCACTGAAACTACCTCTCCAGCTACTTTATCGCACATCATACACAATGTGCACGCACGCACGCACACACGCACGCACACGCACACACACACGCACACACGCACGCACGCACACACACACACACACACACACACACACACACACACACACACACACACACACACACACACACACACACACACACACACACATACTGAATGTGCACTGGCAGTACAAAGGACCTGAACATCTTCAGTCACCCCAACCCCACCCGCCCACTTCTTTCTGAAGTGTTTTTTCTTTTGGTTTTGTTGTCGGGAGGAGGCGTATTTGGGAGAATCATGATCCTCAGTTTCAATCAATGAGGATTGTTTCTGTGAGGTCTCTCCCTTTCTCTCTGCATCGCTACAGGTCACTACAACCAGTCGGGTCCTCGAGCAAACTCTATAGACGTGCAGGGATCGGGCTGGGGGTGGGGGTGCAGGGCAGAGGGAGGAAAGGTGGCGGAGGAGGAGGTGGAGGGAGAAGCACTGTTATTTGGTGAGTCACTCGCAGGGTCAACACCACTGTGCCGCAGCTGCGAAATCCTATCGGGGCTCATCAGGAGAGCTATTTCATTCTCAACCTCTTTCCTTGTCCCTCACTCCACAATATCGTCTCTTTTTCCCCCTTTATATGATGGGACCGCCACCACATTGTAGCTTCTCAAAAACGCACTTCCTTTGTAACTGGATTGCTGTCCAGGCGAGCCAATAGAACAATTGAAGACCTGGGAGCCCTCCCATTCAAATAAACTGATAATTAATTGGATTCATATCACATTGTGAGACTATAAACTAGTCTCTCTCTACAACCCCTACCTCTCTCTTTTCCACCAGAGAGACTGCCAGGTGATGTATTGTCCATTCAGCAGCCCCAACAGGGTGCAGCACTTCGGAAGGCGCTTCAGAATGAGTCTGAGAGGCTGTTTAGGGCAAGAGCCACTCAGGTGTGGAGCTGAGGTCAGCGATTGCAATGGTGACACTCTCTGTCCTCTGTGTCGAGAGAAAAATTATCAGATATAAAGGCTGCAGAGAGAGAACCAATATGCTGGTGTGTGCAGAAGGGGAGGCGGCCACGGCCAAGCGGGACATTAAAAGCAGGGAGTGAAGAAAAGAAAAGAGTGAACGATGGGCGAGCGGCTCCAGGTAGGGGAGGTGGAGGGAGGACGGCCTTCCTGTGCCAAATGGTTGGTGGTGTTGCGACAAGAATGTGTGCTCCGACAGGAGATGTAACACCTCGCGTCAACAAAGGCCGGTCACCTTCTGGCTGACCGGCTGAGCGTTTGGACAGCTGGCCTCATTAGCGCTAACATGCTAGCGCACAACAGGAGGACGACTCCTACGCGAATGGGAGAGAGAGCGCTGGTAGGTGGAGGAGGTGAAGAGCTTACTTCTAAGAAGTTTGCTCTCTTTCTGAGGTTGCAGTGTGTCGGGAACACCTGGGAAAATAAAGGCCTGTGACCCATGGCTTTGGCTCTTAGTTCACCCTCTGCCCACAGATAACACCTTTGCGGTGCCCTCCCACATATAGACGCTGGCTGGATCTGGGTAATAGGGCAAACAGCTTCAACGCAACACGCTGGATTACAGGCCTTTACCTCGGAGATCCAACGCATCCGACTTGTATGAGCTGTTGTGAATTGACAGTCCCTCATTTGGTCTTCAGCTACACGTCTTTTGTGGCCAGCCACACATGCGAGCACTAGGTGGAGTGCCCGAGGGACTCCTCAGTTAATGACTGACGCCAAAGCTGCTTGAATCTCTCCCCCCTGACCGTCACTCGTCACCCCTTTGCAAAGTTCCAAGAGTCCATTGGGAGACACGGAAAGACAGCCCATCTCAGCCACACTTCCATGTGCTGTCCAGGGGGAGAGGGGCTGTGTTGTTATGACACCTGCCAAGCTGTATCAATTACTGGCAAAGGAATGGGGGACTGGGTGGGTTACTCCTAAAAACGTTGGAGGGATCACCTTGGCGGACATATCATTGTCGCTCCGTCTGCGCAGGATATCAAGCGCCACACGGCTCCATGATCCACGGTTCATTTTGTAGATCTCTGGCACTGATTTTTTAGGGCCCTGTGCTCTTTTGATGCCGGCCTGATTGATGGATAAGGAGACATTGGGAACCTCAAAATCACCGCAGTCGTGTTTGTTCAAAAGCAGATGGCTTGGTTTGTGCTTTCATGCTCTGGGGTGCGCCAGATAGGAATGGCAGTATCTCAACCTCTGTGGGAGTGAGCTATCTCTGAGGCCCTCGAGGTGTGAGTGACTTGGCGTAATAACCAAGCTTTGGTCCGGAGTGAGCTTTATCTTGATCCATCACCTGCGAGGGCATCAGCAAACCTATACGTCGTACGCGCAGGCCCGACAGCCCCTACCAGAATGCGTGGGAGGCATGTCTGGAATGCTCAACCAAAACACTTTTCCCTGTCTTACGGAGACAGATCAAAGGGTGTGCGCTTTCCTCTCCCTGCTGCTAATTCATCCAACCGACTGACATATATCCTAAGGTCTGCTGTAGTTCTGGTTGTGATCAGACACATTGACTCATCATAAGCGGCAGCCACAGTTTTGTCTACCCCTTCTACCTCTCTTTTGTCTCTATATTTAGCCTCTGTGCAGTCTCCCTTCTTTGAGGTACGCCACTTATCTCATTCAGAGCTCAAACAACCGCAGACATCCTCGAGGACTTACAGAACCCTGTCGTCACAAAGTCTGCCCTTGCTGCTCAGCAATGCCTTTTTTTCTCTCTCAGGGAAGCCAACCACTACAAAAAAAGAAGGAAAAAACAGCTCAAACCAAAGTAAAACAAAGCCGTGCCATTCAAAACCTCAAGTATGCCGTCTCAAGGTGAGGTGCCTCATTCAGCGCGGAGGTAAACGCTGCCGGTTTTGTTAAAACAACAGCCGTTCTCCCACAGAGTCAGGAAGGTCAGCTCGAGTGCCTATAACAAAACAAAAGAATTGGGTATTTTTGTTTCATGGTTGGCTTGTTCGCAGGCCGCCTCAAAACTTGCAAGCTCGGCTGTTTTGGTCAGGCAAAGACGAGTTGGCTCCAGTAGTGAAGAGGTATAGCGGCGCTGCGTCCCCTCACACCGTCAGTTAGCCGGAGAGAGCACTAGGGGTCCCAAGAGACTGTTTCCTGAGTCTGCCAGCCTCAGCAGAGAAGGACAGTGACATCTTGGACCAGTCATATTCTGGACAGCTTCTCCATGGATACACAGCACAACATTCAGCTCCAAAAACTCCCCAAACGACATCCAGCGACTCTTACTCATCGTTCTAAGTTTGGCTGGGAGGGGCAAAAAGCAGAAGCGCTCAGGAGTCCTGTGAATTAGTCACTTTTTATGTCGTTATTTGCGCGCAACCACAAAACTGCTAAATGTTCCACTGATGGATCCAGGCAGCAAATAGCAACACATACGAGCGGTTGAGATTATTACAAAGCACTTCTCCAACCTGTGGAGCGGGGCTCTCCATGTGACTCATTTCAGAGGTGAGCTGTGGAGACAATGGGCTCTTGTCTTCCTAATGACACTGATCAAGGTTTTAGCACGTGAGCTAATGGGCCTCCGTGGGTCACTCATCTCCCATCTGATGAGCACTTTCCATGATAACACTAATGCTAATGGAGGTTATTGTTCTCTTAATCTGCATGATCACACTTCCAAGTGTAAAGGAAGTCAGCGGCTGGTAATGAGCGTGAAGAAAAGCAAAAATAAAGGACTTAACTGCCCCTCTGAGATTGTGGAATGCGTCTCAAAAGAGGAATTGACTAAAGTGCGTCTATTATGGGCTTTGTTTAGTAGCCCACGTGGTTGTATTGCTCGGGGTTAGTCCTGATGGTGCTGCTGTGCCTCAACGACACCTGGATAATAGGCTGCGTTCGTTATCGAGGGGAGGTCAAAAGGCTGTTCTGGGTAGGAATCACAGTGGCAGGCAATGGTATTTCTCTCTGGGACTAATGAGCACAGTGATGAGCCACACGCACACAAACACACACACACACACACATTCTGTTGCACTGGGCATCCTCGAAGAGTTGCTGCATCTGGCTCCTCTCGGCTCTTCTAAATAAGGCCAGTGGGCTGGTAGGGACCGGAGGGTGCAATCACACACACACACACACACACACACACACACACACACACACACACACACACACACACACACACACACACACACACACACATAATCCCTCTGCAATGCCCCCGCCACCAAGTTTACACTTGTCTCCCCAAGCCATGTTTATGTTGAAGGTGAGACATCCCCATCAACGGCAATAGCAGCTGTACACCTAAGTGAGAGGGAAGAGTGTGTGCGTTTAGCCGCTTAAAGGCATGCTCGCCGTGTAGAGGGCTTTTTGTACATCCATCCATCATATCTATCACAGAAGGCCACGAGGAACTATTAATACAATTAACCTGATGCAAAACAAAGACCAAAAAGACTACAAAAACTCCAACAAACACATGCACCTAAACCCTCTGCTACCCACTTGCAGTATCTATGCGCCACCCCTCCCTTCATCCACCAGTGAAGAGGCCTGCTCCACTTCTCCAACACTCAGCAGGTCTGTGGTGAGAGAATGCCCACCCAGTGAACCAGTTCAGCTATGCACGGTGCAGGCAGGTGACTGGAAAAGCAGTGATGTAGAAGGTGGGTGAGTGGGGGAAAGAAAGAGAGCGAGAGAGAGGGGAAACACCTGCTTTCTGGTAAAACCCCAGAAAACCTGCATTAATGCTTCCCTGTTAAGCTCTGCGTTTATGCTTTTGTTTTTACGGTTAATCTGTCACTGTTGTCTCCCCTTTGTCCCACACGTATCACACATCCTCTATCAGACCTGTACACCGAGTAATAACAAACTATGTCACCAGAGCTCCATGCTTGATATTATTCACGCACGCCTGCACTGGAAATCACCTCAAAACACAGAAACAACAACCACGCGGCAACAGAAGTATTTGGCCTGCACAGGAAAGCATCGGCAGTTGTTTCCCCCTCCGTTAGCGGCCAAACCCTCTACAGTACCAGACTCAAACTAACGCCAGCCGGCCTAATGTTACATTAGCCTCCGTCAAACCTCGTGAAATGTGCTCCGTCACCTCTGCTGTCAGACTCCATTCAGGAGATAATAATGTTCCTCATCTGCTGTGATTTTGCCGGTTTGTGTCTTGTGTTTGTGACATTCTGAGCGGAGGCTCTGTGGGGATATTATTAGAGCCGGAAGGTATTCGGCCACGTTTAAATGTAGTCCGTTACATCAGTAGCATCAAACTTCATCACGTAGCGCGTGTCCTTTCTCTCCCGAACACTTCATTGCAGCCGCCCGGTGCTGTTGAGACTCCTCGCGCATTACGGCGCTGGACAATAGGCAGACGCACTCAGAGGTGTGTGATAATCATTTGTCAAGCGGCGGGGCCAAAACTGTTCAAGCCTGCTCTCTGTGTTGTCAGACAGGGTCCGATTTCACAGCCTGATCCGACTCTGTCATAGATATAGTGGGGCGGTTACAAATTCTACCAGTTCGTCCTTAATGTAGGGATCGTAAATACCACTCATTTGTACTCTGACTTCAGATTTCTGTTTCCCTCGTGTTCATTGTGGCCCAACAGCTGGGCCGAGGTTGTGTGTTTAAATATACGCAATGAGCAACAACGATGTTATCCAACCTGCTTGTGTGTGGCGCAGGTCTATATTAGGTTAGTGTAGCACAGGGCTGTTGCATTTTAGGAGCAGGTGACTGGACATTCCTGCCTGTATTAGGCTTGACAGTTTACTGTGGGGAGTACAGAGCAGGGAGAGTTACACTGGCCTACGAAGAGGGAGGGAGGTGCGCCGGCAAACAATCCTCCAACTGTAAAATCTCATTAAATCCTGCTTACCTGTTAAGTATACCTTACTGCACAGATTGCTACATTCCGCCCGACGCATCAGTTCATTAAAGGAGGACTGAACATCACCGGCGCCCATCACGTGTCTTTTGCACTCGTCAATTCCTCACTCGAGTCGAGGCGTTGTTTGCTATGCAGATTAATACAAAGTCAGCAGCGGGAGACATGCACATACAAACACACAGAAGAGGGCAGAAAAGGTAAACGGACGGGGGGGAGGTGGGAGGAGAGGAGCTGCTAATGGCTTAAAAAGACAAAGCTGGCCTGTCACACGCGATGCTCGTCTGAACTGATGGCGGCCCCAGGGAGGGAGTGTCACAAACTGTCAGGGGCCGATGGTAAAGGAGGGAACGCAGAGGGGAGAGAGATGGAGGCTGGGGGGAGACGGAGATGGAGACGTGAACGGTTTGAAAACGGAAAAGTGGAAAAGGCAAGTGATCAGTAAAGTGAAGGTATGAAACGAAGAGGAGGAAGCAAGAGGTAGAAACAAAAAGAGCGAGGGACAACAGTTGCGCTGGCATAAAGGTCAGTTGTTGATGCCTGACAGATGTCTCAGTGAGGGGACAGGCCGCAGGGCAACAGGCAGTACACACACCCACCCACCCACCCACACACACACACACGCACACACCCACACGCACCCACACGCACAGACACGCACACACGCACACACACACACACACACACACGCACATGCATTCATGGACAGGTGGAAGTGCAGAAATAACCCAGAAGTGCCTTTTTGTTTATTGGTCACGTCTAATTTTAAAACCGTTGCAAGTTCCCTGTTTATAGCAATCAGCGGGTCAGCACACCTCGGTGAAGCCGGGGCGGCAGATCCAGGTCGACAACCTACTGTGGCTTCACTAATTCTGACACTAACGAGCAAATGTGCAGCGAGGACTCCTTTTTTTCCTTTTTTTGCTATAGAAAACGTTCCTTTTTGTGGCATTTTGACAACAGCTGACCACTCTCCCATTTCTACAGAATGTCAGCTCTGTCACAAGACTGCCGAGGGCCAAACGTCCTGGACAACCCTCTGACACACAACGCATAATCGAACGCACGGCCCCAGGGCTGTTGCTCAGTTGTTACAGTGGTTTCTTGTTAGTCATGTGAAGCAGGGAGAGAAAGGGGTTAACGCCGTTAAACCTACATCCACAAAAGCTCTTTTGTCACCTCGGTCCTCCACTAACAACCCTGCCCCCACCTCCTTATGTCCTTTCCTTTCTCCTCAGGCAAAGTGTCTTTCACCTCCGTGTGATCAGGAAGGGTTAGCCCCTTCTCCCCACAACACCAGCCTCCAGGGCCACTGCGGCTGAAGAGCAGTCAACCGGTACCGATCACACAATTACCCTGCTGTTAAACGACCTCGGGGGGCGGACTATGTGCGGCCCGGCGGGCAGACGGCTACAAAAATCTGTCTCTCCAAACCAGGTGAGACAGGAAGGGCACATGTGTGTACAAATGTTGCAAAACGTGTGTATGAGGGGGTCAAACTAGTCCACCGTGCCCCTCTCCCAGCTCGTCGCCTCCTCCTTTTGGCTACGGCTGCAATGACTAACGCGCAAACTATGATTTGCAGAAACGTGGGGTGGACAGATGAAAAATCACAGGCCGAGTGAGCGGCGTCATTAGCGCAGGCGCTGATTGCCCGAAATGGCTGAGGCAGCAGGTGAACGCGCGGGCCGTCACGTATTGACGTATTGACGGGGGCCCTCGCTTGTCCATTACGCCCAGAGGTGCTGGGAATGGCGCGTGGGCGTGTGTCTGGTTGCCACCGGCCCCCGGGAGACCATTAGTCCGCCGTGTCAGAATTCGGAGGGGAGTATCGACGGTGCAGCTGGGGGCAATCAATGGGCGAGGATCTCTCACTCCCCTCTGCCATCTAAGGTAATGGGCCTACAGTGAGTCAAACACTGCTGCTGTGGGACTCTGGGGCACTCTGTTATATCACCACGCTTAGCGTCTTCCAGCACTGTAAACAGGGGTAAAATGAACTGTTGCTTTTGAGAGTGAGTCAGCCGGGCTCCAATGCTGAACTGATTGATTGTGTGAGAATGGTTTGGACGATCGCAACAGCCAGCCGAATAAAGATGTTCTTCTTTCCCGTTCCCTCATTCGGCTCGGCCGTGTTCTTCCCTGTTCTGGTCCGATGCCTGGTCGCTGTTCCTCGGGGCTGAGAGATGGAGGCCAGATCAGGGTTTGTCGTACGCCACGGGCCAACAGGGTGGGGCGTGGATTACCAAAGCACACTGCAATCGTTGGACGGGACTCCCGGGACTATCCCGAGTGATGTCACTCATACTGTGAAGTCATTCAACAGGGAGCGGCCAGATGTTCTCTCTGGATAGAGCCTCCCCACTTTCTCATGTCAAATATCCCCGAGTAGAAACACTAAAAACACATATCTGACAACAGATGTGTCCCAGGGGCCAAACCCACAGCTATAACAATCACGGCTCTCTACTTCCTGCTGAACCAGTGACCTGTGCTTCGGATTCCAGTTTTTCTTAATGAGTGTGGGAAAAATCCCTTCTGGTTGTCAACTTCCAGCATGGACAGATTAATATAGATGCACCGATCAATCGGCTAACGGAGCTAACAGCTAACGTCAACGTGAACTGAGTTTGACTTAACTTGCATTATGATTATATAAATTATAGAGTTGTTTAAACTTCATCATTTGACGATGTTGTACCAGCAATATGAAATATATCTAGAACTTCCTAACACTAGCTCTAAGCAACTTCTATCATTAAAACTACTGCTTTTCTGTCAATTCAAATTCTCAGAGAGAAAATCGGAATATGCAGGTCAGAAAATTGCGAAATAATTTGCAAAGCAGTAATTCACTCAAGGAAAGCAAGGACAGAAGAGGGTCTTGCTCTTTGTCTCCCTGACACTACGGTGGCTGAACTGGGTCAAACCGGAGCTGTGTTCTCGCCCCGCGTACTCCCTGTGGTGCAGGAGGGGAATTCCACTGGGCGGTGCGTGACCCTGAATACTGGCCTTCCTGTTCGACCACGGTGATGCGCTCCATGGCCGAGAGGAAGTGGAAAAGAAAGACAGATCTGTCCGAGGACTTGCTCTTCTCGTCACGCCGCCAACATGAGTGTGACTTATGTTGATGGTTGTGTTAGAGCTGAGTATATATATATATTTATATATTTATATATATATGTGTATGTGTGTGTGTGTGTGTGTGCAGCTGTTGTCAGACAGATCAGAGATAACACTGGCTTTTAATAAACTCAGCGGGAGTGTGTACGTGTCAGTGTCTTGGTGTGTGCATGTAGCCTGCTGAAAGGTCCTGGGCGTGTGATTGATGGGAGCTTTAGCACAGCAAACACGCAAGCACGCACGCGCTCTCTCTCACTCACACACACACACACACACACACACACACACACACACACACACACACACACACAGTGGAAGTGGGTGGAGAGAGAAAGGGTGGTCATATGCAGCAATGCTGGGCTAACATTATTCATCTCGTGCTCATCTGTGAGGGCCAAGCCCACCGCTCACCATATTGATGAACCAGGCAGTGTGTATTAGTCACTTTGTTTACATGGCAACACACACACACACACACACACACACACACACACACACACACACACACACACACACACACACACACACACACACACACACACACACACACACACACAAATGGGAACACACACTAAAGAGCAGAGAATGGAGGCAATTAAGAGCTTTTTTTTCTTTTGTCTTTATTCTGGACTTATGTTTGTTATATGGATGATGGAGTGACTCAGAGAGAAGGAGGCCGGGAGAGAGCGGCTGAGAATGAGAGAATGGAGGGAGAGAGCAGGCAAGGGAGGAGGAGAGGTTATTTTGGAGTCTCTGAACTGCAATCACCACCTACAGCTGCTTCCTTCCAGGTGCTCCAACTGGACATCAACGGAGGGAAGGAGAGAGAGAGGCTCTCCAGAGGAACATGAAAAACTCTTGTAGTAATGGTGTTTGTCTTAAGTTTATAATTAGCCCAAACATCCATGTGTCACTGTATAACTATAACCGCATTCTGATACCTGCGTTTTCCACTGCGGTGTGTTCCCACAGAATGTTCCCCTGCTGAGTGAGTTTAATCTTAGGATCAGGGGAAGTTGAAGGGGCTATCACAGAGCTGACGCAACACTTCCAGGAGCTGCCAGAAGAGAAGGATGGTGACTGCTTACTGCGAGTCACACCAGACAGACTGCGACTCACACAAACACAGCCACTGAGCCACAGGTGAGACCAGATGACCCTTAAAGTGTGACCTGGAAACGCACATTTATTCTCATTATGTTTATTTTGGCCAAAATGAAAGAATGTGATCTGTACCATCCGCTGATCATGTGCATTGTCACAAAGCAACAGTGTAAATCTATGCTTTAACCCGCAGTGTGGTCATGCTAGGTTATACAGATAAGCTAACACTGTTGACGCTGACTCACTTCAGCCCAAAACCTGAACAACCTGAACAATGAACTGATGAGTTATGGCTGCTTCAATGGCCGACTGAGATGGTTCAACACAGCAAAACTGAAGGCTGGGTCCTGATCAGCAGGACTTACGGCTTAGCATGATGGTGAGCAGCATGTCCACTTTCAACGTGTCCTCAGACAACGGTTTGTGTGATATCCTGATGCTTTTTAAAATAAACAGTCATCACAGGAAACACCTTACTGTAGTTAAGTTTAGGTAACAAAACCACTTAGTTAGGTTTTAGGAAAAGATTGTGGTTTAGTTCAAAATAGGTACGGAGGGGCGTAACTTAAGAATTGAAAGTAAATCAGCGGTTTCTTGAGGAAAAGAACAGCGGCCTCCTGAGTGAAAGGCCGTTGTTTGTTTTTTAAACCTCCTGTTTCTCGATTATCTGGATTTAATGTGATTAGATTCCGTTGGATATCTTTGAATTACAGTGCATTCATTTTTTGTAGGTATAGCTTTGACTGCAGTACTGTAAAAGAACAGCCTGCCACAATCACAGGAAGTGGGACTCTTGAAGCACCATGAAGGATTTACGGGTGTCTCACAAGCACACAAAGGTTAAATACACTCACAAACACAAGTGCGTGAAAGCATAAAAAGTAACCAACAAATGTATTCTCACTAATGTCCCACGCCGCTGTTCCACAGCATGCACAATCTTCCACCACGAGGCACAAACGCAATCAATCACACAGCCGACACCCACTCACAGTTCATCATAGGTGTTGTTGTGGGAAGCATTAGAGGGCCAGAACGTACATCACACGGTGGTTCACATGCGCTACAGTACCGCTGCGCACCAAGCGGCCTGTGTTCAAATAAAAAAAACTCCACATGGAAGGTTGCGGGCGCGTCCCTGTAAGTCATCCAGGGCAGCCTCCCGTTATTGTCCAATAAAAGCAGCTGGCGCCATGTGAGCCGTGCGTGTCACCACAGACCACAATGTCTGCTGGATCCACTAGCAAAAGTTGGATTAATACCACAGCTATAGTGGATACACAAGATGGCAGGGAGGGATGCATAGGGGTGGGGGATGGAAGAATAGCAGAAAGACAAATGAAATCAACAATGCCTTCTCATGTATAATGTATAGGGCAGCCTCCCATAGTGTTTAACTCGGAGTAACCAGCACAGACAGGCTAACCTGTCCTAAGACCAAACAGACAGCACAGGAAAGGATTCAAAATAAGGCCTCAAGTCGAGCCTAAATGACTCATGATGAGAGATTTTCTTTTTTTGTAATGTAACGACACTCATCAGTCGGAAGAAAAAAATCCCCACACTAAAATGCCTGTGCACAGACACGTATAACTGCACAACAGTGCCAATGGAGCTGTGAAGCTGTTTAAAAAAAATAAATAAATAAAAACGTCAACATTTTAATCGCGCGACGCTCATCATCCTGTTAAAACCAGCGCCGCGAGCCTGGCCAAACAAACCTGGCCGATAAGCACGGCGGTGGCATCAAAGCCTTACAGATTATAGATTACCATCAAATCGGCCCGCGATGGACAGGCACCTGCTACTTTACTGTAATGCCCCTTATCCTGGGGCTGGAGTGTGTGTAGGTGTGTGTGTTTGTTTGTGACTGATCTGGATGTACAGTATACATACATAGCTTTTAATGAGAGAGGTCTCTGTGAATCAATAGGATGGTGGGTTATGTGAAAAAGCTACAACTGTTGTTGTTTTTTCCGAGGGGTTGTTTACATTTGTGCGGCGATGTGACTCAGATGCCATTCTAACTCACTATAATTTGCGTTTATTTAATATAAAACACCGTCAAAGCCTCCGCCCAGTTTTTAAAATGGCTCCAACAATGAACGTAAACAGTAAATGCGCTTGCACTAATACACAGGAAGAACCTCTCAATTCAAGAATCAGCAGTGATCATAGCTCCCACAGGGGTCTCCAACCCATTGTAGCCTTTACCCCGACTGAGATGCAGCCGGCAAGAAGTGAAGAGAGACGGAGGAGGACGGTCCACACAAGATATGCTGATATTCGATTTACCTGCCCCTGCACAACATACACACAAATTTCCACCAGCGGGGCAGAAATGTTCACTCCTGTCTGTCTCCACCCCCCTCCCCCTCCCAGCAGTCGCTGGCGTAGCACTTTCCTCCATTTTCATCGCCATTCCTAACCTTTATCTCCTCCCGTCCTCCTCTCATTATCTCTCCTTTTGCTTCAAACAGCCCCCCTTGCAGGGAAACAAGGTTGTAAAAGTGGGAGATGCTGATATTGTTTGGGCTGTGTGTTTGTACCCAACATGAAGTACTCTAGCCTGGGGGCTTATATCGTAAGGAAGATTTTGGCTCGCTGCCAGCTAAATGGCACCACTGGAGGCGTTTGTGTGTGGTATTGTTTTTGTGCCTCTGTTTAACAGTGTGACTACTTTGAGATGATTGCGAGCCTCCTCAAATGAAGATTTCAAGTTGTTGTTTTTTCCCCCCACATATTTACATTACATTTCACTGACACTTTTATCCAAAGCGACTTACATGATATACAGTATACAGTAGACCGTAGACACAGCAACGGTGAGCAATTAGGGTTAAGTGTCTTGCTCAAGGACACAACGACACAGACTGCCGGAGCCGGGGATCGAACCACCGACCTTCTGATTGAAAGACCGACTTGCTAACCACTGAGCCACAGTCGCCCTATTTAAATGGCACTTCGAAAGTAGCTTGAGACCAAATTTAATAAACAAGAAAACAATTACAGGAGTAAAACAACATGAATCTGAACTGAATCAAGAGACATAGAAACGTTGCATATTTCACTCCCCCACGTCCGTCAGTTATGTTGGTACGACAAGGTAGACACACTCGCACTGCGGCCGTCTTTCTAATGGGGGGGGAGCGACTACAGGCAGAACAACTCTCCTGCTCCTTTAATGGGAATGAATAAAGGATGAGTCGAGTCTCAGACACCGGGGTTAAGACGCCGTTTAGCACCTCTGGCCCGGCGCCCAGCGTTGGTTGAAGGCGGGGACACGGCGGGTAGGGGAAGCGACGACAGCGAAGGACAAAGACGGGGTTGAGAGGACGACATCAGGTTGAATATCGGGGTGCACCGATGAGCCGGTGGCTGATGGCGTAGATGTGTTAATGGCTTGATTGTAACGTGGTGTAAGAAGAGGACATTGTGGCAAAGAGGTGCACCGGCTCTCAGTGAGAAGTCTTAGGGGAATAAAAAAAAAGGAATGTCCACAGCGAACTCAAGCTCAAGCAGAGAAAGCTTCATGTTGACACTGAGTCTGGGTCCAAACGCCTCCACAGACCTCGTCTCTTTGATCCAACTTGGGGAGAAAATGAAAGGTTTGAGAGAGGGAGGGGCAAAAAAACAAAAGCAAAACAAGAAAGAACGCCTGAGACCGGGAGATCTAAAGCGTCGGCGTAAAGAAGTGCCACTGGTTTTATGGTAGGAGGTAAGAAGGGGACACCGAGATGGCTAAACCTGCCGGAGCGGAATGGTAATGGCTGCCACCTGCCCTGGGTACTAGCAAGGCCGGCGGCACCTGTGCCGATCCATCAGATCGCCACGTCAAGAACGAGCCAGACGGCTGAGACCACTACTAGGAGCCGAGTTGTAAGGGGGGGGGGGGGGGCTCCAGACTTTTCAGGGTGCTTTTCGAGGACCGCCGACACTGCGATGGGGCAAACCAAATGATCTTTAGCTTTGTATCATAAGTATAGACAGCCTCTCACCTCATACTCACATAAAATGCAGACCGGCACTTTCAAAGCTTTCAAAGTGGGCTTGAGTATTTGAGTAGCTGCGGGTGATGTCTGGTGCCATGTGACACGGTGAGAGTGCATCTTATTTTAGAGTGAGAGGTTGAGATAAGGTGTTAAAAGTAGGGAGGGGGGAGAGGAATGCTGGAAAGCTGTCCTTGTGAGCCTCTGATGTCGTCTAACCTCCCAGGTTCAATTCTTTGTCTACGACCGCTGCAAGCTAACGGTCGAGGGAAATCCCCTCGTTGCGTTCGTCGCAGTTCAGACCGTTTACTCTGATATATATTCCACTTGTAGCCTGTAATAATCTGACCTTACTCTCTTGCTCCCTCTCTGTCTTCTTCTCTCTCTCTCTCTCTCTCTTGCTCCCTCTCTCTCTCTCTCTCTCTCTCTCTCTCTCTCTCTCCTGTGCCCCACAAAGCAGTTTATTTAGCTGCCATGTTTACATTCCTGTTCAGTCAGCCTCACCCAGGGGAGGCTGACTGGATCTGAGCACTGTGGCTGAACCTCTCTCTCTCTCTCTCTCTCTCTCTCTCTCTCTCTCTCTATCTCAGGGCTCAAGTCAGTAACATGACGGGTACACTTCAACATGCACCATGAGCCATTTATTTTTCAACAATGGAGGAGAACTCAATGCCGGTCTCTTGGCTGTCCTGCGTGGTCAAAGTAACGGCGACTATGGGCAGGGCCCCTCCCGTGCAGAAAAGGCTAATTGGATGGAGCTAATAGGACGTCCTGAGCGCTCAGGTCCCCGGCCTCATCATTAGACTGACTGGCTCCTGTGGCCTCCGGGCAAGAGTGCTGTCTGCACACTCTAATGACCGCTGACTCACTCAGCGCGCAGCCCCGCCGCCACATTAGTCCTGCCCAGAATAGCGGCCAAATAGAGAGAGATGAGAGAGGGGTAGTCGGGACATTAGGCGCCCCCACAGTCTTGTAAGACATTACTCAGTGCCACGCCACGGTTCGGCTGTGTTCAGTTCTGCTTTGTCCCCACCCGTCAATGTGTTCACTTAAAGTTGGATTTAGCACTATTGCATTCCTTTTAGCATAAACTCAGCCACTGTTGTAATAACCTTGTTGGGAGCTGCTCCATGTCCTGCCTGTGGAATTGTTGTGTCTTATCAGTGATGCTTAACTCTACTGGTTCATTCAGGAAACAACATTTAAGTGTACATATCAATAAATGAATAGCCACTAGTTGATTTCTGCCATACAGAGTCACGGAGGAACAATTAAAACACTGAACTGTGACAATAAGGACAGAGCAGTTATTTACCCAGTGGACATGTCTACGGATCGGCCGCTCTACACAAATCATCAACAGTGTGAATCGACTCTGATGGGACATAATTCAACCCACCTATGATGCAGTGGGGCGATGGTGCCGGTCGGATTATCGGTTTGTACTGATAGAGCAGAGGAGCAAGCTGAGAAACATAGCCTTCAGCATTTCCACACTGATGAGAAGGTACCATATTTTTTTAAATCAGCAAAGGCTTTATGACTTCACAAGTAGCAATAACGAGACAGAATAATGAGCAGCTAACGTTGTTACAGCATGAGTTTAAAGGAGCAGTCCAGTGTCTTGGGAAATATGTTTATTTACTTGGGTTAGATGAGAATAGTCATACCGCTGTTGTCTGTACAGTACGTATGGAGCCATAAACAGTAGCAGGTTAGCTTAGCTTAGCATAGAGAGAGGAAACATGGGGAAAAACAGCAAGCGTGGTTCTGTCTGAAGGTGGACCAAATCCAGCTCCCAAGAGCCCCCATAAAGCTCTCTAATGAACAATTACTAGTTATTGGCCTCGTGCAGTGACTTCCTGTGTAGTCTTGTGTCCTGGAGTTGTAACCGGGGACACTAGGAAATCCCTACAAAAACAGTCCGGCATATAGCTCCCTGTTTACACTTTTCTGTGCTGATTAAACAAAGAAGATGTTAATTGGTGAGCTTTGGGCTGTTGCTAGACAGATGTTGTTACCTTTGGACAGAGACCAGGCTAGCTGTCCCCTATGTTTCCAGTCTTTATTCTAAGCTAAGCTAACTAGCCTCTAGCTCTAACTCATTTTTATTTTTCCAAATAGTCAGGAGAAGTGGTGTCGATTTTCTCATCTATCCCCCCGGCAAAAACGCAAATAAGAATATTCCCCAAACTCTAAAAGTATTTCTGCAAGTGCCTGAGCAAAAAAAGACTTCCTGCGCTCACTAAATGAAACAGAGTGTAACAATACAGAGCCTGGCTCAGCAGATAGCTACGGGTTAACCAGGCTGCAACACCCACATGATGGCAGGACAGAGGACGGCTCTGTGTTCAACTGGCCGCGGGGGGTGGGAGGAAGCCAGTGAGAGGGAGGGATGGAGACAGGGAGAGTTTTGTACTGCCGTCCTTCCAATCAGAAGATAGCGGTGGATCTCCTCCAGCAACACAGCTTCCCAATTCTAACAAGTGTTTCGTGCACAGTGTAGGTGGAGAAAGGCATTTGGTTCGGGTGATGGACAGGGGCGTTGAATAAGAACAAAAAAGGGCAATTGGTAATAAAAGATGAAAGACGGATCGCCAAGGGATTTGGCATTGGGGGGGTGGGGGTTCACCTCCTTCTGTCAGAAGACAGAGAGAGAAAGAAAGAAAGAAAGAAAGAGAGAGGGAGCGGGCGTGAAAGAAACGTGGCTTGTTGAAGATACACCGACTGAGTGCGCTATCAGCCAAAAATACTCCTCCTAACAAATAGTGCGTATCGATTACTTCTGCAGCAGGGCTTATGCAACATCAACGCCTCAGTGTACAACTGTGGCGAAAGGGCTGTGTGCACAGCGACCCACCCGCCCTGCAGAGACCGGACAAGTAAACTCCTCTTGTGTGTCCCGGGTCCTTAAATCATGCCGCACAATGTGAACTAATGGCCCAGAAACGCTGAGAGCTGTGCTCTCATGGAGCGTATATATATATATATATATATATATGGACCTGGTGGTGGGACGTTTTCTGTAGTGGTGAATCGAGGGGGTTTCAACACCCGAGCTGATGTTAGTGAGGACTAAACGAAGTGCTGGAGAGACACCTGTAGTCGTCCAATCCTTCCCCTCCTTCCCTTTTTCCTCCCGCTCTTAGTCCCACCATCAACTCTCCCCCCCCCCCCCCCCCCAACATCACCATGTCCACCGGGACTCTGATGCGAGCCCGGAGACGGCCGCGCTTAATCGATAGTGCCCGGTTGCCAAGACAACCTTGATTTCCTGTCGCCGCTTTTGCAGAGCGTCGGTGATTGCGCCGGGTGTCCGTTGCACCTGCCGCCCTCTCCTCCTCCTCCTTCTCCTCCACTTCCAGTGTCTCATCAAGCGCTCCTTTTCCCTCGCCCCCTCCCCTCCCTCTATCCCTCACGCCATATAGCCACCATAGACAAAAGAGGCAGACGGACATACAAAGGCAAAACGGATTAGACCCAAGAGGTTGGGTTTGAACAATCAAAACACAGAGTTGCGCGTGAGGCCACATGTATACACACACACACACACACACACACACGCTTAAACAAACACACATGCCCTGTCATCCTGAACAAAAGCGAACTGTGACAGTTATCATATCCACCTTGGAGGGTGATGTCATTGCACCTGGTTGGGGAGCATCACACACACCCACACACACACCTTGTCTCGCTCTCCTCCAGGAGGGGTTGGCACCTCCTGTTATTTTTCTTTTTTCTTTCTTTTTTTTCATTAATGGAGAGCTCATTAATCGTGGCTGATAACGAGGACGTGGGACAGGGACATGATTAAGGGTCTCTCTCTCCTTTAGCCGGGCGCCCTTGGGGATAAACAGCTTAGGGTTTGTGTGTGTGTGTGTTTCTGTGTGGGCCGCATGTTAAAACAGGTAAAGGACACACACTGAGCTCTATCTCTAGGACATCAGCGGGATAGGATACGACACGAGTTTTCACTTTCCAGTGGTTGTAGCCGCGGTCCGTTTTAGTTGCAGAGAATTTTCCCAGTCTTCGGTGTGTGCACATTATTACATCTCCTCTTAACGATCTACGTTTGTCTTTATGAGGACTCCCCCAAGGCTACACAGTTTAATGCTGAGGGAGATGGATTGGGGACTCAGAGACAGACACTACTTCTGCACGATGTGAGGAAGGGGACCCCTGAGCTTCCCGGAACACAGTACCTCTCCTGACAGGGAACAGAGAAATATTCTCTTCTAATCAAAGTCTGTGCTTTTGAAGGAACCTCATTTGGTGCATTGTCTAGTAATTTGCCAATTCAGTAGTGCATCAGGCTGAAATGGCGTCGCATTAGTTTCTCGAGTGAGCAATACGTACGCCAGGCTGGGACTAATTTCTCAGTGTCGCGCATGCTGCAGACTATGAAATTGTTGATTGTTGAGTTAAGAGAGATATTTGACTTCCTATTTGCTGGCATGCGCTCCTTTCAGTTTGGGTCCAAATTGATCCTCCGTGCCACTGAGTTGCCATAAACTATTTCAGTTTCTGTAACCTGAACAGCGAAGGTACGTACAAGCACGGGCATCGTTCTGGTACGTGGTGTACTGACTATCTACAAAGCTCTGGAAACACACACACACACACACACACACACAGAGACATTCATGAATGCCGTGCAACAAACTGGTGGCCATACTTAAAGGCACATTTGCAGCTGACACTTATTGATACTATAAATGATTATCCAGGAGGTTTAATTCAGGAAAATGGGTTTTGGCAGGCGTTATGATTTAATATATTGCTATCAATATATCACACCTCTGCTAGATATATAAATACACTACAAATACTAAAGTGCAGTTGTCCATTTTGCAGGGTCACCGCAACAAATTAAAAGTACACATTTGCCACAGCGAGGCAAATTTGTTCCTGCAAACCTGCATGTTTGGTCGAGCAAACAAGTGTTACATAATACTGGAAATAAGGTTTGTGCAAGCTGTGAAGCAGAAGAAGAAGAAAAAAAAAAGTTGAATTGCAGATGGCTATCTAGGTGGTATGGTAATATGTTTCTCTCCCAGAGCTGACAAATATAATGTAACTGATCCACAAACATAACGGATGTCACAACGTCTCAGCCGGAGAGCAGAGATCAGTGCGCATTCATGAGGGCTTTTGTAGTACAGCAATTGCTTAGTCTTACACACACATTAAATCCAATCTGTCTGGACCGGGACCCTAATCCCCTCTCCACGGCCATGGAGACGAGCAGACAGTAATCCTCCATATTTGTGTATTAATAGAGTTTCAGAGGTGGCCCCATATATGTGTGTGTGTGTGTGTGTGTGTGTGTATATATATATATATATATATATATATATATATATATATATATATATATATATATATACACATATATATATTAGTTATTAGTTAGTTAATCTGGTTGTCAATCAGAGGACCTGGTCCATTTAAACCTGGGTTTTAATGAAAACACGACCAGCCCTGCTGGAGGGATAAGCTCCCCAAGGACAAGGGGAAGAGCGTGGCTGGGCTCAATAGACTCGTCATCAACAGTAAACAGCTTTACATCAATGTTATCTGTCACGGGGCAATACAATTATTAGGTGGAATTCAGCCCCGGGCCTTTTTCCGAAGAAGAGGGCTAGATAAAGCCTGACCCAAATAAGCCTGCTACTTTGTTACCATAATGCACGCCTCAATCAACTCTAATGTTATTTCTGAGGGTGTACTTTAGAGTCGTTGTCCACGATAAACTCTCATCGTCCTGTGGAGGACTTTGACCCCCTCAGACACTCGGGTGGAACGAATTTTGCTAAAAGGCCGCTCCGCACCAGTGGACACGAGCAGCCGCGTGTGACGGAGAGCACAGGGATGAGATTCCTTCGCGGAGGGATTGTCCGCTCACCTCTCAGGCCGTCTAGACGCTGTGTCACCGCCGGACGTCTGTCCTGATTCAGAGATTTATCAGACAGCCGTTCGATTAGAAGGTCACCACTCTAAATTTGCAGGCGAGCCAGGGGATGACGGAGGCGGCCTGGACATGAGGGCCATTACAGTCTAAGGGACACTGCCACCACCTTGCTTACCAATGGCACCGCAGTTGGCGGCGATCACGGCGACGCCTGCAATAATTTCAACAACAATTTATATGATTCTCTCATATTTGTCTCTACTACAGAGGAATGTGGCGTCAGTGTGCGTGCAGGCCCCGTTTTACGGGAGGCATCAATCAAAGTGACTTCCGTTGGATAAACAAACAAACAGCATTTAAACATCTGGTCGGGAGAGATAGAGAGAGGCACCCTGGGGAGATGTGTGGTTTTCCTCTGAGATCTGTTGATTGGGAGGAAGCGTGGAGGGAAGGGCAATAAATGAAGAAAAAAAAGAAAAGAAAAAAGGAGAGGAAGAGCTGGGAGAGACAGTTCACACTCGGGTCAGAATTCAGGTGGTTTGGGAATGCACTCCCAAACCACGCTCAACACTCTGAGCCACACACACACACACACACACACACACACACACACACACACACACACACACACACACACACACACACACACACACACACACACACACACACAGACACAGACACAGAGAAAAACACGGCCTTTAAATGCATTGCAGCCAGACCATGTGACTCTCACGGGGTAGTCTTATGGGAGCATCCCCCACCCCTGAGCTACCCTGATGGACTAGAACAACAGGAAGTCAGCCTGGCTTGTAACATCACACCACACTGCACACCTACAGATAGCTGATCCCTCTTTTACACACACAGCACCGGCCTTCCCTCGTCATTCATGCACCGTGTCGGCCGACGCCATTCATCAGTCACCACGGTCAAAGTCTAAAGTTTTAATCTCTCTGAGAGTGTGCTGCATGGCGTGGAAGAAAATCGGTGGCACTGCCGGCGTCGACCCAGCCGAGCGAGAAGCGCCGTGGCCTGGCGCCGACGCGAGGAGAGGCCGAGGCTGGCAGGGGGCGGGCGTTTCAGCCAGTGAATAGCCCTTGTTTATATAGGCCCCTCTGGGAAGTCAGGACACTGCGGTGAATAGGAGCCAGTTAGCAGCGATGGCATAATAAGACCAGGAGGAGGATGGTGGGGATGGGGGGAGTTCATTGAAATTCAACGCAGGACACTGTCAAGACAAACCACCCTTGCCAGCTGTGGCGGTAACTCAATGGAGAAGGGAGAGCTTTCTATGGATGAGGGTTTTTGGGTTAACAACGCAACACATTGGGTGAGCAACAAGATTGTGATTGTTTCCCTTATCAGAAATACCAGATGAGAGGTGGTGTCTAACGTCGAAAATGGAGAGGAGGGGTCTTTCGGAAGTTTGGGAAACTGTTTCTCTAAAGCTGAACAAAAGAGACACACAAGCAGGCTGATTAATGTCATGAACTTCCTCATAGGAGTGACACTGACATTACAGGGCTATTTTTCTCCTTACGGTCTATGTGTCATACTGAGTCCAGGAACTCTTTGCAGAAGTGACTGTGGCAGCGTTCTTCGGTCTCAGCGGTATACAGTACTCTGCAGGAAGAAACAAAAAAGCTGGCCTTTCTTTTACTGGCTCACACTGAAATGCACAGAGCCAAATCTTTTTAATGTGTCTGAAAAGAGGTGCTGTTTTTCTTTGCCCTCTGTGTGCGATTCATTTCCCAGGCTTTCATGTTTTTTTTTGCTCCCAGTTTGTGGTCTCCGCAGCCCCTGATGAGGAGCCTTAAATAGGCTGCCACAGGTGCTGGGTAGGTGAAGGAGGGGGGGTTACGTGGCCTGTATGGGAGCAGGACCACAGGAAGCCTCTTGTTTTCACAGAGATAAAGGGCTTTCAGGTTGCATCCTGGGCCGTAATCTCTCGCACACTTCCAGGTTTTGTTCCCGGTGAGGCCGAGAGAAGACGACAGACTAACCTTCGCCCCGAGAGGCTGATCGATAGCTGCTGATGAGACAGGATGTGTCTCTGACGTTGGCATGGATTTGAAGAGCGCAAAATGACAAAGGCACGGTTTGGTTTTGAGCCGTGTTCATTAACAGTCCTCGATCAGGGATGATTTATGGGTTAATTTATTCCGAGTGCTGGTTCATTACTGATGATGATTATAAAAGTGTGCGTATAATTTCTTTCCTGACCTCTTCATTTGCTTTTAGGGCACAATTATCGTTGTTCCAAGCTCTTACACCCTAATTACAGAAAAGATAACGCTCCCTTCCTTCAAATTCAAGTTCCTCCTTAACCAGTCACTTAGAGCTGGCCTTGTGTTAAAAAAGATCCATTTATGGGAAATTTGCATGAAAGCGCTTTATTGAAAAGTTGGCATTGAGGAGAGGCGGGAACTTTGCGAGAGCAGTCGACGCGTTTGCACATTTACGGTGAAGAACCGCTCGCATTCCTACTCTTTGTCTTCGCTGCTCTCACACATTCTCTCTCTCTCTA
This sequence comes from Cottus gobio, assembly GCA_023566465.1. Lineage (NCBI taxonomy): Eukaryota > Metazoa > Chordata > Actinopteri > Perciformes > Cottidae > Cottus > Cottus gobio. The sequence continues at coordinate 16,890,348 of CM042234.1, read as the reverse complement.
TTCTGAACATGTCCTTCTTGAGAAGGCCGGCATTTGACCGTGAGCCACACCCTGCCAGAGGAAACTTTCAATCTCTGCCTCTCTCCGGCTCTCTCCAACTTTTTTGTCAGGTGTTATTTATGAGTCCTGTATAGCTGAATTGCTGCATGCATACAGCACCTGCTAGAGTTGGAGAATCAGAGCCAAGGCAGCTGCCAGAGAGATAGAGAGAGAGAGAGAGAGAGAGAGAGAGAAACTGCAAACAGGAAGGAGTCAAAGAGTGAGAGTAGTCATGAGAGAGACTTTAAAATTGACATTGAGGAGAATAGCGTACGGCTTTTGTTAGCACACTGGCGCGCAGCTAACGGTACAGGCAACTAGTGATGATGCTGTGTTGATTGGAACAGCGGGACAAAACAAACAAGTGATGAGCGAGCACTAATTGATAGTGTCGTACGACTCCAAACGCGATCAATTAAAGGCCGCGCCTCATTGACTGAGGCGCCGGGCGCTGGTGTAACAAGAGACTGGAGGGCCCTGTCAGCGCGAGTAAGGAGACAGATGTATGTGCGCCTGGCTGCGGGAAGCCGAGGGTATCTACTGCCTTCACTACACACAATACACCCACTCGCGTGTTTTCGCGTGTCACATGCTTGGGTGGGAGGGGCCGTTGTGTTTTGACTGTAAACACCTGGACACTCATACCGGTGATCTGAGCCAGGGCAGGTGGGCTAACACGGGGTCAAAGGTCTCTGGCTTAATTCCAGTTCCCAGAGACAGAAAGACCCAGCGTAAAACAAAACAAAAAACACTGTACACTTTGCTCCAAGAGAGTATGGAACACTTCTCACAGGGCGCGCACTTCTAAAACACCAAGATGGCGACGACCAAAATGCAGAACTCAAGGATTCAAAACCGTAGTTTCCGCAATCCTTATGGCCACAGGTGAGGGTGGGAGCGTACATAGACCGGTGAATTTACAGGTCGCCGAACTATAGCGTGAACACAGACCTAAATGCACTGTACAGGACATCCAATCCAGAAGGTTGAATGTGACTAACTTCTCAGTGTCTCAGCAATATGTAGGTAAGACGGTGGAAGAAGTGAGAAACACATGGAGTGATGTAACAATGGAATAAACTGTTTATAAAGGGGCATTTGTCAAACGGGGCCAGCCCTAAATGAGGAACTTAACGAAACAGCACCCAAACTGCAAGAAAAACACAACTGACCTTACATAGTTAGGAAATGCAGTATACTTCTGAGGTTACTCTCAGTACCACATGAAAAGAAACTACTTTCTGTCTTTAGTTTGATCTGTTTAACCACACGGTGTAAATTCAGTCCCGGCTGCACATAATTTTTCCTTCAAAGACACACTGTATATCTTCTCCTTTAACCATCAATGAGTGGGTCTGGGCTTTGCTGCCTGCTACAGTTAGGTCACACTAGTGGGGTCATGGGGAGCCCAACAAAACCCTCATGAGTTAAATGGGGCGCTGCGGATGCTCCATGCCTCCCTCTTCCATTGCCCTCCCCTCTGCTCTCAGGCTGGCCATTCTCCTCTCATTAATCCTGTGTGGATGTTTATTCATGTTGACATTCAACATAGCAGCCTTCTCTCTGACTAACATACAAGGTGACTAAGGCGTTTCTTTTTTTTCTTTTTTTTTCAGCAGGAGCTGTCACAGGCCTAGCCTAACCTAGCCGCCTCAATGCACGGACTCAGTCACGTCACAGTCAGGCTGTGCAACCGGAATCAGTATGCGAGTATGAATGTGTACCCCCTCAGGAGGGCCATTATCAGTTCTGTGTGCTACGGAGTGGAAAATCAATATGGTCATCATAACGGGCTGGCAGAGAGCCAGCCACTAGGTAGTGTTCAAAGCACAGTGCATGGCGACGGATTACTCCTCATCTGATGTCATCTAATTTCATCCCTGTAGACGGGGAGACACTGAGGGACTGTGGTAAGGTCAAGCACATTTAAAATGGACTAGACATTCAACATCTATGTCAAAGAAAAAGATGCAATAACCTGGTCAGGTGGTCTGAGGTGAAGCTCCAGCAAAGGTTAGCCCCGATGAGTTTTAGCCATAAACACAAGCTGGTGTAAGAGCCCCTTACCGGGCCCGCCTTCTGCCTATTGTGTCAGTCCAGTCTTTTTCATTAACCGCTCCACTGAGGACCACAAGGGAGGGGATAGATGGGCGAGAAGGGGAAGGAGGAGCAGGAGGTGGTGGGGATGGCGGGTGGGGTGGTGTCAAACGGTGAGGTTCTGCAGACAGACCCAAAGGGACCCGCCGTGGACCTGAAGAGAAGCCACCAAATGCGTGATTTGATTAAAAACACACATCAGCAGGTGGCATTGGGCTACGCCATGCACAATATTTACCTCCGCCAGGACGGCAATTTAGAGGTAATCTCTCCCTCAATTATACACACTGCTGGAGAATATTCCCCCCCCCCCCCCCATCACCCCCATCACCCACCCACACTTGTGGAGAGGGGCTGAGAAGGCGGGAGAGACTAAGGGGGAACCAAGGGGACGGTTAATGTGAAAGAAAAAGGGTAAAAGAAAAGAAGAGAGTGGTTGGAGAGTTTGTGAGGTTGAAGTCATCTTGCGAACACACCTGTGTTCCCGTGAGTCACTGCTCTGGAGTCGGGAGGGGAGGCTTTTCTGCTCAGTTGGCTAACACGATACACTTAACTGAGCTCTCCTCCCTTCATTGCACAGCAACAAATACTCGCCTCCACCACTTTCCGTGTCAGTATCAGTGCGCCGGGGTCAAGGCTGTCAGAGCTGTTGCAGACCGACTCTCACTGGGCAACAACAAGCAGGCCAGTGTGCAGTTCTGGTTCCTGCAGTGCCTAAATTATTTTCAACGCTCGCGAGAGGCAGCCTGGGCTGCTCTTCTTGGAGGAAAGGGGGGGCAACGGACGGTTGTGTTTTTGTACACACTGAGCTCCCCCGCCTCGTCCCTGCATTACCCCCTATGCTCAATATTTGTGTCGGGTTTGTGTTGTGTTGGGACGATCAGCGTCAGTTAGGGAGCCTCCGAGTCGCGCCGCCCCCGTCACATTGTCCTGCCGTGCAGATGGACCCCTCATGGCCCATCATTGCAGGGGGATTTGGGGGAAACTTCTGCCGGCTGTGCCAAATTAAGCCTTCATCCTGACATTAAAAATAGCATACTGGGTAGCACATTGTCACTTCAGAACACACGGTGCTCAAAATGCCACGAGGGATGCGTCGGCGTTAACGTTAAAGCGAGCAACCGTGACGCGGGCGTAAGCTGTGCTTCCGAGGGCTCTTGAGGGCCCGGAAGGCTGCGTGAGAGAGGGATTTGATGAATTCTGCGAACGTTCCGCAGATTCCTCCCTCGCGGGGACCTTTGGCAAAAGAATGGGTCATATGCAAATGGCATGCACAGTATGGAGGAGAAGTTTCCCACAAGCCGAGTGTGAAAAGGGCTCTCCCTCCCCATGCCGGGCCCGCTGAATGGGCCTTTTCTTCTGCCGCTGAAAGTGTATGAGGTAGAGCAGGCAAACTGCAAAGGTAACTAGGCTCTTTCTCCTCGGGCTTTCTCACTAAAGCCCGAACACACAATGGTTCATTTAAGCATTCAGCCACGCAAACCCCAATAAAGCACATCCAAGCGCAGTTAAGGGGGTTACTGAAACTGACTCTGGGTTTAAAACTCCTGCTTTACGGAGGGAGAGCACCTTTTTTTATAGGCTAATGCTCTCAGCCTCCATGGGAGCAGCTAATCATTAAGCCGCCTTAACAGAGGTGGGAGTGTGGTCGTACATCACATAATTTTAATTCCGCCGAATGGTCAGATGAGGACGGGCCTTTTCCCACCCGGCTGGACAGGTTGAGGGATGAAGTTTAGACACAGACACAACTTTTTTCTTTCTTTTTTTCCTCCAGATGATTAGCAGAAAACAGACAAGTAAAAAGTTTGGGATGTTTACCTGCATGGATTAATTTGGAGTTTTAAGTGCAAAATGTACTCCTACAGTCTTTCCCTTAGAATACATACAGGTCTGGGAGATAGCTGCCATGTGTGTCATGCTTTTCATCTGCCAGCAACAGCCCCTCTGATGTCACCTGTTGTAAAATTCTCTAGTCACCTCAGCCACTTCTCACCAACTCTCCCCTCCCCCCTCCAGCTCCACAGGGAACATAGAGCCCACGGTTTAAGGGGTCAGGGAGGAGTGGACGGAGAGTCGGAGTGAGCAGAGAAAAAACCCCTTCAACTCCCCTCCCTCTCTTTCTCCTCCTCTCTCCCCTTTTCATTGACCAGACTTTAACACAAACACAATTGGACATGCTGGAAGCATCACAATGGCACAGGGGGGGGAAAGTGAAGTCATACTCTAGGCACGCATGGGTGCCTAGGTCAGGGGGCAATCAACAGCACCCCTGGCTACTGTGTCTTAACCCCCCAAAATAAAGGACAAGCTTTGGGAAGGGAGGAGTGAGAGGGGCTGAGACGGGGGAGAGCGGAGTTGAGGCGGGGGTGGATTTCTCTTCTTACTTGGCACTTTTAAATAGAGCTGCCAAGGAAGTTGGTGAGAAGCGCCGAGGTAAATGAAAAATTTCCTCCTCCGCTAAACTCTTCGCACAACAGGGGTGGACCTTTTAAATGTAAACAGATGTCTTTTAAAACACAGAAGTGGCATGCGGAGCCGCAGGGCCGATCCCCACCTCCTTGAGAGCCTCCGCTGTAGCCCGAAGACACGGCTTGTTTCACCTTGCAAACTGGAGCGAAACCATTGTTTTGTTATATTTTTCTCCCACAAACGTACAGCATGTGGTTGCATTCAATAGTTTCTAGACGGGCTGAGAGTCCAGGGGCAACTAAGTGTAGTTTAAGTATAGTTTTACCCGGCCAATAAACATGTTCTTCAACATCACATGAGTTGTTGCCAAGCGCCAAGCCCACAACCTCATTTTCCCCATTTGATGGATGATTCATCAAGGTGCAAGTGTGTGTGAGAATACCTCAGAAAAAGAGAGCAGAGGGAGGGAGAGCAAAGAGAGAAAGACAGTTTAGGGGATGAGACAAATGACCCGTGTGATATTGTCAAATAAATAGAAATCCTAGCTAACTGTATGCAAACTTCGCTTCAAGTAGTCTCGGTAACGGCGCTTCAAAAACATCTTCCCCCGGTTCCCGAGTGCGGTTGCAAAGACGTCCCAGCGCGGCCCTGTTTATTTTTGCAAAGAATGTTAACACCGGGCGCATTCCTCTATTCCCAAATTGCTGTGTTAAATTACTGTTGCAGGGAACGGCTGCTATTCCTTAGGGGAGCAGGCTGGGGAGAAGCGACAAAGGAAGAGGTAGTATCCCGCCGATTGCAAACACCTGTCGTCCTGCGGGCTGTTAACACCTCTCTGTTTACAGCGGGGAATGGGGCTCACCTTGATCTCAACCCCCCCCCCCTGCTCACCGGGGACCTGGCAAAGCCACTGACCATAACAAGCTGGGCACAACTTGAGGGCTTGCTTAATTATAAGAGCCAACAGCTATTGAAAACTATTTTTGCATTATAAAAAAAGTAGCCATTGACTCATCAAAGACAACAGCCCATATTAAAATGCTTGTTCTGACATTGTGACAAAAGCAAGAGCTTTGGCAACATGCAACGTCAGCCTTCAATCTAACTATACGGAGGAATTCCCTTCAACAACAAAAAAGCAGAGATGTTGATTTACATGACAGATCTGCAGTCTTGTCAGGAGGTGGCAGGAAGTGAGGACTTAAAAGCAGACCATGGCAGCTCTTTGAAGCAAATGCAAATGAGGCAAAGTAACAGGGAACACATCTGTTTGGTTGAGGAAGCGACTTTAAAATATCAACAGGACTGTCATTATTTAATTAAAAAAAACAGGTTTAGGTAAAAGGGGAAAAGCAACAAATTAAGGTAGATTGGGAAAAATTAAAAATGTAAAAAGTATCTCCAGAGTAAATAAGACCCCCTTTCTTTCTCTCACGAGGACCGCAGAGACAACAACCCACACCTTGACAGCAGGACCGTTATTTAAGGTGTGTCCACACCTTGCACGTGTTAAACTGCACAGCTTGCAGGGAGGGGACGCAGAGCTGAACACACCCCGCAGAGAAAAGACTTGACAGTGGCAAGCATCGATAGCACCCATCGAGAAAAACAACAACAAAAAAAACACAACAACATGCCACTCTTCTTATATCCACAGAAAAGCCCGTTTTGTCCGCGGACGGCCGTTGTGATGGCGGCTCTCCGCGGACCGAGCGGCCCGTCCGCATGTTTGTTTTGACCAAACGGACGATGCGTTTGCTGCGTTAGCCCAGTTCCTCAAAGCTACACTGGGTGGCACAACACATGAGCACGACGAGTTTAAGGACAACAGTTAGATCCGCAACAACAACAACAACAACATAACAAAACCAAACAACAACAAAAATGATTTCTTTTCTCAATAAAATAATTAAGGACCGTGGTAAATTGTCGCTCTGTGGTTTCACAGCAGTCCACGACATAAATACACATGGGGGGGGGCGCTAACAACTCGCAAAAGTCTTTGAGGTTTACATTGACATCAAGCTAAATGAGCACGCAGGTGGCCAATAGACGCACGAGAGATATCTAGGGACTAAGTACCCTTACAGAGAGCCCAACAGGCTGCTCTGTACCCGCATGAACACTATTTCGACGCCGCGGTGAGGTGGGCGAAAGCTCCGTTGAGCTTCGCATACCGAAGCGCACACAACGCATATTGTATAGTACACGAAGTGTATTGAAATAGGCAGTAAGAAAAACAGAGAGCATTCAAAGGTTCGCTCGCGACCCCCCACACCCCCCAACCACCACCACCAGGTCGTACAAGAACCAGGGTTCCCAGCGCGCGATAAGACAGAGAGAGGGAGAGAGAGAGAGAGGATCCGCTGTCCTTATATGGGCTGCGCTCGCCCTGCTCACACAAACAGCGCGTGAGATATCCCTCGTTCTCCGGAACCTCTCGCTGCCCCCCGACCACCGTGTTCCCACTGAGCGTCCTGTCCGCCGCCAACCTCACCACCAAACACCGGTGTTTGAAACGTGAACGGCGTGAGCCGCCCAGAACTCAAACAGCGCAATAAGTTGTGAGGATGAATAAAAGGGAGACCTGTGCTTTCTGCACGACCGCACGCTTTTATTCTCTTCTCTGCCGCTAACACATGAATGCTGGTCGTCGGTGATATAAAGCTAATATGAAGCGCGCAGCGGGTTCAAAGCGGGCAGAGAGGCGGTGTGTCCGCCTGTGTGGTGCAGCAACAGTGTCCTGCCGCTACCTGCTCCGAGTGAGCGAAAGAAAGAAAGAACAAACCGTTACGTTCGCTCTGCTTCAAAAACACATAAGCGACGTCCACGACGTTTTCGACAAAAAGGCAAAGCTACACATCATGTTTTTGTTTTTTTCCCCAAACCAAACTGTAAAAGACAACCCGCCTGTCGAGGTCCGCAATAACAATCAGGTAGCCCCACAGAAACAGGTCCGAGTTAAGTGGTGGGCTCACAAACTCGACAGAATGAAACACAAATAAATGAACACAGTCTTTGATGCGGGTAAAAGTGTATTAAAAGCGTGTAAAGAAGTATTTAAGTGCAGACACAAAGCTGGTCCGCTCCCAGCAGGGTGAGGTGCGTATAACGGTCTCCAGCGCAGCGGACCGCTAGGCGGAGGGAGAGACGCGACCCAGGTATAACGGTACACCACATAGGGCTGGAATATAGCGCTCACTTGCTACTTCACAGCACTTTCGGTCACTAAAAAACGGACTAGTGGACTGACAAACTTCTCACCGAAATTACCGGGAGCCAGAACAGCTTCCACACGGTTCCCCCGACAGAAAAGCTCCGCGTCGGAAGTAGCTCAACTCACCGTTGTTTCTCCTCGGGTTCGCCTGCTTTCTGCGCTTACACCTGGGGCCATCCGCCATGATCCTTTCGCTGTGTCTAAATGCTGCCGGAGAGTCACCTCCTCTCTCACCCCCTCTCCCCCTCCCTCCTCCTCCCTCCCTCCCCTTCACCTCCCCTTCGCCGCACCTGGTTTACGACACTCAGCTTTACGACATCACCTTCCGCACCTCCCCGACCCACGCTGCCAGTACCGTTTCATGGTATGTGAGGGGTGAGTGCATGCGCGCCGTACCTGTCCTGCCTTTCACTGATGTGTCGCGCGCTAAAACCACGAGCTGTCTTTTTTTGTAGAAGTAAGAAGGTATTGGTCTATAGGTGATAGTGGTTTGTGTTTATGGTAGTTTGCATGTGTTTTAACATGAAAGAAAAATAACTACTGTATCTCTTTGACTTATTTTTGTTTATTTGTTTGGTAAAAAAAGAAGAAAAAAAGAGAAAGGTATATTGGCAATGTATCACTTTATTTATCTTACGCACACACACACACACACACACACACACACACACACACACACACACACACACACACACACACACACACACAATGTAATTGGTTGAAGATTAATTATAATATAATAAGTGACATAATCACTGCACATTATCGTATTATAAGCACCTTCAAGTATGTAATTTTGCTACCCAGCTTTGACCTACCGACCTGTTGTTTACGTCATGTGTGTGTGCGTGCGCTTGTGTACGTGTGTTGCACAGTAGGTTAGAAACGCAGCAGACAGAACAGAGCCTGTGTGTGTGTGTGTGTGTGTGTGTGTGTGTGTGTGTGTGTGTGTTTTAGAGAGAGGAAGAGGAGGTCATGAGACTGTCATCACCGATTCGATCCTCCACCTAAAGAAAAACTCTGCTGTTCTCCTGAGCCGAGCTTGCAGCGGCGGACGCAGACAAACCACCGCTCGCACACACACACACACACACACACACACACACACACACACACACACACACACACACACACACATACACACACCACTTATCACAGTAGGCTCTGTGTAAATAGAAAAGAATCCAGGATCACATGTTTGAGGTGAATTTCTCCTGGAAACCTAGAGTGAGATGGAAAGATGAAGTTTACAAAATTCAGCATAGAGCGAAACGATGCCCGAGATCCCATGACATGCAATTATGGGCCAGAGGAGCAGCGGCCGCTGTCCGGCTGTCACGTGTGCCTGGTGCCTGGACCTCTGGTATGCGAGGTGTTGTCATCAGTCGGCCCATCGCAGCCGGAGAGACTGTGTAACCCAGTTACCTCTCAAGTTGGGTGTCCTCTATTGACTGTGAAACGAGGCTGTGGCATTCCTCGACCACTGGGAATGCTTCAAGGTGCAAACAGAGGGCTTTGACGTCTCTGTCCTTCTGCAGGATAGACTCGGATCACAGCTCCAAGAATTCGCCACACTACCTTAGATACTGTGTCACGAGCTCCCGTGAATCAAGCATTTCCACTCCGGGCGACACACTCCCCTTTACTGGACAATCAGCTTATCATTCAGCAACGTGTGACAGCTTGTGTACATAGGACGGCAGATCTCCGGGCTGAATAATTCAGTAGCAGTGGAGCAGTCCGGCTTCTCGGGGCAGGTTGCCCAGACAGAGAGTAATAGCTCGAGCATAAACAACACCTCCAAACTTGCTCCAGGTGGCCTCCCACCAATAGACAGCCTGCCTGAGAGGAACGTGGTTGAGGGGAGGGTGCCCCAGACTCTCTCTCTCTCTCTCTCTCTCTCTCTCTCGCTCTCTCTCTCTCTCTCTCTGCCTTCCTCTTGATGAGAAAGGCCCCTGAAACAGTCGACATCAGCAAAGATCAATGATGACACGCTCTGCTAACCGTGCAGTCGCCGGCTGGAAAAACCAGGATGCTTGTTATCCAATGGAAAGTCCAATTCTCTCCCATTTTCCTTGGATCCCGCCTCTGTTATAGCGCGGGGTCATTTTTCAGCGTCTGTGGAAAACAAAGAATAACAATCACACGACCGCTACGTGAACAGCCTGAAGACGTCTCCGCTGTGTTTCGACAGGGAGCTGAAATAAAACGGGGGGTGGGGACATTTATTTTCTCTGGCAAATTGTACTGTGCGTTTCTGCATCGGAGCGAATTCACACACACCGGAGAATGAGTAATACGTGGAGCTGGTTTCGGTGTTGGATACACACAGGCATCCCGGTGATGCCTTTATGATGTGGATGAATGCAGGGTCAGAGAGGTCAATCATTTGAAATCATAAAAACTCACTCTAATACCTACGACAATAAAGACAGCGTTTGTTTTTTTATCGCGAAGGCCCTTCTCCCCCCAAAGAGGTCATACGGGTGCCGTTCACCGACATGAGCCGTGAAAGGGAGATATTGTCTTGAGTAAGGTGGGCCTTGAAATAGAATCAAAAGCCTGACTCCTGCTCTTCCTACAGGGAGCTGAAACTGAGGCGGGGGGGGGGGGGGGGGGGGGGGGGGGGAGTGAGGGATAAGCAGCCATCCTCCACTACATTAAGGGATCATGCTGCTCCCTGAAAATGAGTATTGATCCTCTTAGGTCCGGGATCGTTTAGGAGATTAATGTGAGTAGCGGTTGAGCTCCGCGGTGCTCCACGCAGGACCAGGGGGGGTGGGTCAGCTCAGTGGGACGGCTGAGCCGAAGCAGCCTATCGGGTGATTGGGGACAGAGTGGCTGGTGTGCAGCAGAGGGGTTAGGGGGTGGTGGTGGGGGTTCCTGCACATCCAACCGACCACACCAGGTCTGTGCCATCTGGGCTGTCGGGAGGGGGTGTGTGTGTGTAAGAAAGAAAAGGGGGGAAAGGCGAGAGGGGCGTCAAATAGAAACAGTCTGGGAGGAGAAGCGAAAGTGTGCGAGGAGCAGGCGGGACGAATGGAAAGGAAGTGAGCGGAGCGGAGGAAACGAGAGCAGAGGAGAGGAACAGAAAGTGCAGAGGGAGGACGATGGGGGAAGAGATGCTCCCCCACCCAGCCAGCCAGGTTCCAAACAGAGCACGGAGAGAGGCAGTGATAGAGAGAGAGACACAGCAAAGACTAAACTGCTTAATCTCTCCCAAGGGACGGCAGCTAAATGTGAGGTCCTCCTCCCCCTTTTCCAGAGACTGGCAACAACCCCCCCACTATCACCGCCATGGCACTCTGTTCAGCTGCGGTTATCCAGCTAAAAGATACACTCTCTCACACACACACACACGCACGCACACACGCACACGCACACACACACACACACACACACACACACACACACACACACACACACACACACACACACACTTTTAAAGTGCTCCGGTGGAGCTAACAGTGCAACTGATACTGCGGCGGAAAGATCAATTTCAGCCTCGAAGTGACAAAAAAGAGCGGCGGGAATGAGCGGAGTCAAATGTGTATTTTTTATTTATTTATAAATTCCGCTGCTTATAATCTGGCTCGCGGGTGAATAAACAGATCTCATTGCAAGCCTGAGAATGTTCCCATGTCTCTCTCTCTCTTGAGGTCGAGTCGGCCCCCTTGGGGGAAGAGGTTGAAACAAATGTCAGCCAAAGTATTCGGCAGGAGTTGAATGCACGCTGTCTGAGAGTCTGAAAACCCAACAATGCAATGTTTGGAGGACAAGATGCCGATCTCTCGCTTTCCCTCCACCGAGCAACTCGCTTCCGTCTTCTTCTATGGATTCGTCTCGAGACAGGAAGTGGCTGACACACTGGCTGGAGGGAGCCGCACCCCAAACATCTGAGTCAGGGGATAAAAGGGGAACGGGTTGGACATCCAAAGTATTTGAGTGCTCCTCCTGTATCCCAGGGCGACCACAGATTCTGTTTACCTGCCATGAGGATCTCTCATCCACGCTCCAAAGTCTGAAAAAAAATCTACCCTGTTGATGTTATCAGGCTTAGACTTAGAGACGCAAACGTTCTGTTAGCAGGCGTTCTGTTAAAAACGTGAAGGAATGTTACACTTAACTTTTAAAAAAAGCTTTAAAAAAACTTTTAAAAAAAGTACTTTCCAGCTACAGAACTCGTACTTTACTTCAACAATTATTTCTGCTCCACTACAATTCAGAGGGAAATATTAAACTTTTACTCTTGTACACATTTATTTAACAGCTTTGGTTACTATAGTCACTTTACAGATTAATATTTTCCACACACAAACACATAATGATCTTATCAGAAATGAATAGATGACAGTACCCAAAAGTATATAATACACTTAAAACTCAGCTCCACATTGAGATTGAAATGTGCTATTTAAATAAAATTGCTGCTTATGCATAAACACATCAACATATTCAGATGATATCCTGGTATATATGATACTATAGTCACAGGGGACATTTTTCTGCATTCAGTACTTTTACTTTTGATACTTTTAGTACATTTTGTTTTACTTATCCTGGAGTATTTTATATTTTTTTATAATGTTTTTGCTATGATTGAGTAAAGGATCTGAATACTGGATCTAATCAAATTGCATTCTGGGAAGTGTAGGTTATATGGTCCTTGATCCATAGTCCCAATGTTATTTTATCTTTTTCCTACACTGCTTTGATTCTGACCATTTGTGTCTTTGTTATGGAAGTAGAAAGGATGTGATTGGCTAAGAGGGACCACAGACCAACGAGCCAATCATCATCAAGAAGCTGGCATGGCCCTGCAGGCCTCACAATCTCCCTAATAAACACCCATGTCTTTCAAACTTTGTAATGCTGCAAGCATGACCACCGCGACCATTATGCTGCGACGTTGTCTAACACAAAGCCTCAAGCCCGAGATAACCCTCATGACATCATCGGGGTCACAGGCTGAGTGGGACTCCTCATGACAAATAAATAGATTTGTGTTCTTAAAAACTGTGTAATGCACCTTTTAATCGGAGGCAAAACTGACAGGAACCCAATTTGTCTTCCTTTCTATCTTTTCTTTTTTAGGGGAAGTAAAAAAAAATCAACGTGAGATAACTTTTCAGGGAGGATCGGTGCACGACAGGGGGCGAAGAAGCCCCCTCTGATGCTCAGAGTTATGCAAACAAACACAACCCACCCACCCCAAACTCCCACACACACTTCCATGATTCCACAGGGGTAGGTGGCCACGGGGATGAGAGCTCCTGACCTACGGGTGAATGTAACGCTGCCTGTCTCCGCTACAGGCCAAGATATATACTTGTTTTGGCTAGCCGGACGTGTGTGTGTGTGCGTGTGTGTTATCGTAACACGTGCGTGCACATACACATAAACACACACTCGGTGCTCCAGACAGGCTCACCACGGTCTTCTCCCTCCTCTTGTGACTGTCAAAAAAGGAGACAGCCATCCTCTGGAAAGCCCTGTGTAATTTTATACTGTATTCATTGGAGCGCCTGTTGCATTTTACTGTGCATTTGTCCTTGCGGCTGGAATGGCATTTGCACGCCGCGGAGACGTCGAGGCGTTGTTTTTGGAGGCGTCTTCGCTTGCCGTTGAAAAACCTGGGAGCAGCTAAAGTGATATGTGTTGTCTGAGGTTGTGCTGCAGTGACAAGAAGCTTTGCAGACTTCTGTCTTTCAAATGTTTGTCCAATTCCTGCCTGTACGGAATTTAGATTGGACGTGGCAGTTATAATTCTGCATCGTTAAAGGGTCCTGACACCCAATTAAAAAAAGAAAAGGAGGAAAAAAATAAAAAAAAAATTTGGGAGTGTTGAGGCCTTGCAGATAGTTTCTGTTTCATTTGCTCAGGGTTTGAGATATCTGTCTCTGTGGTGAAGGTGAGTGGAATGTCATGCTCATCACTAAGGTGTTACACAGCGACCTCACTGTGAACAGCTCAGTGGAACTACTTTCTCTCAAAGAACCTCCCGTAAAGAGCTGTTGATGTAGACTTAAAAAAATTGTACGCTGGTGACCTGGCCAAGAGGGCAGGCACTAATGCTTATCAATGTCACGCAGTAAAACAACAACAACAATAATTAATTGCAGAGTAAAAACTAAAATCTAGAGTCCAACCTAGAGTCAACAGAAGAGGTTACATACACAAACAGTATAGAAGATCAAAAGGCAAGACATGACACACGTTTGTGGTTCAAACTTGGGTTAACTTTTGTTTTAAACTGGCTCGAGGGAAGATGGACTCTAGATTGAGTCTCCAGATCGTTCCATGACGAAGGGGCTTTTTAAAATATACTCAATCTTTCCGACCTGAAATCCAAGCCAATTATTGGACTTAAAAAAATAAAGTTAGTATTTTATAAAGGTACAAACTTGGAGTATAGCTACATGGGTAACCTGTCTAGAATTGCCTTGTACATCAAAATATACCAATCCTGCCTCTTGCGCATAGCAAGTGAAGACCATTCCACCAGATTGGACAATGTGTAGCAGAGTGAAGTGAATACACCCACACTGACATATTCACCTATAAAGTCTTTATGCTAAATGTGCTAGCAAATAATTGTATACGCATCCGTTAGACACAGGGAGAAACATTTCCATTAATTTTGAATCGAGTTTCTAGCTACCTGGTGACTGTAAATACAGTGTACGCTCTCCTTTTAGCTCTGCTTTTGGTCTCCTCCAACTCTTGAGGGAAACGTTAGTTTCTTAATTTGGTTTCTTCCGCCACGTTGCTCCGCTAATCGGTAACATTGTCTGTCTGCTTGTTGGAGCTGGGGATGTACAGCAGTGTAAAGTAGGTTAAACAGATCCTCTTTGCTGACGTGGGCTGTCGAACCAAACCGAAAAGCTGAAAAGAAGCAAGTAAGTTCAGTGAGAAGTACCGCAAAGTTGGCTAATAGTTCTCCATGGGTTTGTCACTTAGAGCCACCTCTTTCACTGCCATTCTTCTCCGCTGCATTGGCGTGGAGGCAGAAATCTCAGGAGAATAAACAAGCTCCACTTCCAAACAAAAAAACAACACACGAAAAAAAAGAAAAGATGAAGCGCACTTTTCATTGATGAATAACGTGACCTTTTGATACACATTAACAGGTTGCATTCCCCTATATGAGAGCATTTGTCTGTATGCCACTTTTCCATTACAAGGAAACACATCTGAGACGGTGTGGCGATACGGGTACAATGGTACGGCTCTGTGAGCGAATAGTGCGTGGGTGGTTTATGTTTGTGTATGTGCTTATGTTTCATCCTGTGATAGGCCACTGCTGTTTTCACTGGATGAATATGAATGCCGCACACCTACTCTTTTCCCACACACACTCACAGAACATCAGAGCATTTTTCCCCTTCTTCTCTGTACACGAATAGCGGCGGAGCACTATAAATGAACATCCAAAATGCCAGCCAATTACTATGGTGTCCCTTTACTCAACCTCTCCATATTAAGCCCCGGTTGTCAAACAGATTGTCTCCGGTGCTCCGAGCAGCCCGCGCTGTGAAACAGTTTTCATTAAGGGAGGATTGCCATGGGCCTTAGGCTGGCGGCTTAATGTAATTTCACAGCTCAGCGTCCGTGCAGCCACTTCAGGGTCCAACCACGGCCACCCACACCTTTACAAGAGCCAGCGAGAGGCGCTGAAAGGGTGACAGGCCGCTAGGAAGTTTTAGGAGCGAAGGGGGAGCCCCAAAATGAAATTCCAGCACAGGAAATGACTGCAATAACAGCACAACAGCCAATAAGGCTTTTGAAAATAAACATGTACAGAGATAGCCCTCGTTGTGGGTTTTTGTAATGAAGTGTTGGGGACGGGGAGACTCACTCAGCAGTGATCGCTTATTGGGTGTGGAAAGGTTTACAGAAGTCAAGTGGGATTCTTGCAGTTACATTGTGGAAATGATCAGAAATACATTCCAAGATTTGGTTCAATTACTGAATTCCTCTAAAGCTTTTCCTGGCTAGGTTTAAACAGACAGTATCATGTGATCAAGCTCATACTGTTTGTTGAAGAGAATGTTACAGATGTTGATAAAGGACAGAACTTACATGCATCTCCAAAGTATGATCTAACCTATCGGGTATGGGCGTGGGCATTTATTCAGGTATGTAAATGTATATTATGACTGCTTTCTACCCGGATCCCCTCTTGAGCATTCACTCCGAAGGTGTGAGCCGAGTGCGCACCAAAAGTCCCCATATTGCAAACATGCGGAGAGCATCACATATTCAATCTGACATCTGGAGAAAACTGAAAGTGAGATAGGCAAGTGTTTCATTTTCATGTTTTACAACTTTGGAAAGAACAAGAGGGACTTGACTTTGTGGCTTGGAAAGGAGAAGAAGGCCAAAGAGCATCAAGGCCAGGCTGGTGGAAACCCCACATACATACAAATACACCAGCACAAATGCAAAGACACACACATGCTGAACACAGGCAGACTATCCAACAAAGAGAAAGAAAATACTAAACGTAATTAATACCTTTCTTCACTTTACAGATGTTTCAGACGACTCTTTTGTTCTATTTTTCTCTTCCCCACATGTTCAATAGTTGTTTAAGGTAGCTAATCTTTTTTTCTTTGAAAAACCTGACATGAGAAAAATTATATACATCTCATGTTTGAGTATTTAGTTTGACATGTTGGGGAAAACACTTATTCACTTTCTTGCCATGAGATACCTCTGTCACCGTGAGGTTGCCAAACAACCAGCAGTAAACCCAGCATGTAATCCCCAGTAAAACCACAAACTGCTATTTTTACACTTCCATTTTTGTACAGATTAAACCAACAGCATATTGCGCGTTAATGAGTGAGCTTTAGAGGTGTTCATAAACACATTTGTTTTACCTCTGGACAGAACCATACTAGACGTTTCACCACTTTTTTCACTGAGTCTTTATGCTAAACTATGTTAACTTTATTAGCTGCCTTCATTTTTAACAGGTACCTAACTATCGACAAGAGAGCAAAGTGTATTTCTCAAAATGTCCAACTATTCCTTTGAGTATGAAGCTTGAGTCGGTACATGCTTAGCCTAGCTTAGCATGAATACTGGAATTAGGGGTGAAACAGCTAACCTGCCAGCTATTTAGTTCATAACATTGCTTATTGGCACACTCGTTAACACATTTCAGTTTGTTTGTCTAATCTAGGGTAGCTGTTCGCCCTGCCTCCATTTTTTAAAATTCCAAACAAGACTAAAAATGTCCTGACTCCAGCTCTGTATCTAAAGGAATAGCATAGCATTAGTTTTTTTTTGCCCAAATTTACATGAAAATGTCTCCGTTCAATATGGTGGGAGAGCTAGTTTAGCTTAACATAAAGACTGGAAACAGGAGCAAACCGTTATTGTTGCTTTGTTGTGGGATATCACCAACAAGCACCAATAAAGCTCACCACTGGACATGTTTAATCTTTGTGTTAACCTTTTCCCAACGTTTCCAACCTTAATGCTAAGCTAAGCTAACTGTCTGGCAGCAGTAGCTTCATGTTTACTGTACAGACATAAGTGTGGTATCAATCGTTATCATGTCACTATCATTGTGAGTATATATATACATAAGGTGTTGACCTATAACTATGAAGTGAGAGATAGCAGGTGATTAGCTTAGCTTAACATAAAGACTGAAAACAGGGGCAAGCAGTTATTTTGGCTTTGTTGTCTGGTAACAAATTCACCTACAAGCCCCTATGTTCTAGTCTTTTCCTCCATGTTTCCAACCTTAATGCTAAGCTAAGCTAACTGGCTGCTAGCTGTGGCTTCATGTTTACAGTACAAACATGAGTGTGCTATCAATCTTCTCAAGTCACTATCAATTTGAATATATCCCAAAGTGTCGACCTATTCCTTTTACATGGCCTCTGAAAATACCCCCAGCTTGACATGCTGATTCTCACATGACAATAAAGCCACACACACACACACACACACACACACACACACACACACACACACACGACATTCATGAGGTTAGACAAATTACACCGAAGGCACCTCTACCATCTGCTCATAATCCAGCGCATTAACTCATTACATCACTGTTGGAGTAAATTTATTTTTAAATAAAAGGGCAAAGAGCACAGGTTTATTCTTCGTCTACAGGAACAGTCTTGGCTGAAACGACAGACGATGCAGTAAATGAGCAAAACACGACAAAAAGCCCAACCTTCACGTTATGAGTCACGAACCAGAGACGCTCATGCTTATTCAGTGTGTCCACTGAGGTGTGCAGCCTCTTCATTTAATATTTCCATAAGGTTGCATATGAGTGTACGCCAGACAATCCCTGTAATAAGGAGGTAATGTATTCTGTGCCAATGGCAAAAAGGTACGCTTGAAACATCCCTCACAGGAGCAGTGAGTTTTCAACTTGACAGTGGACACATACATAATTAAGCCAACTAGACAAAAATGAATATTTCATCTCAAAGCATTTTCATCTCCAAACATCAAAACACCTCAACGTCTCACATAATGAGCAAGGTAAATTAGTTATATTCACAGAGGGAATAAGCAACAAGGAGTGCTCACTCAAAGCACCTTACTTAAAAAATAGATCAGCTTGAGAGGAAGATGGGGAACTCATAACACTTCTCTGTGTGTTTTAGCCAGAATTCTTTGTGTCCTCGGAGGAAGCGAACGTTTTAACGTGCTAAAAAAGAAGAGCTAATTCTTTCCTATGATTGTTTGCCTAGCCATTTATTTTTTCCTTCTTTTTTTGCAAAGCTGTAATTGTGTTATTATGTTATATTACAGCGTCAGCCTTAATGCTTTGTACCCTGATCCGACCATAACTCATACTGACCTGTAATTTACGACATGTCATCCGTGAGTTGCCGGAGGACTTTTTGGGTTTACGGATATGCAGTCGCATGCCAACGGAGAGGATAAATTGTTCCATAACGTTGCCGCAGTTGAGCTTTAACTAGTGTGGTCCGCGCGAGCGCCAGCTTTTTTCCCCATTTCTGTGATGGCATCGACGCACTCATATGTCTGAGTTTCCAAAGAATAGCTTGTAAATTATAGCTTTTAAAATGGCTGTGTGGTACACGGGAGGGGGAGAAGTAGGTTCTGTGCATAGTGCTGCAACAGCAGGGAGAATTACTTTGACCATCCAAACCCGACTCAGACGGGCTCCCTGAACACCTTCATAGATGGGGAATTAACCTGCCACAGCTTGAAACGCTTTACTGAGCACTGGTCGATAGTGTCATTATCCTAAAGCAATTCTTAATTCTATTTGGCCCTGAGCTAAAGATCCTTGTATTGATCACAAAGTAGGGATGCCACAACTACTTTTTTTTCTGGAGTTAAGACATTGTTTAAAAAAAGAAAGATCGTATAGTTCAATACACAGCCACTGCTGAAGACTAGAGTACCATTGTGAATGTTCAAACATGTGTTTCAGTGTGACACCTGAGGATTCAACCAAGTGTTACAGTCATAAGGCACGAATGCTTGTGAGTGATCAAGGGTAACAGAAAAAAAAGAAGAAAAAAAAGGCAACTCTCTTTCATATCCTGTTTTGGGAGATGAGAAATGTTGATATTACTCGCCGAGCGCCATCAGCATGAAACGGGCCCTTCAGAAACGCAGTGGTGACAACACCTGGGCCCCGTTCCTCGTACCTGGCTTACTGAGTTAGCAGGATAATTTTCAGGATAAGATTACATAACCCAGGCTTTTCGGTTCCACGAAGCAAGCTTGGAAAAATCACCATAGCAACACATCAATAAACTTGAACCTGCTCCAGAGCAGGTTTACTTCAGTAAGCTGGATAAGTTTGCCACTCCCCCGGAAACTAATGGCAGCTCCCTTCCTCAGAGATCCCGTTGATGAAGGAGCGATATTAGTTAGATTAGCGTTTTATAGGGAGAGAGTTCTACGAGATCGTCAAGATCCGTTATCATTTCATGATGACTTCCTATATGAGCGCTATCGATTCTGCCGACAAGGAATCATTTATTTACGAGACCTTCTCGAGCCGTACATTGAACACCACACGAGCAGCCGAGCATTGAGTCTCACAGACTGAGTACATAGCATATATATATATATATATATATATATATATATATATATATATATATATATATATATATATATATATATATATATTGTATATGTGCATAGCCTTGTGGTACATCTCTATACAGTGGCGGCGATGCAGAGAACATCAGAAAGCCGCTGCATGCTGCGCTGCTCGTAAAGTTGATTTGGAGCTTAATAAACTTCTGGATGTGTTCATTACATTCATGTCCGAGTACATGCAATTAAAGAAGACTTATAATTATATGACAGGGTTATTAGTGCACCACAGCATATCATTATTGTAGAAAATTATTTAGGTGGACTCATGATAAGAATATAGAGAATTTTCACTGCTTCAATTGATTGAATTTCTGATTATGAATACATACAAACATAGATTCTGATCCGCCCATAAACAGATTCGCACACACGTATTCAAACTCCCAGTTGTATATAATGTACACATATAGTACATGTTACATCAGCGCATACAGTACATATATCCTCATATTAATTCGTATCAATTAGATCCTCTTTGGGCTTGTTTTTATCTACTTGTTCTGAAAGAGTTGATAATTATTTTCGCTATAAGATCTCATTTGATGATGCATATTATTAAGCCTATTGCCAGCAGGCACATTTAAATAAATATAATCTGATTGATTGGAGTGATGAGATATTAAAATTAGCCGATACATTTTCCCAACATTTACACATTTAACTTGTGTGATATTTTGCCCTGCGTCTTGTCTAGCCCTCACATCGGTGGCGCTGCAAACTAGATTTCGCCAAAGTTATGGTCTTGAATTCCACAATTCCACATGGTCATCTTCTGCTCGTCAGCGGAGAAAAAAGAGGCTCCTCTTGTGAGTTTATTTGCCGTTGTACCGTTAAATAATCATGGTTTCGGTGATCGACGCTTCCCCCTTTTGAAGTTGGACGGGCACGCGCAGTCATCCTGATTCCTGACGTCTGGTTCGAATTAACGAGACCGTTTGAGCGCGGATCAGCGTTTGAGGAACCGAGTTAGCCTGATGTCAATCATCGGGTTGATTTAAGCTGGATAACATTCTGACGACTGCTGCTGCTGCTGGAGACAGACAGAGGAAGACACAGAGAAATCCTGAGCAGCAGGAAACTGAATACATCTTGTTCTGTCCGTCTGTCATACACATACACACACACACACACACACACACACACACACACACACACACACACACACACACACACACACACACACACATGCACAAACAAACATCGCCACCTGCCACAGACTATACACTGAGGCCTGTGACAGCAGTTAACAGAACAGGACATGTGTAGCCCCAGGTGACTCAAATTGCAAAACTAACAACACCATGCTTCATTGCACCTAGAACCCAGTGTGAAATACCAGTAAAAAGTGTGTGTGTGTGTGTGTGTGATTGTCAATTCACATGCATGTCTAAAATCTTGTGCTCATGGGTATGCATCTGTGTCATAATCTATCCTTATGATGCAGCCTTTTTGATATGAAGTGCCATTTTTGTGGTAATTAATTAAGACGCAAAATTGAAATCGACAATGGATCTGTAATTGTATTCCATCCGTACAAGCAATGGGCATGAAGCAACGTTTAAAAAATAAATAATAATAATAATTTTCTTCTAGAAGGCCGTCATCTAAATGAAAACACCCACAACTGAGTTGTCATCTAAACCCCTTCTGACCTTTCACCAGTCATGTTCGTCAGCAATACAAGGAAAGAATTATGCAAAGGATGCAACATATACTGGCCAATCAGAGGAAGAGTAGGGCGGGTCTTTGTGGTATGCATTTGGGGAAGAAAAGAAAAGAGCAAACTACCGTAAATAACAGGTGGCATAACTTCCGATGGCAGTGAAGGAGGTAAATCGGCATGTGCAGCGGGCACTTCAACGTTTACTGAGACCTCCTATTGGTCAAGTTGCCTATCCCTGCTTTAATGTATTTAACGGCCGCATTACATGCAACACCCTGTTGAATACTATATATAGATGTTCGTGTATATAGGTGTGTACCTGTGAATATACATATACGTGGAGATTTATAGGGGGCATGCATGCACAGTAAGTGTGTGTATATGACCATATGTCTTGAGTTTAGGCTTTTTATGTGAGACATGAACATGTGCAGGATTTGGAACAAGAAGGGTCATCTCCGTCTAAGTATCACATCCAATGTTGCCTGTGTTCAAGTTGTATTTTAATGGGGCAAATTCTCAAAGAAATGTGTAATAAATGTAATTATTATAATCAATTGACAGGGGCTTTTTGTGCCCTTTTTCCAGTCTTTAGGCATGTTGCCCTTTTTATCTGCTTGGTAATCCAGGCTTGATTGTTATACTGGGAACTACATTACCCGCCAGTATAATAACTACTTGCATGCACGGAGCAGATACACTGGATTGGTGTAAACATAGATATTGACCCCATAAGGGAGCACAGGAATGTATGTGACATAATCAGTTTACAGTGACACATCATTATAATATTCAGTGTTTCCTGTATTCAGTCATGCGCTTCTCTATCTCACTTTTTAGACACAAACATCAGTGTCAATTATTTCTACACAGTGAGGCCCATCGATTTATAATTTTAAATATGTGAGAAAAAGGGATTGCTATCTAATCTGTGCCTGATGCTGGACTCAGCATCAGGAGAGGAATAGATTGATCGGTGCAACCCAGCTTAAAATGAGCTTCATCTCGAACAGCACCGACAACCGCTAATAAAAAACACAGTCATCAGAATGTAATGACATAACACTGACAGAGGCCATTTACCGTGCATAAAAAGCAGTTTTTTTTAACTTTATGGTCTGTAGTCTACTTTCTTAAAGGGGGTACTCCAGTAAATTCATATTAAGTCATGAAACACAGAAATTAGTCAGCATTCCCTCTTAACTTTCCTTCTCCTCGAAATCAGTGTTTTTTCTTTTACGTTTTTTGTTGTTGTTAGATGCATAAAGTAAGGTATGTGGTTAACACAAGCGTCAGATGTTTTAATGTTTTGATCTACATATAATACATCAGTAAATATGATTAATATTAGTAAAGATTATCTTGCTGTACAAATCGTGGAAGTATCATAAGCTTGTGTTTGCCACAAAGCTTATTTTGGGCATTCAATTAAAAATCTTATGGAAGAATCCCATTGTGACCAGTGAGATGTTTACTTTCGGGTTTGACCAAACAAAATACGTTTCTCGTAACACTTCTTCTGCAACACTGGAAAGTACTTCCATAAAGTCATAGACGGGGACTTGTCTTAAACAGAATAATTATTTGTAAAGTTGCAGAAGAGCCCTTTTAATATACAATTTAAATGCAGGACATTTTGCCATTAGCGATTTTTGAGACGCGGTATTACTCCTTTTACTGTAATAAACGAACTGAATACTTCTTTCACCGCTTTTTGTTTGTATTATTCATATTTATGTAAGTAAATAGGCATATGTATTTGAATGTGTTTGCCCACAGTGTTACGGCAACGTCACATTATTGTTATAACATCTTGAAATAGCCATGTACCAGGGCCTGTGACGTGTCTGACGTGCTCTCAGCTGTCCGTCCGTGACAGCACTGTGATTACTACGCAGACGCTCATTGGCTGCACTGACCGAGCAGAGCAAAGTAGGTCCCCGGGATATTAAGAGCCGTACCATTTCTGCCAACACGGGGGTTACTGGGGACGTAGAGACCGCAGAATGTTGCTTCGGCATCCGCCTGAAACAACCATTTCTTATTGGCACACCATTTAACTTATCTTTACATGAACTTAATTATTTTAGGACGTATTGAAACTAGAAACTGCCATAGAATAATAACTCGGCCAAATTGGTTCCACCCGCCGGATCAAGTTGACGGTTTGGCTCAAAAAATGGCTGGAGAGAAACAGTTATGAGGATCGACGGTTTTACCAGGTATTTACGACAAAATGAGCGCGTCGTAGCTTGAAGGCGCTTCCTCCACCTAACTGGGGATCCAGGTGAGCCACGTTTATAGTTAATCCAGCGTTTAACACCCGGCCCGCTGCTGCAAAGAGAGGCGAAACGGAGCCAAGCGGCGCTCGTTTGCAATGTTGTCACGATAGCATTTACATGCAGCAGCTAGGACCTTTAGCTTGGCTGTGCCTTGGCAGAACGAACAGCGGCTTCAAAATCAAAGAGCAGTCCCGCGCCGAGTGGCGGGCTTTGCGTGCAGGTGCACTCACAACAAACAGCGGAGACACGAACGTATGGCTGAGTGTGTGTGTGTACGTGTAGCTAACGCAGCGCAGGCCTGCGGCTAACCCTGCAGCTGTCCTCTCATCGCATTAATACGTCATTACTGCTCCCCGCAGTGATGGCTGCACACAGACGTCTCAGAGAAGACGTGCAGATGACAGACTGTGCCTCTGACTGTTACTTGTGACCTCTTCTGACGACCCCCCAAACTCTCCTCCTGCATCATGTCAGCAGCAGTGCTGGCTGTGCACCTGTGCCTTAAAGCGGGCTTGACCCTTAAGTTTTGGTTTCGTGCACCGTTAGAAGGCGCTGGAGAGAGATCCTCTGTATTTGCCACAAACATAGTTATCATCAACATGGGGGTCATTTCCAACTATTGGGTTCTGTGAATATAACAACAAACACCTGTTGCCCACCTCGAGCAGAAATGCAAGTCCCAATAAAACAGAAGGCTTATTGCATTTTCTTATAAAATGTATGCACATGAGGCCCAATGTGATGTTGCCAGTTTTCTGAAAAAAAATAAATATATATCAATACTGTGTCTGAAGATTTTTCTGGTATCACCCACCACTAAAGGGCCCTCATCTTAATAACTAATAACAGGTGTGTTCTCTGATCGTGGCATAGTCCGTTTTAAGGTATTGATATAATATGGGGCTCTGTGTTTTTTCTTTTTGTGTGTGTGTAAATTATTGCAAATGATGTGTTGCATTCAGATCTGCATCAGACACGGCACCCTGTAAAAGGGCAGCTGTAGGCGCTTATGTTTATGCTTTTGATGCAATCGCTGTGTCGTTAGCGATGCACCAGTCTCTGGAAGTGCAGGTTCTGACCCTACTTTTTTACGCTGTTGCTTCACGTGTTGCTGGCACTTCTCTGCCGGGAGGTCAAAGGTCAGCAGGTAGCTTCGGGACAGCGCGCCTAAAATGTTGTTATTGTGGCTCCACCCTGAGAGCTCTTTGAGCACAAGTTCATATGCTGATCTAGTGTCAGTGAACAGGCCGCTTGACAATTTGGGGTCCCACCCCGAGGTGTTCGAATCGGGTCGAGCATTTAGATTAAAACGCTTCCAAAGAAGTCTAAAAATGAGGAATGCGATCTGCTGTGGTGAAATGACGACAGACCGTGGCGGAAGGGTAAAATTCCCCTCCAGTCTGCCCAATCTCTCTCTCTCTCACCGTGGCACACAGTATGTTCCAGAAAGTGTTCTTGGGTTTTCCTTTCCAGATCGATAATTCATTATTTTCACTTTCTGTGGAGGGACAGTTTTTGTTCCATGAAAGATGTAGAGAAAGGTCTCAAAAGCCACATTTATTCACGTCTTAATGCAGGAAAAGTCCACAGTAAACCATTTCCTTAAACAATTGTTTCACTTTTTTTCAGTTGTCACAAATTCACACTGGAGGGTTCCCAGTACAAACATTAAAAATAAAAAAATTCTGAGCCTTTGGGGCTCTAGGGGTCTGGTGTCAACCTGACGTAATCCAGTCTAACTGACAAAGTTCTGACTCATGGTAAGGCAACATTATTGGGACCTAGAGAGAAAATCACATTCACTGATGCACCTTTTTCATCTTTTAATTTTTTTTTGCTGTAGAAAACACTGCTGTTTCAGCACTATTTCTTTTGCTGATGATGGAAAGCAGGGCACACAAAAAGGCGAATGCTCTTTCGCATTCGGTAAAAACTTTCATACTCATAACAGAAACTCCCACGGCACAGCCGACACCTACTCCATGCCGGCTCTTGCTTATCATAGTCGACAAATCCCCCCACGCAGACAGTTTGATTGCGGTTGTCGTCATCTGTGGGGAATCCTGCTTTCTGTGTGTCGTGATTGGTTTGCTCTCAAAACAACACTTTGTAAACTCCTCCAATATTGAATAGATTAAAGGGCCAGTTCACTCGTTATTCAAATGTGATATCTGTCATTGAGATGTCTGTCTTCACGCCAGTATAATGGGTGTGAATGGTTATTTGTTTGCAGTGGTCACAATATTACTATTTTTCCCCTTTTTATATTTAACAGTCAAATGTCCTTCCAGTAATAATGTTCAGGTGCACTACAAAGTGAGCCTGGACTTGTGACCTCAGCATTAGTGAAGTCCTTCCTCTAGCCCTGGATCCACAGAACATGCTGTCAACAGTTTTCACTGCTACTTTCTCCCAGAGCTAGTCCCTAGGAAAACTAGAGCTGAAAGGGAGGAAATGAACCGGCAATTTCAGATATTCAACGTATACCAAAATATTAAGCAAAAATTATTACAGTTTTAGGTTCTCAAATATTTAAATTTGCATCTTTTCTTGGTCTTCCATTGGGAAATTAAATATTTGTGGCTTTTGTGCTGTTTGTTGGACACTCAAAAGCCTTTGCCCCTGAATGTTATTTCAGGCAATTTTCTGAGGTAAAAAGGGTTTTAAAGCGAGGGCAATCTTCCACGAAAACATTAGTTTTTGTTATATTTGTTGAATTTCTCATTGCATCCTGACAGAAATCAACAAATCCAATGCTCTGACAAAAACAAAAATCCAGTATCGGCAAATGTAAGGATTGGATTACTTCCCTGTCTACCTACTTATCTGTCTACCTACTTACCTGTCTTCCTGCAGACATGCACTCCTTCTGCCCGTGCACTCATTGGTGTCACCGCAGTCTTCAACTGCTAGCGCCTGACAGCTGTGAGTTGTTTACGTCCATTATGACAATCTCGGGGGAGGAGCAATTGCCGGCTTGAGCTGGATGCTTCCATTGGTAAAGAGTTGGCAACACTGGGCTGGCTTTTTCTGTTGGATAATTTTTCTTTCATATTGATGATGATGATGATGATGATAAAAAAAAATAATAATAATCGGCAAACTGGATGAAAACAGGCGGGATTGTGTTGCGGATTATAAAAAAAAGTTGTGGAGGCTGCAGGAAATTCGGCTTCATGGCTACATACATCACTAAAGCTAAGTGGCAGAATATGTTTTTTCTTAATTCTTTGATAAAATACCCCACTTTGCCCTAAGTGGCTTCTCTCTGTTTGCCTCGTGAGTGCGTGCGTGTGTGAGAACGTGCCGGGAACATTTGCTTTGGCCCGCTGAGCAGCTCCGCCGTGGTTTCACATGTGGCGGGACGAGGAGGTTGGAAGTAGTGCAGAGGAAACTTCGATGCTTGTCTAACATTTCCGTTCAATCAGAACCCGAGATGGTGTTACCAAAACATTCCAGGCTTTGAGGTGAAGGAATAGGCAACAACGAAAAAAACACTCAAGTTTTGCATGAGGGGTGTGATAATGCAGCCGAACGTTCTGCATTGGAGTTGGTTGGGATATTTTTCTCCCAGGCTTGGCCTACTTTTTCCAATTATGTCATCTCCACATTATGGATAATGGTAAAAACATGAACATGAGGGCTAATTCAGGGAGGCATTCAAATGCCGAATCCTCCGCCGCAAGTTTTGAAGAGTTCCGCTACGAAATCAGAAAGTCCATCAGCGTATTTTAAATCTAATTGATTAAAACCATTGAAGTGGTCTTTTTTTTCTTCACATTTCTTTGAGTTAAACCTGAATTATTAGCAGCTGATATGCACCCGTCTGTTAAGTGCCGCCCGAAGATGTCATGAGCGGAGAGCAGAAGAACAAGGGAAGTGCATCTCCAGTCTGAATAATGAATGCAGAGCATATTGTGTTCTGGAAAAATGGGAGGATGTGGTTCAGTAATAGTCTGGTGAACATCGCTCTCTTTCTTTCTGCTAAATTGTTGGTCTTGCCAGACTCTCTTGCTTCCAAGATAAGTGAATGAAAATTACACGTGAAGCCTAATGACATGAGTTTTATTTCTTTTCTTTTCTTTTCAGGATTTGGAAACTACAGGCGCTGGGAGGCATGTTATTATATTAGGCCGCTCCCCGAGCATCAGCCTAGTTCCTGGCTGCGTTCCACTCTTTGCAAACAGTCTTGGCGTGCGTGGTTCGTCATTTGCCGTCCTGTAATGAGTAGACGGAGCATCGGACCTGTGCGGTCGCTTCAACTGGCAGCTAGTCATTTCACCATGTGGTTACATCATACGAATAGAATTTAAGACGTTTTTAAACTGTGGGATGGATTTTCTAAAAATGGTTAGGGAAGTCCAAAGACATGCATGTTAGGTTAATTGGACTCTAAATTGCCCATAGGTGTGAATGTGAGTGTGAATGGTTGTCTGTCTATATGTGAGCCCTGGATAGACTGGCGACTTATCCAGGGTGTACCCTGCCTTCGCCCAATGACAGCTGGGATCGGCTCCAGCGCCCCGCGACCCTAAAGAGGATAAGCGGTTCAGATAATGGATGGATGGATGGTTAGGGAAGTGAGAGAGCAGCCCCTGCCAGGGTGCCTTTGAGCGAGTCCCCTTAACCCCAAGCTGTCCCAGGAGCAGATAAGAAGGAAGTCCAAAGTGTGGAGCCAGCACTTCCTCCCAGCTTTTGTGCTGAAGTGAATAAAGGCTTTTAAAAAACAAAACAGGGAAGTAGTGTTCAACCACGATCATAAAAATGTCCTACTGTAAGTCACGGTTTCCTATTTTGGTGTAGGTTATTTTAAATGTCTACGTAGCGATACTTTGGGATTGTTTTTTGTGCTAGGGAACAGGGAATTTTTTTCCCTGTAGAGAAATATGGATATTTCTCTACAGAAATAATTATCTAGCAGTTACTGAAAATGTTTTCCCTTTTTAATAATGTTTCAACTTTACTAATTTCTGTCTTTAAAATTTTTTTTTTTACTAGACCTAGAATTAATGTAATAATCAACAGAAAATTAAACGTTGGCAAATTTAGATAATCAATATATTATTTTTTTATGTTCATATGGGCATCTGACTATTGTTTCGAGGAAGACTTAAAACATTTAGATGGAAACCTTTTAATGTCTTTAAAATGTGATTTTTAAAAAACAAATCTGCCTCTTTTTGACAATGTCACCACCCTGAGATCAGCTGGATCCAATTTGTCCTTATCATGTCCGTAATGGTGTTATTTGCTGGTGCATATGAATACATGCTAAATGAAATTAACACACAAACATGTCGGCACACTGTGAGCCTGCAGCTCGTAGGACACCTGGAGTTCTGGGAGCCTTTGAAGTCATTTAGATCCCATTTTATTTTTGCTTTTATTGAAGCTCATGATGCCCAGGTTTCCTCATTTATAGGGTTAATCTGCAATACCATGCAAAAAATAGCAAAAAGTGGAACAAAATCAGTACGAGAAATGAAATCGAAGGTCGGCTCCGGATGTAGTAAGTAAGGGGATTCTCCATCACTGCAGGGAGGGGTTTATTCCTGCGTTCGGCCGATACGTAGAGGTGTGCGTTTATTTCTGTCTGCCAGCCTTAAATCTTCTCAATTAGCTTCAGACGTGAAGGAAGATCCAAGTGGTTTTGGGCCCACGCGGGTTTATTCTGTCTGAGACAGCCCTGCGAATTGGAAACCCGAACCCACTCCACGGCGCTCCTCCGCGGTCCCTCCCACGGCAGCACGTGCGTGACAGGCAGCAGAGAGGCGTTCACTTTCATCCCCCCCATCCGTCATTTGGCTGCTTCCCAAATATACCGTGTAGCCTCTCATCCCTCCCTCCCTGCTTCTGCGTATCTTTCTTCCAAACATCTCTCTCTCTCTCTCTCTCTCTCTCTCTCTCTTCTCCCCCTCCCCCCCCCATCCATCCCACAGCAGAGTTTGGCGTCAGGGTTGCACCCACTCCCTCCCTCCGGTCCGGGATCATGTTACCCTGCCATTACTCAGTCGTTCCCCCCGCGACGGTGCTCCATGTCAGGCGCAGCGGAGCCTGCCTGCCTCTCCGAACCGCAGCTCAACCACAGACGCCCCTGGTCAGTGGAGTCGCTCCAGCTATGGCACGGACTCCCTGGAAAATGATGCAGAGGAGCAGGGGTTAGCTGCAGTTTTCAAGCTGTACTTTCAATTTCACGTGGGGGGAAAGAAACTCCTTTACTGCAGGACTAATGGGTTACACCCACAACCCAACACACAACAACAACAACAACAACAAGAAGCCCGGCCCCTTCCATGTGCCATGCGTCACCAGTCGTCCGGTGATTTGTGGGCCCTCTCTCGTTTTATGGTTATGTAATGCCGGTTCCCCTTGACGAGTAAAACCTCTTGTTAAACCCTCCACGCCGCCCCGATCCCATAAAAGTGAGTGATGCAGGCTGTGGCGCCATCCCGTTGTGGGCGGCCTGGTTCCCTATACGGCACGTGTCATGGGACGTGGGTGGAGCTCCGTACAGGTGGCATGACACTGTAGAAATTCCACTGACTGGGATTTATTGCTTGATTAATGCCCTGTGAGTGAAAACTGCTAAATCTGCGCAGGGTCCTATCGGTGTAATTTACGAGAGCCAGTGAAGGTGTATACCTGCGTCTCTCCACCCCGTGCCCTTTCGTCGGGTGTCAACTTTTATAGAGGCTACAGCATCCTCCTCCTATTAAGCCTGTCGTGCACTCTAGTGGAGCCATAACTCCACCCGCTGCTCCCGCCAAGCTCTCGGCTCCTCAGTAATTTATTTAGGGTCCGACGTGTGTGTGCATCCTGTAAAATGTATGCTCTTCCTCTTCCTCTTCGGTGCACAACTAGCACATCTAGGGCTAATCCTCTGTAATTGAAAGGGATGCAGCCATTTCTGTAGGCAAGTGGTTCGTGTGACGCTCGTCCCCTCTGCTTGTTTTACAGTAATGAGACATATCTGGGGGGAGAGGGAGTGGGGGCTGGAGAGCAGAGCTGTTTGTAGAGGGGGAAACGGCTCCGGAGCCCGAGGGCTTATAAGGCTGTCACAGACAGAACAACGGAAATGACTGCGTGTTTACTCCTCTGTACGTGGGTGTTTTTGTTCTGTCTCAGCAACACTAGTCTCCATCGCCACGCCAATGTTGGAATGAATACTAACATTTAGGCCGAGGGTAAGGCTATTTCAGGGGAAAGGGAGGAAGAGAGAGCCTGCTAATATTAGGCTCACATTGCCTGTCATCTCCGCTGTAAAGAAGGGTATAATATGTGGAGCTGCCACTGCTAAAGTTATTACAGATCCAAGTTCCGTTTTGTTTTTTTCCCCATTCCAAGGGTTGAAAAACACACGTTATATGATATTAACACATGTCCAGCTTATTTTTGCGCACTAAACTAAAGCCTTGTAGATGCAGCGTGCAGGTCAGAGGTCAGCCACACCGTTGCAGTTGCACAGCACATTCTTACGGTAGCGGCTTTCGTGAGCAAATAACAGTGAAATGTATGTTCTTCCTCTTCCCCTGAGGTTCTGCATGTTGACTTAGGTGTGACTTGTGGTGCCCAAAACCACCATGAAAATCCACAGACCTCGTTGTGATCAGTCGACACAGATGTTGGCACTGAACCTTTCAGATTTTTTTGTTTCTTCTGGAGGGGTGTGATTTGAGCACACAAACCATTTGTCCAAGAGCTCTTCAAACCTCACGAAGTCACATCAAAGTACTTTCTCAGTGTTTGGAACTGTGAGAGGAACCACTCAGCCGAATGAGTTATGGCCCTCCCTTGTATAGCAGATCAAGTAGTCAGGAGCAGGCAGGAAGCGTGTTGCTCAGGACTTTGGCAAACATGCCTCCTGTTGGCTATCTGGGCCGTGGGGTGACCCCACCAACCAATAGTGTGGTCACAATTACTGTGAGGAGGGAGACACATAATTAAGAAAACAATCGACATAGCTCTATTGATTTAGTAAGTCAACAAATTGTAGGGACTTCTTAAATTCCTAAAGTACCGGTGCTAATGAAATGGGACAGCAGGGTATGGCAAAACCCTTCTGGTATCGGTATGCTGTGCAACACTACCAAACGCGAGAACATTATGTTCCCCTTAAATCGGGCCAGACCCTGTCTTCCAATGTGCCTTAAGTGCCTCTTTCTTGCACCGTCCCAGTTTCATCCAGCAACATTTGTTTTGGTTCATGGCTGCACGCTGACATGGTTTAAGTTATTTAGCACTCATGTAGATAAACGTCTCACCTCTGGTGGTCCTGGCTGAACACAGTGCTTGAGTAGTACAAGCACAGAGGGCAGTGGCAGTCAGTACATTTGTATCTATATTTTTATATTTATATTTTCTTAGCTTGTCCTGCCACCTTGTTTATGTGCCCGACGCTTCAAGCTGCTAACTGGCCTTGTATTGCCGCTTTGACGCAGAAAAGGTGACCTGCAGACCGGCATTAAGGCCATTCTGCAGCTACACTCCAGATCCAGTTGGACACGCTAAGCCCTCTACAGCTCACCAGAGACCTCTAAATTACTGCTTTTCACGAGCAGAAAAGGACCTCACATGTTTGAGGGTATTTTTTTGCCTTCTTTTTTTGTCTCGACTGGCAACTATGAGTACGCACAGACAAACCGTTTGACCATCTTATATCTTTGTTCCTGGAGAGTAAAATATTGCCTGTGTACGCGCCACACCCGTAATACTTCATGTTTGATCCCACTGGGGGAAAGTATACGCCCACTCTCCTTAAAGGTGCGGCACTGACAAACCTTGGCAAAGATACTTGAGAGGCTTAGCGTTGATGCTAAACTGCTGTAATCCATTATTTGGTTGGTTTGAGAGCAGAGATAGCAATGGTTCAGCATGTACCTGTCAGTACTAAATGATTGCTTATTTCCTGCCAGCGCAGGAGGGGAGGGGGTGAGGTGGAGTAATGGCAAGCAGCTGCCTCGGCTGGACCTCACCTTTCCTTTCTGTCAGCCTGCTGTTCTCTCCAGCTACGCCAAAACACCAACTTGTGCTCAAGCGCCGCCCGGTCCAAGAGACCGACCGGCGCAGGTGTTGGTGAGTAACACGCTCGACCCGCCTTGATGAGCGACAACTTTGGCGTTACCTGGAGTAAGCAGTGAGAAGAAAAATGAAAAGTGCCATTGTTTGTCCTGTGAGTTCACCCCATTATGACAATTATTTAAAAAAAATAGTTTTTTTTATTCTGTGGCTTTGCTTTGTGATTAGCTAACCGCCCGATCGTTCCGCCAGGTTGAGGCAGCCGGAGCAAGGGAGCGAGCAGCAGGATGCAGGACGCTGCACCGGCTGTCCCTCTTTTCATCCCTGAAACGATGAACGTAAATCTGTGAAATGCGTCCGTGTGATGTAAGTCGACTGGGAGGGAGGGGGAGCGGTGAAGAGGCCTGATCCGCACTGCTCTCCTCGGGCGGTAGAAACTAGAGAGCCGGCGCTCTATAGGGTTTGCTGACATTTGAGAAAAAATTGAAAAAAAGCCCACCTTCAGCAAAGGGAGATTTGCAAATCAGTGTCATAAGTGCAGGATTGTTATTGAGGATGTGAGGGCTTCTTGGCAACGCGGGGGGATAGGGCTAGGCTTCTCCTCGTGAATCACGGCTAATTAACGAAGTAATTAAGATCGGAATCTCTGCTCGGAGGAGGACTCTAAATTGTCTATACGTTCAAATAGGGCATCAAACATAAATCCCTTCCATTCATGAAAGAGGGCAAATTAAAGCGTCCAGGCCCTCTCCTCTCCGTGTGTCACACAAGGGACATCTGTTGAAAAAGAGAGAGCCAGTGTTACGGCGAGTTAAAGCCCTCGCTGCTCCATCAGAAGCACCGTTCATAATGCATTCGCTATACATATTTCAGCCCGAGTGAATTTATTTCAATAAATAATGTCACTCCAAGGACACGCTTCGATCTTTCCGCGGCGGGTCCCGTGCTGACTGTAAGCCACACCGTATTGTTATCTCGTTCCTCTTGCGGGGAATGATAGATTAACAAACAGTTTATAAACAGGCTGCTGACTTGTCCACCGTTTTATCACCAGCGCACACTGCCAGAATAACCTCCCTTCATGATGGATGTATTTTCCAGGTTTATTCTGCTGCTACAAGCTGCGGGGATATCTATAGGTATGGCCATAATGTTGGGGCTTACTGGGAATTTCATATAGTGGGTGGATGAGATTTATGCCTGGGATTAAGTCCGGAGGGCTCTTTTTCTGGTAGTCAGTATTTAAGTGGTGCTGTCATTACCGAGCTGGCTTTTTAAATGCTGCACCTTTTCCCCATGCTGCTCCTTGAGCAGGATGCTCCATTAGACTTTGGGGAAGTGCTGCAGCGCTCTCTCATGTCATGTCAGCAGTCGGTGTTGGATTCCCACAAAGAAGCCCCTATTGGAGCCACTTTAAAATAGCCTCACCAGTCTTTTTTTAGGGACGGCAATGTTTGTTGGTCAGTGGGTCAGTCCACTACTCTGCAGTGCTGCTCCCGTTGACGTCCGTTGGATGGATTACCGTGAAATTTTTCTCCGACATTCATGTGCCCGAGAAGATGAATCCTAATGAGCCCCTGACCTTTCCTCTAATGCCACCAGCAGGTCAACGGTTTCCCCCATTGAGCGGAAACATGTTCTCCATTCACAAAATCTGACTTTCGTGGTTCTTGAGGATGAACCATCCATCCATCCATTATCTGAACCGCTTATCCTCTTTAGGGTCGCGGGGATGAACCATAAATACCTAATCATAATATCTATTAGATGGATTGGGCAGGATTTGTCTGTTGCGGTTTGTAAACACAACCGGCTCAATGCGGGGTAGGGTGCATGCCAGAGGGTGAAAGCCACGTTTTTACAGATGTTGATGCCAAGAGTCTTAATATTATAATGCAGGCACCACTAAAGGCCTTAACACACCGGGTGTTTTTTTCTTTGTGATTAATTTGCATGTGCAATATATTTTTACTATTTTTTTAAAAAACTTTTTATTTATTTTTACCTTTCACAATAAATGCCCATGGCATATGTGTATAATAGCCTTGAGGGGTAAAAAAAACAACAACAGCAATCTGATAATGTTTGCATGTTCTGTAGTATTTTTAAGTAAGCCGTAAATATTTGTATGCATGCACCATGTCTGTAATCATAAGTCTGGCCAACCCCTTGTATGTAACCATGGCTTGGCTTGTGTGTCTGGGTCAGAGGACAGCGTGGGAATAGGCCTCTCACAGTGGACTTACTGCTCAGGGTACAAAGCAAACCCCTGTTTCCTGAGCTGTCTTGTGCAATTTGTGCTGAGCTCAGGGCAACGACAGAGCATTTCCACTTATGTATCACCTCGGTCCATACGCTCTGTCGGAAGACACACCAGGTCGAGACACTGATGGGGAAATTCAAGCGGAGTGTATGTTGAGTTTAGAGGCCACTACCTATTTTTTCTTTTTCTTTCCTGTTTTTTTTTTTTTCAGTGCTTTTCTTGTATCACATTTGAGCCCTGGGTCTTCACACGTCACCTTTCTGAGCGATGATGTAGTTAGAGATCAGGCTCACGAAGCCAAAGTGTTACCCTCAAGAGAAGTGAAACAGTTTCTTTTCAGGGTCTTAAAAAAAGTCTCGCTAAATTAAGCCTAAAAACCTAGTATACCTATTAAATCCAACAGGCTGCCTTTCAGGTTGCAGCCGAAATTCGTCACATAAACCGAATCACTTCCTGTTCTCTTTCCTCTCAGGCAGGAAGGGGTTACTCTCCACGTTTCCTGTCCAATTCCCAGAGCTCCGGCTACGTTCTGATTGCTTTCTTGATGTTAAACATTCCCAGGCTCCTATAACCTTCTAGCTTGCCTCCGCCGTCCAAGAGCCGTCCCAGGTGAACGAGTGGGCGAACCTCCTGCTTTTAAGGATAAAATCTCTTCATTTTTTCCCTTTTTTCTCACAGGGGGTGGGAGATACGGCGACTGGAGGGGCAGGGAGACGTGGGATGGGAAAGCATTTTTTTCTTTGCATTCCGTTCCGTTGGTGTAAGGCTGTGGGAAAGCATGTTTTCCCAACCATGGTTAGTTTGACACAGCGTTTCTCGTGAAGTAAGGCCGTGTTGGAGCTGAAGGTTTGGTTGTGAAGAAGTCAGGCCCAGCAGGGAGACCCATTTTAAAGTGCCAGGGAATAAACAAATACGAGTCAGACAACTTCATGAACATGCCTCTCTAACTCTCTGGGTATCCAGGATAACACGTGCTTCCCTTTCAAACGTCACCCCTTTCAAAATAAATATTTTTCTTCCGCGGCTCCTTCCCACTCACTTCCTTCCCTCCCGAGACACCTGATCGACGGCTGAGTTATGGTATCTCGCCTGAGTCAGCGGAGCCTTCGCATCAGTCATGAAACAAACGGAATCCAGATTGAACTAACACGCCTGCGTGGAGGCTGCGGTGTGGATGTGACCCAGGGGCAGAGCCGGGCCAAGCCGGACTATATTTAGCCCAGCGTTGCTCAGGATAATTGCCCTCCCAGGCCTAATCATTTCCAGGCTCTGCAGCTCACAAATGACTGTAGGGGAGGCCAAACACCCACTAACCTCATGTTAAAGAGACACAGGCATCAATGGGGCTGTCAGAGCGCTCCGCAGACAAGACAAATTAGCACAATATCCTTCCTCCTCGTATGTTATTAGATGCTCTGTAAGCGGATTGGATCGGAGAGTTCAGCGCCGTGGTGTATTAATTGAATATGTTTTCCTGTCACTGTATCAGTGATGGGAAGAGTCTTGGCAGCATCCTCCTCTGGCGACACTGAGAGGCTGTCTTCAGGTTATCCCTGCTTTTGAGGCCTGCTTCTGGATGATAAATCCCTCCTACAGCCAGCTTAGCTCCTCCACGTGGGCCTAGCCCGGCCTGAGAAGAGAAGCGCACCAGTGCCTAGGAAAGTCGAGTTGGTTTGGTCGGTGGAAAACGTTTACTAGCTGGTATTTAGTTTTCACCCCAACCCCCTCTTTTGCTCGAGTTTCTGTTCGTGTCGAGTTGCACCTTTTCCTGTGGGGTTCCTGTCCCCGATACTTGCCCAGGTTATCCAGCGGGCACATGAAGGCCCGGGTCAGGGGGTGAGGGCTTCATGGTGAGGGGATGGTAGGGTGAACAGGTTGCCTCTCTGCATGAAAATCAGCCCCAAGCTTCCTTCCTGGTTTACTTCCCAAAGGCATACTGGGAAACTACTTTTTTCCCCCCAACCAATAGTGACACCAGGTGGACTGCTAATGGGGAGAAAAAAGACCTGTCATTAAAAGCTAGTCAGTGTCTTGCCATCTTTTGCAATTTAAAGTTTCTCATTCCTAACATAACGAGGGTCCCATCTTCCCTGAACGAGTGCAGCAGGCGAATCTGGATACAGCGTGGGTCATGTCCCAGAGATGTAGGATTATCTGGATGTATGCATTTGTTTGCTTCCTCAGTCTGCTTTGACGGCAGAAACAAACCTAGTGACAGACATGGAGACAATTCACAAAGGAAAACTGTGTCAGTGCTATTTGTTAGTCTAATCCACAGGGAGTAAATTGATTTAGTTTTTTTCAGACATTTAGGAATGAGAGATATGTTTGTCACCAGCCCTGGTGCTATGAGGACAGCTCGATATCATTCTCAAGCCGTTGTGTTGGTGAGTAGTCCCCCCGATTAGGCTCGGCGTGGAGGAGCTATGGTGAAGGTTGAAATCCTTAAAATATTTGCCTCCTATCTTGTTGGCCGTAGGCTGCTCTGTCAGAAGGTGAGCTGAGAGGCAGAGGATGAGGGAGAGAAAGAATAAGTGAACTGTGTTTGTCAGCGCTTTAAGCCCCTGAAATTGATTCTTCTTTTGCACTCTTTATTCTAATGACAAGCTAATCCCCCCCCCCCCGTTCCCTCTGTTATAAATAGAGCCTCTTATTTTCCCAGCTCCGCCTTGCACTGCTTCTGAAAATTAGCACTCATGATGAGTCTGCGTTCTCGGCAATCAATTTGCCACGCTAAGTCCCTCCAAAAAGGTTACCTGTGGCAACTGAGCCCCGGTCACGTAACTTTGAATTTTGCCCTCTCCTGCCAATTATCTTTCAGCTAGTTAAATAAATGGCCCTGTCTGGAGAATCAGCTGAATGAAATGTCAAAATATTGACGCTGAATAGCTACGTGATTTCAGGGCGTTTGTCACGGGGAGAGGAGGCTGATTGGTGCAGGTGGTGCTCGGGGATAAAGGAGGCGTGTCAGCCCCTGGGGCTACTTTAATGATATTAGTAGAGCTCTGCTTATTTATGAGGACCTAAGTTATTCATGCTCAGCGCCGGCTTTCCATCGCAACAACTAGGCTGGCTCACTGCAGCCTGCAACAGTCACAGAGTGGAGTAGTGACTCCAGAGTATCCCATAATCACACTCCTTGTTCATTTACTACTGTAATATTCATTCGGATCAAAATGACCAGACAAAATGAAACATTTCTGCAGCATTGAAGGTCCCAATGAGCACAGTAGCCTCCATATATCACGGCGTGAATAATTTGCCTCTTTCGCGTGAGTTGCCAATCAGCGTTGAGAAGCTCCATCACTGCCGTCATCACTGCCGTCATCACTGCCGTCCTGCTGTTGAAGGAGCTGCGCCTTCCGGCTCAGCTCTCAATTTACTGGTCAGTCTACGTCCCAACCCTCACCTATTGTCAAGAACTTTGGGTTGTGACCGAAAGAACGAAGTCTCGGATACAAGCGGCCGAAATGAGTTTCCTCCGTAGAGTGGCCGGGCTCAGCCTTAGAGATAGGGTGAGGAGCTCGGACATCAGGAGGGAGCTTGAAGTTGAGCCGCTACTCCTTCGTGTCGAAAGGAGTCAGCTGAGGTGGTTCGGGCATCTAATTAGGATGCCTCCAGGACGCCTCCCTTTAGAGGTTTTCCAGGCACGTCCATCTGGTAGGAGGCCCCGGGGAAGACCCAGGACACGCTGGAGGGATTATATCTCCCAGCTGGCCTGGGAACGCCTCGGGATCCCCCAGAATGAGCTGGTAGATGTTGC
This sequence comes from Cottus gobio, assembly GCA_023566465.1. Classification (NCBI taxonomy): domain Eukaryota; kingdom Metazoa; phylum Chordata; class Actinopteri; order Perciformes; family Cottidae; genus Cottus; species Cottus gobio. The sequence continues at coordinate 16,851,468 of CM042234.1, read as the reverse complement.
GGGTGAGAGAAGCCTGGGTCAGCCTGCTGAACCTGCTGCCACCGCAACCCAACCCCGGATAAGCGGATGAAAATGGATGGATGGAACTGGGAGACTAGTCAGGATTGAGGGAGAGATGAATGCAGCAATGTACAGAGACATCCTGGACCTCAGACTAGGGCGACGGTTCATCTTTCACCAGGACAACGACCCGAAGCACACAGACAAGACAACAAAGGAGTGTCTTCGAGACAACTCTGGGAATGTCCTTGAGTGGCCCAGCCAGAGCCCCGACTTGAACCAAATTGAACATTTCTGGAGAGAAAAGGGATTCTTTTACCCTTTTATAAAAAAAATAAAAAAAAAAAAATAAATGTTTTATGCTGTGCTACTTTTGGTCTTTGTGCCCTGTAAAGAGATCCATTGTAACAAGACACACTGCCCCAAACGTTAATACAACCTCACATGGCCTTGCAGTGCCATACTGATGAAAGACTGTTGAGTAAAGGAGCATTGGACCTTTGACCTTCTGAACCCTGCCTTTTGAAGAGTGTAAATGCTGGATGTTTCCTGAATTTATAGTTTCGGGAGGGGAAAGCAAGGTCCCTTTTGCAGAAATACCAGAATATGTGTTCTCCACATTAATATAATTATATTATGTATTTCAGCTATTTTGATACATTTAGTTGTCTGTACTTTCAGCACATTCTGAGAAGACAAACAACATTCAGAAACCAGATGGAAATCACAGTTTTGGGTCACGGAAGTGGTTCAACCCTGTTTTTGAAAAGCCACGAGAAAGTAGTAGGCTTTATCATATTCAAGCTGCAGTAGGTGAATCGAGAGGATGTATTTATTAGAGCCCGCTTGATTTCAGTTGCGGGTGATCATTTGCTCGTCAGGCTTTGGTCTTGACAGGCGTTACCTCTTTTGATGACTGTGGAGCCTTGTGATAATTACTTCATTTTGTACCACAAAATACATCCATGGAATTGGAGAGAACACACACACACGCGTGGCTTTATTGTGTGTTTGTGCTGCTGCTGCTGGTGGCTGGGCAAGTCTGCGGCGTGTCTGGCAGGCTGCTGGGTCTCTGGGTTGCTCTGATAGCGCTCGTTCCTTTGAGGGTCCCAACATGCTGTGGATAACGACACCAGCCTCGTCCAGAGTCTGATCTCAGGCCAGCGCGAACCCGTCCAACGTCTCGGCTGCCAGAGACCTGGGCAGAATAACGATACCCCGCGGTTGATTGGTTGAGCACATCATCATCAGACGTGTAACACAGGTTTGATGGCTGATTGCACCGGCCCTCCCTGCGCCGGCTCCTAGCTGGCACACAGCGATCCCTGGATGCGCCCTCGGAGGACGAGCCCACCCTTCTTGTCTCCCTTGTCTTCCCTTGATCTGCCTCAACCGGCTCCCCTCACTCCCCTCCCCGGCAGTTCCCCTCTGTTTTCTGTGCTTTCCACCCCTACCCCCTCTAACACTGTCTTTCTTCTTTGCCTTCTCCCCTCCCAGTTCCTCGTCAGATCCACAGGGCCAGATTTTTATCGCTTTTCTGCGAGTCCTGCTAGGGGAACCTTGAGGGTCTCAGTGGGATCAATTGAAAAGGGAAGCGCTTGTCTCTCCTCCTCTCCTTGGCCCTCTCGGCTGATTAGGTCCGCTCGCCAGGAACTTGCAGGCTTTTGATCTCAACCGCCCCCACCCACCCTCTGCTCGAAGTTTTTGTCGGAGCTCGGCTCTAGAAAGAAAAAAAAAAGAGAAAATCCTGTTCCACTTTCTGAGAAATGTGGGCCCCATCCCCTTTCTCTGCACCTGCGAGGGAAAGTTTTGTAAACCCACTGGGTGGTACTAACAATCTATGGCGTGATTGACTTCTTTTTGAAGATGTGAGAGCGATCCGTCTCTTCAGGTGCAGGTACGCCGAAGAGGACTCGTGGTCCTCGGGCAGCTCGCTTGAACAACCCGGTGAGAAGTTTGCTGGGAGCCGCGATGCATAATTCACCGTGTGGGGAATGGCTCTGTGTTACAAAGAGGAGAAAGGTACGAGGTGGTGCCTGGGAGCGTTCCCATGCTGCGCCTCGGTTGAAGTCGCTCCCTCCTTTGTACGACATGAAGGAACAATGACCCCGCAGCAAAGGGACTACATTAGACTACAATAACCAACCAGGGAGTGCCCTATTCAGGCTTTAATGTTGCTGTTGGAAACCTGGAGCCCTGGTAAAGGATAATCCAGGTTTATTACCTTACACACAATATACTTATTTTCCTGTTCTTGGCCATTGCTCCAAACGGTTATGAAGATGTTCTCTGCAAATTAATAGCCAAGATCCGTCAAAGATGATGTCACGTTAGTTTCGTAATAGTGCCGCTACGGCGATCACCTGAGAATCCAGCCCATACTGATGGTGGAGATCCACCAAATCCTGTCCGCAAACGAAACCCAAAACGGTCTGGTTTGGTGGGCGAGGCTTTGACTTTGGCTCGCCTTTTTTTGGCTGTCGGGTGACAAAATGTCTAATTTTACAGCTGAACTATACTAGTACAATAATATGCACTGCCTTGTTTGGTCAGTTTCGGGAATTTGCAGACTTTGAGTAATTATGCGACTTGTTGCCGATTGGTCAGTCAACTTGCCGTGTCGTATCCATCATGCAACTTTTTTGAGCATAACAAATTGAGCTTTTATCAGTGAACACATGGTCAGATATAAATAAATAAATAAATAAATAAATATTCAGGCTTCGCTCAACGTCTGCAGCAAGTGAAATTTCAGCAGCGTATTATTATTATTATTATTATTATTATTATCTGTTGTGTAATAGGTCTGGTTTTCTGATGGGCAGATGAAACACAGGAGCCCCCCCTCGCCCCCTCTCTGTCTCCTGCCAGGTCACTGGAGGTCAAACAGGATTTTTTTTGTCCTACCTCACTGACCTCTCGTCTCTTGGGAAAACTCCAGTCACGACTCGGGATTAAAATTCTTGGATTCTTGAATTTAGCCAAACCTGGCCACAGGCTTTTTTGCACTTTTTTAATGTTTTTTCAGGCGGCGTCAAAAGAACATCACCTTATCTCTCGCCAGCTGGCTTGAATGAACAACCTCTCTCACCGCCGCTCAGAGAGGAACCTGAAAGTTTGAGGTGGTTCGGTTACGAGCGCCTCTCTCGCCGGTAAGCGAAGCACCCCTCATTTTCAAGGCTCCTGGGTCCCTCGGTGATGACATCACCGGTGTAGTTGTGCACTAATTGAGGTTTAATGCTAGAGTAGAGAGAGCAGGGCTGTAATTTTCCCGCCCCGGCCTGGAATAGAGACGACAGCTTTTCATGTGGTCCCGGTCTAATTTAGGTTGCAGTGCTGCAGCTGTGGGACACCTCACACTTGTGTGCTTCTCATTCTGCCTAGAGATTTAAAAAAAAAAAAACATGTATGGAAAAAGCAGCTTGTTTTTAAAGTGATGTAAAGGACATGCCCAGACTTAAAAATACAGTAGTAGTGATATTTGATACACTGTTGCTGAGACATTGGAAGACTTTTCGTCCCACAAAACACAGACATGGAAATTGGACTTTAAAAAGTTTTTTGGTAACATTTCTTTTCCAGTGTCTGTTGCAAAAGCCTCGAAGAAATAAATCCGTCCCCTCGCCGCACTCGCTCTGAATGTAAGGCAACAGCGAGGGTGGAGGGGGGGTGGCTGCAATATGGAGAGTGGCGTTCTCTGTGTCATTATGATGGCATGTCCACAGAGCCTGGGCGTAATGACATCCACCCTCCCATCCAGGCAAACAAACGAACACGCAGAGCTGGAGCTGCTCTTTATCCCTGCCGCCATATCAAGGGCCCGTTTGAAGTGGAACGCTTTAATCACTAGTGTAATCATTGACATTGCTCGCTGGTTACTGGACTGAGAGCGGGGGGCGGGGGGCGGGACACCATCTGACGGCAGCAGGAGACCAGACAAGCTCAGGACTGTATGACCGCTACACTCGGTCTCCGGGGACGGGCTAGAGATGGCTTTTTTTTTCTTTCTTCTTCTTTATCTACTTGTTTTACTTTTGAAGGCAAAGTACTGAACTCATTGTTGATGCCGTGACTGTTGAAGGGAGCTGAGAAATGGTGTGAACCTGCTGTGATGAACCTGCAGCCTGTAAAAGCAAAAGTTGGCAGTGGTGCAGTGTAACGAAGTACATTTACTAAAGTACTGTACTTTAGTACAATAATCTTAAGGTACTTCTGCTTCACTTGGGTACTTTACATTTCATGCTACTTTTACTCTACTACATTTATAATGGGAATAAAGTACTTTTTTTTTTCTTCATTACATTGATTTGGCAACTTTACTCATTCAGATTATGAATTCTAATTATAACAAAAACTCAGCTAATAATGTATGATGTATTCTAGTGGCTTAAGCTTCCCCAGTTTATTAATTAGCTCCACCTTGACATTTAGTGATGAGTATTTTTTGACTTTAAAACGGTGTATTTATACACTGGTTCTTTCTACTTTTACTGAGTACTTCCACCTCTGCTGCTGTTTGCAACCCAGTTTTTAGAGATGACACATTGACGCACAAATGTGTCCCAACATATGTTCACAGATTGCACCACGAGAATAACCATAGGTACGTTTCATCATCTGGACCACAGAATTGTCCAATGTGCGAACTCTTGGAGCGAGTCCAAACGCCACTCACTGAGGGATGTGATGAAACCGCGCTCGAAACAAGAAGCCGCTTGGCAGCAGGTCGCTGCGATCGGCCCGCGTACGGAGGAGTTAGTGAGGGAACATGAACATAAGCCCTGGATGTGTCATTGTGCATCGTGGATCGGTGGCCTCGGGGTGTGATTTGGAAATGAAAGAGCGTTTTGTGATACACACACACACACACACACACACACACACACTGATCCCATTGTACCAGTCGGGTCTAGCTGGCCTCTGCTTAGGCCAAAGCCTGTTAACTCTGATTCAGAGCGTAGAGGCTGGTAATGAGCACTGTTAGAGTTGACATAACAACCTCCCGCTCTGCGGCTGAACAGTAGAGAGAGAGACAGAGTTAGTTAGTTAGTTCTGGGTTGATCTGCAACTTAACCATTGAAACTCTCCCTCTGATTCAGCTGTGTCTTGGTATTTTTTTTTCCAGTTTTGGTTTGAAGGCAGAGCTCTCCTCAACTTAGCCCTGGACTCTTAGATTAAAAGTCGAGATGAAAAGCTTGAGTTTGGCATGTTTTCTGTCAACATCTTGGTTGTTGCCACGCTGCCATCTTGGTTGTTTTTTTTCATCGTCAACATCTTGTTTTTTTGCATCCAATAGTGACACGAGAGGGTGGGGCAAAGTACAAATGAACACCGAGAAATGTTCCAATTCACTTCCATGAAGTGAAACTACACTGAAAAGGTTAAAAAAAAACACACGGACAACTCCCAGACTGGACAACGTCATGGTAGCGCCCTGTCAATCACCTTGTAGCCCCGCCCTAAAGCATACTTCGCTTTATGGTCTGTTGACTCTTTACTACATGGACATCATGCTGTGTTGAAGAAGACTTGAAACTAGAGATTGAGACATAAACTCATGTTTACAATGTTAACTGAATGCCTTTTCTACAAACCACCTTCACCGTGATATGCGACCACATGACGGTTTGTAGGTAAATCATGGTACTCAGACTTGACAGTGACCGCTTTTGCATTTAACGCTCCTCTTCTTACCTGGAATGAACAACACCGTCTTTTGTAGCCAAGTACAAGACCTCAGTCCTGGTGGATTTGGCGCCACATTTCCTGTGACTACTTCATAATAAAAGTCAACTTTTTTTTCCAGTTTGCATGAGCAGCAATTTAGTGTGGCATATTATTTCCGCGCTTGTCACCACAGAAACCCAATTTGTAGTCCTGCAAATATATAAATAACGCAATACTTTCATCAATGCGCCATAGGCTCTATCGCCATTGTGTTACCTCATTTGGCAACAGATGGATTCTTAACACATTTATTTTCATTAAAAAAACTGCAGTTTTCAAGTGTTAGAAATTAGGTTTTATTGCAGTTTGATTTCTGAATTTGCCTGAAAATGAAGGAGTTGCCCTCGTGCTCTACAATATATTATCATACACCCTAATAACCCCTTGAATAAATGTTTTATTCGAATAATAGAGCGAAATAAATTCTTGCAATGGGGGGGACGTAGAAGAGCGACGTCACCGACTTGACACAAACGATAGGTGCTCTGCATTTGTCCCAGAGGGGAATAGTTGTTATCTTCACGGTGAGCATTTTTCCCATGCCCCCATCCCGGCTCGTTAGAATCTGCTTGTCTAGAGTGGATGACTTGCTGCGTTTGTCTGATTTTTTTAGTTCAGGCACACAAAAACAGAACGCAGCTCCAGCATGGCGTGTCGTGGACTTCCGTTTCTCAATAATTTATCCAGACAACTAAAATGATTATTCTATGAATATGCACTAAAAAAACCTTTCTTGTGCTCTTTCTCTCCAACTGTGTGTGTGTGTGTGTGTGTGTGTGTGTGTGTGTGTGTGTGTGTGTGTGTGTGTGTGTGTGTGTGTGTGTGTGTGTGTGTGTGTGTGTGTGTGTGTGTGTGTGTGTGTGTGTGTGTGTGTGTGTGTGTGTGTGTGTGTGTGTGTGTGTGTGTGTGTGTGTGTGTGTGTGTGTGTGTGTGTGTGTGTGTGTGGCTCTTTCCTGCCTGAAACAAAGGAGGTGTCAGGGCGAATTAGGGCCCCCTACGACTGAACGCCCAGAGAGCTTAGAGATGCACCACAGGTTCTGCTGAGTCGCACATGAGCCGCGATGTCTGCCCCCCCCACCCTATCCACCGCCCCTCCTCTCTTTGCCCCCCTCCACTCCTGAGTTGCTCTAACAAGGTTGTTGGAAGAGGATAAGGCGTGTTAAATGAATAATTTACACAGAAGAGCGCTCCTTATTTATTTAATACGGCTGGATCTGACTGAGTGGGCAGCCCCGAGTCCCCCGACTGCCAAGACACTGGCTAAACGAGCGCTCGGCTTAATGGAGGGCCAAGGCGACAGGCATTTAGAGAGAGCAAAAGGGGGTACATGGGAGACTTTGTAGATTGTGTGTGTGCGTGCGCTTGTAAAAGCGGGTCGTGCGGCGCTGCTCGTGTGCGAGTCTTGACGCCGCTGTATGTACTTTGTCGTCGCACCACGTTACTCTTTATACCTCGCTGCGACAGATCACACGAGAGACGCCCTTCAACTATTTCAAATAAGGCCTCCAGGAATTCATGGAGTACTGCTCCATCCTCTGATGGATGCATGGGAGAAAGAAATATTATAGTAGACGCATCATCTTTTTTGGGGCGATAGTTTATGGAGCCCAAAATATATTGATACTAGACATGAGTAATTGCATACTTTGCATGCTTTTTAAGATTATGTGCTGTGATGAAACATATCTATGCTTGTGTTGGTAATGGTATTTCTTACCAGATTTGTAAAAATCTGCATGTTATGCTTGAAAATGTCTCAAAACGCCGTCTGCTGTCTTGAAGCATCCCTGATCAGGTCCATTCTGACATGGATTCCACTGTTTGGGACTATTAAAACTACTAAAATAAAAGAATACTAGCATTTCTTTTAGCCTCACTTGTGACCACTGTGGACCATTTCAATCACAGCACAGCTCATTCAGCGGCAGGTTAGCGAGACACCAGGTCAGCTTTTTTTATGGTCTTTTTTTGTTAACAATCCCAATGCTGCTGAGACAACACTGAGCTAACCAGCTAGCTACAGCTGCTAACACTAGTGCCAATACACATTCTTTTTTTAAATGTATTTATATATTGTTTCTCAAAATAAATAATGTGTGTATTTACAGCATCAGCCTTTAGATTCAGAATTATTATAATTAATGATATTTGATAACATTTCATTACAATGATTTTAGTTGTTTTATTTATAGCTTAAATAATATAAAACCTTGTTATTATTTTTTTGTATTTTGCCAACTTTTAAAGGTCAATGTTTTATGTCTTTGCAGGGGGAGTGTGGACAGGGGGGGGCAGGACCACAACGTGGGCACCACCCTGAAAGAGGAGGAGCGAGGGAGCAGCTGAGGAGGGACGATCATCCAAACGGTAAACACCTCCTTTTTTTAAAGAACATCAGTTGTTTTAAGATACAATAAGGTACTCGTTATGGTAGCAGCGTCTTCCTAATGATGTTACGCCGCTTACAGGACGTGACACAGCAGGCTTGGTGGAGTCTGTTTGATTGTTGGGACACAAACTCGAGACGATTACATGTCAGTTTGTTATATAACATTGGCCCTCTTGTTCTAGCACTCAGGGGAGGAAATAAAATCGCTCCGACCAATCGGGTTATGATAAAGAAAACACTTAAAATCCTCTCTCTGACATCTGGGTTTATCATTTTCTTGCCCGTCTCCTCCTCATATTCTCCTCTTCCTCCTCCTGTGGACAAAGGCAGTCCCACTCAGGAGACATACATCGGCACAGTTCGTGTGTGTGTGTCTCCCAGGAGAATGAAATCCCACAGCTTACACTGACCTCATTATATAAATAGTTCATCTATCCAGCCATCACATTTCCCTCCGTTTCCCCTTCTCCTCCGCAATCTCTTAGATATATATCGTGATCCACTCTACCTTCCCCTCTCTGTCTCTCCATCAGTGTTTGCGCTGGATTTAACGTGAGATTAAAAGCTTACGCAAGCCCTTGTAACAGCAAAGTCCCCCCCCCCACTGCCCCCCAGCACCTGTCATTACCAATCTGCCCGTAATCCGGGATCATAAGATGTCTTTTAATCATAAAACATCATGAGTAACATTAAAGACGGTGTTTACATGATTCTCTTAACATCGTGTCTTGCTGAGGTCTTTTCCTCCTCCTCTCCTAGTCCACCACTGGAGTGAGGACCCCCACCCACACCCTATAGAGTTAACAGCGCTCCCGTCTGGTTAATTTAACAGCAGCATCAGTGATCATTACGGTCCACGGCTGGCTTTGATCCTGCCAGACAGCGTTTCCTACGGTTTTAATAACTCAACAAAGACACCTGAGCAGATGCTCAATTTATGGACTCTAGACAAAGAGGGGGACCCGAAGGATTCACCAAATCTTCCCAAATAATAATTGCTTTGAAAGATTTAAAAATAATTCTCGTTGTATGGGCAGACGAAAAAAGGTGATTGAGCGTTTGTGCTGTTTTTCCCAGTAAAGCCTTGTTTGACATTCACAGTTAAACACATACAGTAGTCACCCCCGGGAGCTCTTTATACAAGCGCAGCACTGTCGGCCTCTGAGCCACTCCACTGGAGCAGCTCGGCCTACTGAAGATCTGCAGAAACCATAATGATAATACAAACCGGGGGGGGTCTATTAAACTGCACCTGGGTTGTATTCCATTCGTCACCTCGTACCTGAAACAACCTCTCGAAATTACCATTTAAATATCAATTACTCACCATATGTTACATGGAATTGGTGAAGACATTTTTTTCTTTGTATGACCCTTCGGTGAACGAAGAATTAATAAAATTGGAAAAAAGTCGACCTGTCAATCACAGTAAGTAAACAGCCCGCCCTAAAGTGTACTCTGCTTTATGGTCTGTTTGACTCTGAATGACCATAATTTACTAAAGGAACATCATGCTGTATTGAAGAAGACTTGTAACTAGAGATTGAGACATAAACTCACAACAAGTACATGTTTGTTTGTGTTCACTGTTACCTTGGCACCTGCATATCCAGCAGCGTACCCCCCCAGAAAGGCCATCTTATGTTAACTAAGTAAAGCTGCCTCACATTGACCTGCTTTTGGAAGCCCAGGCTCACCTCAACGGGAGAAGAACGGTTGGGATCATCTGCATATTCTTTTGATCTCACACCGGGTCTCTTGGAGCATCCGTCATTAAGGAAGTTGGCTCGACGCTCCCTCTTCCTCCAATCGCGGCTGAAGCTCCACAACGTGGCTCGTGCCCTTCACTTCATCGCATCCCCTTCAAAATACTCTACCCTGCTGCCGCCCTTCGCTTCAAAGCAGCCTTAAGTTGGGTTGAAAGCCAAAACCACTCCTATCTGTCCTTCACCGCTAAGCTGACGTGTTTGTGTCTGCGCTGTGTTGCCCTTGGGGTGGGTTACCTCCACCCCCACATCCCCCTCCATCTCATCTCTTCTCCTCCCTCACCTTGCTGTTTATCCGTCTCTGGGCTCGTCACGTCCCTGAACCGGCTCTAATTAGCATCCCACACAACACTGTTTATTTACTCAGGTACCGACAGAAGGGGAGGGAGGTGAGAATGAAAGAGAGAGTTGGAAAAGGGGGAGAAAGAGGCAGAGAAAGCCTGGAAGAGAGAGGGCTGGGAACAGGAAGAGAGGGAGAAATGATTCAGAGAATCAAAGCGCTATGAGACTCTCTCTCATCGTGGATTCAGATGGTAATGATAGTTAGAAAGACATGATGCAGAAAGTCGAGAAAGTGAGACAGAACTTTCCCCGCCTCTCCATGCCTCCTCTCTGCCTTTTCCAGCGTTTCATCTGAGATCCAGAGTGCCTAAAATTAGCAAGCTGGCAGCTTCCTTCCTTCCCTCCTTCCAGGTCCCCCATTAAAGTTCTCCCATTGTGTCGAGTGATCATTAAGGTGGGCCCGGGAACGCAGGTGTTATCTTAGCGTCCCGGTCGAGGCTGCAGTGGCATCACTTCTTGCTTGGCGGTCCTGATTGAGGAGTTTTTGTGTGTCAATGTATCGGAGTATTACAGCGGGCAATGCATTCTGTCCTTGCGCAAGGGTAACAAACTAAGGGTTGAATGGACAAGAGGGCGGAGCTAGATGGGAATGGACAAGAGGGCGGAGCTAGATGGGAATGGACAGGTCTTGTGTGCTGTTCAACCTGTTGTGTTGGGGTCATGCCACCTGATGCGTTTTTGACTCAAGTTTTCTGTCCTACTTTCTGTGTCAAGCATTCTCGACGACCACCTGAGATTCAAGGCTGATATTTAGTAAACTATGCGACCACGACATAATGTATGCTTCTCTAGTCGCTGATCTCTAATAATGTTACAATGTAAACAATCAATCAATCTGTTTTAAACTGACAGAATGAGAACGAAGGTTTTGTTCCACTGAGTTTCATTATGATGCGTTCACTGTTTGGTGAAAATGAATATTGAGCGAAGGTAAATTCTAACGTTATCATGTGTTCACATGTAATCTCGTAAAATATAAATTTGATGATACATTTGAATAAATCCAGTTGTTTGAAGGAGGTTTTCACAGCAATATAAATGGATATTAGAGATGAATTATGACCTGTTTACAGTAAACTCTAAGCAGATTATAAATATTTTTGTGCTGATCCGATGCGTGACTCTGATCCGTGATCTGATCTAAACCGCGATGATGATCCGTTGCACTTCTAGTGAGGACCCTGTCTACTTCTATACCTCCGTGCCGCTGCGTGATTGCTGGATTATGTGTTTTGGAAAGTCACAGAACGTGTCTGCTTACTCTCCCACTTACTAGACAAAAAGGGGTTCAGACTTCCTCCAACAAGCCCTCCGTTTGGAGCCTACCGGTGGCCTTTAAACCTTTTACACTCGTCTACTCGATCTTGCTCGCACCACCGCGAACCTCCACAATTATGTAACTGATGCGCCGCTCAGTCCTGACCCTTCAACGCAAACTGGTCCCAGACAACTACCTGGCTTTGCTGCGTAGACTCCCACACAGTCGTTTTTATGCTGGTTTAGTGGATTTGGAACTCGTCGTGGTTACGTGTTGTTGACAGAAATATTCGTTACCCGGAGAGGTTGAGAGGAAACGTATGTTTCTACAAGGTTATGTTGTTCGTTTAAAAAAACCTGTGGAGCTAACGTTAGCAATGTACGTGAGCACATCGCTAACTAGAGTTAGCACCGCTATGCTACACTAGGTACTGAACATAGACTGATTGTTTACACATGATGCTTTTGCTTTTTTATGGTGCATGAATCTGCTAGACACATTTTGACCGTGTGGCTGCTGCCGGTGGGCGTAGCAATATATACACGCCAATATTAGCAGTGGTATCCATCCATCCATTATCTGAACCGCTTATCCTGTTTTAGGGTCGCGGGGATGGACCAGTGGTATCATTCAGGTTCATTTGAAAATGTGAGCTCCTCTCATCTTTGTGTTTGACATCATAGATGAAACACACACACACACATCATGTGCATGTCACTGGTTGCCATGGTGATTAAGGCACCTGGGTGGAGAGGCAGACTAATTAAGAAAGGGTAGAGTAGACAGTGATTTTAAACAAAACTACCTGTCAAACCCCCCCCCCCCCCCCCCCCCCCATTTGTTATCATAAGAGAGATAAGACTCTGCCCAACGCGGTAATGTGACCTTCAGGTTTGTGGTGTTAAAGATATATATTTTTTCTCTCTCTATTTATCTCTTCACGCCGAAACCCCATGGTGTGTATCTGGAAATATCTTTACATGAAAACAGCTGCGCAAATCTCTATGAAAAGTCATAGCATCGTTTTTCAAAAAGCTAGATGACATTTCTTGAGGCAGTGCAGTTAGTGGCAGTGTGGGCTCCGTGGTAGCTCTGACAAACGACGGAGGCGGGGGGCTTAGTGAAGGGTCAAGTATGACTTGACCTTGTGCGTGCCTCTTGAGCTTTTGTGTTCTGGCCGAGCTGCAACTGACTCCTTTTTTGAGGAGTCCTTGCTGGTCTTTGTGACCAATAGTGTACTGGGTACGTCTTGTCCAGCTGGAATGGGAACATGGTGGTCTTTAGGGTGATGACTCTCAGGCGGGGACTAATTGGTTCAAGTCCACACGAATCCGCTGGTTAAATCAGGTCATCATTCCATATCTAGGAATGTCATTGTGTCAGTCAGTTAAAATATGTGTGGCCCCCATTTCAAAGTGAAGACAACGTACTGTTTACTTTTGCTTTTACTTTTTACACATTGTTTCCTGTTTCACCGTACATCCTGCATTACACTGAGCTCACCATGTTTTCATCTGCTGAGGCAGTTGGTCCAAGGTCACCTTGCATGTCATACATCCACCAGTTTCCTCTTTCTTCCATGTGTGTTATCTACTTCTGGAGCAATCTCACCGGCACATCGTCATTTCCTGTACTCTCAGCAGCTTCCTGACATCAGTGACTGTGCACATTTCTGAAACCAAATCCTGGACTCTGCCAGTGTTTTTTCACAGACAGAGTTCAGCAGATTAAAGGGCCCTTCTTCACGAGCTGTCGCACTGAATGATGGATAGTAAAGCTCCCTTTCTGTTTGATGGTCTAATTGTAAAAGTGGAATTTCAGCAATAGTTGAACTTTCAGTTACGGATGTTTGTTTTTCTTTCACATTCCCAAGCCGCATCGGTTGTCACCGTCCTGCACCGACAGCCCTCATTCCTCCCCGCTCTCGTACTTTCTTTCCTCCTCCAGCTCTCTTCCTTTTCTCTGCCACTCTAGTGCTGTTTGACCTATTCAGAAGGGTCCAAATGTCACGGCGAAGGGAAAGGTCAGGTAAAGGTTTAGTGTCAAGCATGGCTAACGCAGTGCTGGCTGCCTGAGATGGGAGGAGCGCGTTAACACTCGAAGACCTTGAACACACGCACTCGGACACACTGCTGTCACCTCCGCTCCACGTCGACGCCACTCAGCTCTGAGCCGGCAGCCATGTCATCTGTGCGCACGTGACCGTGTTTGTGTGCACTCATTTGGTTCTTCTGCGAGCATGGATGATTGAGGACGTTACAGTTTTCCAGGGAGGACACATGGCCTTGTTGGACACAAGGTCAAATGTCATTGGTTGTCAGGGTTTTACAGCATCCTGCCTTCAAAGAGTTTGTTTTACCGGTCCAGCTTGTCTGCAGTGACCGCAGGGTAACAAACCATGGAGTTTTTGCCTTTCCTTGTTTAAATACAAAGTGACTTTTTTTTTTTTATTCTTTCTATTTCAATAAAAGTAAAGCAGCCACAGTCTCTGTTAAGCGTATTCTCCAAGAGGGACGGCAGGTTAGCGGTGGGATTTCTCTATTGATTAATCTACATCCACATGCAGGGCAGAGCAGCGGGACCCTAATTGGAATGGATTTCTCAGTTTCATTGATTTGCTCAGGTGACAGTGGATGACATACGTGTGTGTGTGTGTGTGTGTGTGTGTGTGTGTGTGTGTGTGTGTGTGTGTGTGTGTGTGTGTGTGTGTGTGTGTGTGTGTGTGTGTGTGTGTGTGTGTGTGTGTGTGTGTGTGTGTGTGTGTGTGTGTGTGTGTGTGTGTGTGTGTGTGTGTGTGTGTGTGTGTGTGTGTGTGTGTGCCCGCGCGCCTCCTCCCTCTCCTTGGTCCTAACATTCAGCAGAGCTCTGGGATGAAACAAGGACCTCTGCAAACAGTGATTTCATTTTCCCCATGACCGCCCTCGCTCCAGACCCCTAGCTCCCCTGCGCGCACATACACACTCGCATAAACACACCTTAGGCTGGGGAGCAAAGATGAGCAGTTAGCATGCAATCGAGCACAGATAACGCTTAAGTTCACTCAGGAGGAAAAAAAACAAATGGAATGATCTAATTGCCTCTTGGACTGCAAGATTCTCTGAATGTCCCTTTTTATTGTTGTTTTAAAAATGGTTTGAAAAGGGAGAGATGTTTTTTTATAAATACATTTTTTTAACAACCTCTATCTTTCTCTCAGATTCACTAATCCAACGTGCGTGTGTGGAGAGAGGGAGGGAGGCGGTTGGTGAAACATGGCCGCTGGACATGGCTTCTCACAGCCGGCTGGCCCCGACCCCCCGTGATCTGCCCTCTTATCTAGCCCAGATCCTGGCCTTTCATCTGGGCTAAAACCTGGGGGAGCTTGGCCTCTGCTGTTTTTTGTTTTTTTTGCCCTTCCTCACACACGCACACACACACACACACACGCACACACATGCTTCATTCCAGACCCCCTCCATCTCCAGGCTCTATCTTCGAGTCCCAGATGAGCATTGCTCTCACCTACGAGGGAGATAACAAACCTCACACTGCTCTGCTCTCTGCTCTGCTTTCCTCAAAACACTTCACATTTGTTTATTTCTTTTTTTCTTCTTCCCAAATTCTCCACAAGAGAAACTACTTCCCGTGCACCGTTGTGGGAGCAAAATGCAGGACCCTGCGTTGAAACAGTAGTGGGCCAGAAAGCGAGACAAAACAGAATCAGAGAATGCATCGGGGATGCTACCAAAACACGGCGCTCTCCGTGTTTTGACATTTCACAGAGCGGTGCTTTCGCCTTGTGCTGAATTGTATTACTGGCTAACAATAGGCAGGTTGTTTTGGCGGGTCGGCCCATCGCTCTTGGCTGGAGCGCCTCTGCACGTGACACTGGTCCAGGTCTGAGGGTGTGAGCTGAATATGTGTGTGTGTGTGTGTGTGTGTGTGTGTGTGTGTGTGTGTGTGTGTGTGTGTGTGTTTCATTCCATTCCAGGTGGATGCCTGGTCCGTCCCCACACTGCCCTCCTCCTCAACCCTGACCCGTTTCCAGCATAAACAGCAGATCCTCACCTCTCACCTCTTCTGGCTTTACCTGATAATCTGTCTCTGTGGATCACCCCCACCTTGTTTTTCTTCTCTCGCTCCCTCAGTCTCACATTCTCTCCAGAAACCAGGTTTTTGCGTCACCCTAGCCCTGACCTTTGACCCCAGTCAGATTAGAGCGGTTGGCGTTTCAAATCCAGCAGCAGATTGAGTAGCATCTGTGACCTCCCTGCACATTTCTCCCCTCGCCCTGCTGTGTTATACCCCTCAGAATCAAGACGGGCCCATCAGATCTCAGTAGCAGGCGGTTAGACGCAGGTTTCAGGGCTTTTTCAGGCCCTGAAACTGGTTAATGGGCCTCTGGTCCTCTGGACCAATGTCATATAGGTGAATTTCAGTGGCTATACGTTTTCAGAACCCTTCACCTTTAGCTTACTTGTGTTTTAGATTTAATAGACTACTGCCACACACAGAAACCCATTATTTAACAAGAGAAAACATGTTTTTAGAAATATGAATTACTAGAATGTCTTGCTATGGCATACAAGTTAGGTAGGTCTACCTTGTGTTCTTGTGTTATCCTGAAGATACTGCATCTAGATACTGTAGAACTCAAATGGAGGCAAATTCAATTTTATGGACATGATTTGGAAAACTGAAATTGCATTTTTTTTTCTTTCTGCAACACATATTTCAATGTGAACAAATACAGGGATTTACACGTACAACTTTGTAGCAATCTGGCACACTTTTAGGAGCAAAATTAAGACGCAAGACCTATAAACAATTAGTGGTGGGCCTACCTAGACTGCAGGGAATTAATGAGAAACACCGGATGAGTCACGGAGAACCGTGAGAGTTTTACTTTAGTATCGAGCAGCAAACAAAGTTCTTTTGAGTTTAAATTTGCAGACGTCGCACGTCCAACACACACACACACACACACACACACACACACAGGTCACAATCCACAGTGCCTGTCCGACAACCAGCCAAGTCCGAGGAACTCTCTGGATGCTGACCATCACTGGTACATGTGAATAGAGCCTTTTCCTCTAACATCTCCCATGGGACTGATCTGGAGAAAGAGAGTTTGATATGGTGATTGTGCAGATGGAAGCACACTGAGGTTCTGTATCATCATCGCGACTGCCCCATTCTGTATAGTCATTGTCATCCTCGCAGAAAAACTCACCTGTTGTATCGGCGTACTTCCTGTGGTCGAGCGCAGAGAGGCGAGGATGTGTTAAGCTGGTAGCTGCAGGGCCTCCAGGAATCAGTGAAAAGCTCTTCTATGAAAATACCAGCTGCTGCTGGATCAGTTACAGATGCAGTCGGTCTTTGCAGCTTTTTCCTACCAAGTCTTCTCCCAATACACATTTTTAAACTCAGCCTAACTTTGGAAACAATAAGTCACTCTAGGCCTGTCATGAACCATCCTATGGAAGTACAATTTTGAGGATTACTCTGTAGTCTTCCCTCATTTTCAACCATATGAGTGGAATGGCTCTAGGAATGGCAGTCAGCTGGTCCACCTCTTCACCAGGCCGGATGGAAATAAAGCAGCTATTGTTTGAAATTTGCCACCAAATCGGCAGAATACATTTTTCAGACCCCTCCAATTACGACATTATTTCTCAAACCTGCAGGCTTATCAACTGCAAAATCAGCCTTTGGTTAAATACCAAACACTGTAAGTCCATCTCTACACACTGCAATGCTCTCTTTTATGATAAAAAATTAAACTGATTTTATATTGAATTCGTAAATCATAAAGCATGGTATTCAAGAGTCAAATACTCCTGAACTTGGAGATTCTTAATGTGTGCCATGTTTTGTTTTTAAAACAGATGGGTGACAAAAAACTGCTGCAGTCCCTTTTTAAGAGGAAAGTAAAGATGTCAATCTCCATAAGTGTCTAAATCTAGCTCCAACTACGCTGAAAAATTGATAGTAATTTTGGAAATATTGAACATTTTGAAGTTTATTTATTCTTTGAAGAGCCTAATGACAAGTTCTCTCAAATGTAGAAAAACTGGATATACCCTATATCAATACATGCTCCTGGAAGTGAAGATGAGGGAATGAAAGGCCCACAGGTTTGAAACTGCCTCTTTCTGTGCAAATGTATATACATGCAAGTAAAGAAATTGGGAAAAAGTGCTTTAAAACCTTTTATACACATGCAAAACTGCTTTTTCCTAATTTAAATGTAAAAGAAAAATAGTAAATTGTCCCAATATTTTAGTTTGTCTTATTTTTAGTTAAACTTTTTAGAATTTGTAGTTCAAAAACCTAAAGCTTAGTTGTACTTTGTTTAGTGCTTATTAGGACATGTATACATTTATTTGTCAAAAATCAGCACCATGAAATGAGTGGTAATATTGGCTGTCTACTTCCTCCCGCCTCTACTTCCTGCTACAGGCCCGTCATGGTGCCGTCAGTCCGTCTGAGCAAACACGTCTGTGTACAGGCGCTTGTAGAGACAGCAGCGCAAGGACAGTACATGATGGAAACAATCTGTGTACATGATCACATTAGATGTGGGATCACCTTCCTGAACACATTTGCATTGTAATGAGAAAAATTGGCACAACGAGCTTTGTGCTTTAAGTGCATCCTCCATTCTTCGGAGGGTGCATTGATTTTCTTACAATTTAAGCCGTCTCCCAGTTCAAACAAGACATGCTGCTCACATACTATTCTTGCTTTTCTAGGTGGAATAAGACAAAGGGGCATATTAAAACAGATCTTGTTTTTGTGTGGAGTTACTTGGTGTCAGGTGACGTCTGCTGAATCATCTGTGACAAAAGGATTATAGGCCTACTGGTTCTGCTTCTCCAGCTGTTGATACACACCTTTTTTTCTCATGTCCAACTGTAAACTTTCACATGGTAGAATGAATTGCCAAGCGTTGCCTCTACCCCCCAAACTCCCACTTTTTAGTGCCACAGAAAATGCTCAGGGGAACACACATCCCACGATTTTATTCCACTCGGTCTTCAGCCAAAGTCACAGTCAACCTGGAGTCAACTATCCACGCAGAGAAGGAATATCTCCAGTTTTATGGAGTCGTAATGCGGTGGGGGTACTGTATAAATAATCTCTACGCACAGAAACACTTCCAGCTGTTAAACAATATGCCCATTGCAGAGTTTCTTTTCTTCTGTCTTTTTTAATGCATAAAGCGTTTTGCTCAGATTGCTTTGAAAATGAATACTCTGTTGAGTATTTGCCTTTTGTGACACCTCCAGATTGTTGCACTTAATGCTGATTGTTATTACAGAGTGGAGTGCCGGTATCAAACGCTGCTCTTGAAAGTCGGGTCATAATGTGAAGTTCAGACTTCACAGGCTGTTTACAATTAGGCCCTTTGATGCATTCCTCTGTAATCTTGCTCTCCTTTTGAAATAAAGATTCAGTATTGATATAAATGAAGGGAATTGGCCTTTGTTTTTATAGCAATACCTGTGGCTTTTGATTGATGGATGGAAACTGTATGGTAGATTCATATAATATAGACTTGTTTAAAACCTCACTCCTGAGGTTATAGTTTCCCCAAAGACTTCAGCAGTATTTTGTATCAACAGTCAGAATGGCGATCCACTGAGTGGAAAAGCCTCATCTCCGTTGGATAACCATGAAACGTTATTTGTGAACAGGGGATGATGAAGTAAATCCAGGGCTTTTTTTTTCTTTTTTTCTTCCAGGGGCATCCTCATTGCCTTCGGCCAGTTTGCGGTGCTGGTCAGTGAAGGGGGAGATGAGAGGGGAGCCCCTCTTCATCTAGTAAAGACCCTGTCGTTTGGCAGCTTTCACGCTCCACTGGCTGATCCTTCCAGGAAGTGAGGGGTGAGGGGGGGCAATAAGGAGCCCTCCCCGCAGAGCCCCAGCATGTGCCACGGCTGCATGCTGAGCCGAAATCAAAGGGGGCAGTCTGTCCTTAGCCTGGGGGAGAGTAAGTCCGCTGTGTGTGACCAGAGAGACATGGGTAATAGGACAGCTTGTCACATTTGTGCAGATGCCTGTATTTTTGACAGTGTGTTTTGTTTCTCTCCTGCTTGCACAGTAATGACGCCAATCAAAAAGAACTGACTCTTTTGCTGTGAGGTCATATTTATAGTAGTGATTTTGGAAGCTTTCAGAAAAGACCAGAGGAAGTCATGTAGCCATCTTAGCTATTCCTATTAGATCAAACACATTTAAGACTGCAATCATACAGTGTTGCTATAATGACAGTTATTATAATGTAAGAGGTAAGAGGGTTAGGGCTAGAATGGCAAGTTAATGGTTGAAAGGGCTATCTGGTGTCACTGCAAAACCATAATAAAAAGGTTTCTTTTGTGTTCCAGTTGGTAGCCAGTGAGTCCAGCCTTTCAGATGAAGAGCCTTCAGTTCCGGAGCATCGCCCCCAAGGCCCCGGCAGTGGTGCCCTCCCCCTCCCCTGCGGTCCTGTCCTGCCAGCCTCCCTCTGCCCTCCCTGAGGCTACCACCGCCTCCAGCCCCAAGTCCATCATTGTGCCCACCCAAAACTATGCACTGATGCAAATAGCAGGTCAGGATGGCACGTTCTCTCTGGTGGCACTGCCCCCTTCTGTGTCCTCTCAGACGCCACAGCAACACGCCCAAAAGAACCTCAAGTTGCCCATTCCCAGATATCAGCCAGTGAGGAGCAAGGGGACCACAGATAAGGTCAAGTCACTACCACTATCTGTGAGGGTGAAAACAGCCTCCAAGGTTATAAGTGGGGTATCAACAGTAATGAAGAAAAAACAACAAGAGTGCAAGCACACAAAGGACACCCTAGTGCCCAAAGAGGAGCCTTCAGAGCAGGTAATTCTGATCGACCCAGCCTCTTCTGACATCTCTGTCACTGCTGTACTCCCAGACAATGCTGTCCTGTACCCAGGTTCTCAGTTGGAGCGAGCACAAGATGGCTCTGAACGAACGACTACAACTAGTCTTATTCAGAATCTCCAGTACCCCCCTGCTGCTGTCAAAGGCTCCCCAGGCAAATCCCAGGAGGACAGTAAAACTACACTGAGGCTGTGCCAATCTAAGTCAGCAGCAGCCCAGCCCCAGAGTAGTATCACTGTCCTGTCCTCGACCATCTTCAGCAAAGCAGTCCAAATCATCCCGTCTCCACCGAAAGGTAAACTGCCCATTCTGCCCTACTCTAAAATGAAAAGCACCCTTATCCCAGCTGCCAAGCTCAGCAATTTGTCCCCAGAGAAGAAGGGTTTCTCTTGCCAGACCGGACTCAACAGCCCCCTAGATCCTACATCCAAGACCCTTGAGACCGCTGATGCCTTGGGTCACAACCAGGTGCCAAAATCCACTATACAACCCCAGGCCAAGACCACACTCATGCCTGTGTTGGGAACCCTCCAGAAACCACCTGGCAAGAAGAGGGGGAGGAAGAGAAAGACCATGGAAGACATCTTGGCATTTGAGGCCAGAAAGAAAAGGTCTTTGTCTTTCTTTCGTAGAAGGGTCCCAGAAAAACCACCACCAGTTGTTCCAGGCTCCAAACAAAAGGAAGTTGACATTTCAAAGAAATACCGCAGCATCCGACCCAAGCCCATGTTGGTTATGGAGACAGTTCCCCAACTGGTTAGTTTGCCTGCCATTACCCCGGATGGCCAAGAACAGGAGCTCGTTCTTGGTCATCAGCTCCCCACCTCTACCACAAACAAGGCCCTGGACTGTCCTTCCCAACCAGCCCCAGTAACCCTCCACCTGAGAGGTGCCTCCCATTCGCGAGTGTTCATCGGCAGCCGTCCGCTCCACCGTTGCCCCACCTGCAGCCGCTGTTTTCAATTCAAGCATCACCTCCAGAGCCACATGAACAGCCACACTAACAGCCGGCCCTACGTCTGCCCAGTCTGCCGCAAAGCGTACGCTCACTCTGGCAGCCTGAGCACCCACATGAAGCTTCACCACTCCGATGTACGCCCACGTCGCTCTCTGAGCTGCGAGTTCTGTGAGAAAGCGTTTGGATATGTGGGGGTTTACTTCAGTCATTTGAGAGAGGTCCACAAGGTGGTGCTGACCGTGGAGCCGTCCATCAGCCAACATGAGGATGTGGAGGGGTGAGAATGTTGTTTGAGCACCTACTTAATTGTGATCTTTATCTTTTCTTTTTTATAGCAAGTTTATACATACATATACATACACATTTAATGGCTAAATATATTGATGAATGACTTGACTAGGCAACTTTTTTGAAAGTCATAACACAGTTGTAAACAAAGCGTTGTTTGTTGTTTTCCTCACAAGGGCCAACTCTCCAAATCCATCAGATGAGCAGGATCACGAAGACCCTGTGGAGCTGCAGATTAAATGTGGCCGCTGCCAGGCTATCACTCCCACCTTTGCTGACATGAAGATGCACCTGCTGCATGTCCATGGGGAGGAGTCCCAGGTTCCACTTCACGATGGCCAATCGGTGCGGGTTGGCCGCGAGGCTGAGAATGAGCTAGTAAAGCATGCTGCCCACTACTGGCGACAGCTCAACGAGAAGCGCAACCTGGTCAAGTGCGGCAGCTGCGACGAGGAGTTCTTCTCCTTCTCCAAGCTTAAGAGGCACATCATGTCCCACCACCGTGGACGGGAGGGTGAGGACGGCGAGATCCTCTCATCACCAGATAGGGGTGGAGGCCTTGGGGTCCTTGCAGCAGATGCAGCCTTTAACTGTGTGCTTTGTAGCGAGGTGTTGGACACTAAAGAGGGGGTTATGGAGCACTGGAGGAGTCGCCACCACTGTGAGCAGCCCCGCCTTCTATGGGATGCACTGAGCTCCTTCTCCGGCCAAGAAGAGGCTGAGGCTGACGGGGACCTGGACACTCCTGCTCCAAGCCCACACTATCCAGCCTAGCCCTTAGATGGCATTGAGCCCTTTATGGTGACTCCTTCTCACACACACTCAGTCCTAACAATCAGTATCACAGGGATGGAGAGTTTCTGTTATGTCTTTTATCACTAGTTTCATCTCTCACCAGATGAGGCATTTGACTTGTTAAAAAAACCAAAATGGTAAAAGGATATCAAGCCAATGGTGAGAATTGATCTTAGTGTTACAATTCATAAGGGATATTCTCTCAAGGTCAGAGACTCCAATTTTATAGATAATATTATTGTTCATGTTTTTTTTTAACGCACTTTTTGGTTTTTGGACAATTCATTTGAAGGTATGTATTTAATTTCCGGTTGGATTATTTTTTTCTACTACTTATTTAAGTCTTGTTAAAAGGTTACTTTATAACCTAGCTGACACAGTAATACTGTCAATGGGTGATTCCTCCCAAATTCTTACGTCTTATGGTATCTAGCCATGCAGACAACGGGTTAGCACTGGACATCTCACAGATTCGCAGGTTGAGATGTTATACCGACAAAGCCTCCTGTGACCATGCGATGATGTATGCTGCACGTCCTAGTTCAAAACCCTGATGTCATCAAGCAACCTGTTTCTTCTATTTTTTTCGCAATTATGTAAACTGATAGCAAGTCAATTTGGCTTGTCGCTTTATAGCTTCATAACCTGAGGGTTGGTGCTTAGTTTTTATCCTCCAGCAGAGACCAGTTTTACATCAAATCTCACCGTTACGGTTCATGCTGAACTACTGTTAGACCGGTGAATAGACCGGCTCGCCGTGCTCTTTGCTAACAAAAAACTGCTGTTTTTTTGCTTCATGCTGCACTGTTCTGAGGAATGTTCCACCCAATCCTAGAACTGGGAGGGTTGAACAAGTTTTTAAAGGTTTGACTAAACCGAATGTTGCAGGTAGCAAATGTTGTCCCGTCAGTTTCACATGGGGCCTGATTTGTGTCGATAGATCTCTGATGCCTATTTTCACATCCGACACACTACACCACAGGCAGTTCCTGAGTTTGGCCTTACAAGGGCAGGCTTACCAATTGATCGGTCCCTCAGGGTTAGGGTTAGGCTTCTTTATATGTGTCCCCTTCAAATATGGCTCAATGGGCTCCACTTTGATCCCAAGTGGCACCGGAGCCAGAACGTCAGTGTCCAGCTTTTGTTGCCGGACATTGAGGTCTTGGAGGTCCTCTGTGTCTGTTCAATGTGGTTCTTTTGGGAGTAATGCTTTAAAGTCAAGAGGTTGTGGAGACCGGCACCCCTCTATTGGGCTGCAGTGCAGTCTGACAGCGCAGAACCATCAACAGCCAATGGAGTGTGCCAATGAGAATGTACTTGCTCCAGCTCAGAGAAATACCTGACACTGTAGCGTTTTCTCCCAGTTTTGAATGTTCTCATCTGGACAGACGGCACCTCTGCAGTTTCTCATATCATTCATCAGGGCGTCATCGGGTCCAGGCCATGTCTCCAAGTGTCACAACAGCTCCTTAAATATCCATTTTCCCTTTTCCTGAACCTGAGGGCAATTCCTCTCCCAGGCGTCCAGAACAGGGCAGTAGATGTGCTCTCCGGCCAAGAGGCTGCCACAGAAAGACTGGAGACTAGTGAGATTGAGCTGTTGTTTCCAGTGCTTTTGAAACTGCTTCATGGGCAGCCATGTTGCCTCCCAAGGAGACCAGACCTTCTCATCTAGAGTGACGCACACGTATCTGGATTACCTTGTGCTGTGTTTGTCTGGCCGTTGGAAACCTGTCACCTGTGACCAGTTGAGGGCTCCCTCCTCTGGGTCCCTCTCCGCTTATTTCTGGAAGCTTTTTTTCCAATCGATGCTCAACATATAGTGAGGTACCAGAGAGCTGCTCAGTGGCTATCATATTGCATATCCTGCAGTCATCGTTTGATGCAGGTAGTTTCCGAGACTTTAATTGGATTGTAGATGTGATTGTATGCGCTGATAGGTCGCTGGGACTGCCTGCACCTAGTGATGTGAAGTGTCAAACTACTCTGAGTGAGTCCACGTCCTGGGCATCCTTGAAAGGGGTCTCACAAAGACACCCGTGCTTCTGCAACCTGGCGGTCTTCCTGTAACTTGGCTCACTATTACCGTGGCTGCAATATCAATGGCAATCCCGTCAACGGCTTCCATTCCTTAGTGCGGTAAGCATTCCTTGTGACCATGCTGGTATAATTCATACAGAGCAAAAGTCAGGAAGATTGAAATGGATCGAGACTTGGGCATGTAGTGTGAGGGAACAGATTCCACGATGGCATCAGGGTTTTGCATTGGGCCGTGCGCCCTACGTCATCTCATGGTCACAGGGGACTTTGTTGGTATGACAACTTGACCTGACCATATGTGAGCCTCATAGAACTGCAGTTACATTCATAAATCTAATTTTATGAGCACAGTTTTTCAGATCTGGGCTGAGAGTTCTGCCTCCACCTCAATAAAAAAATGACATGTTAAAATGTTAATGACAACATATTATTGTGGAAATGGTGTCACTGTGGATTATCCAGAGGAAATCTATATTGTTTAATACTGTGAGCACCACAAACTAAATTCCATTCACCTCTATTTCAAGGGGCCTGAGGCAGAAAACTCAAAGATCTTCTTTAGCGAAAATGAAACTACCAAATGTCCATGGCTAGATAGCACGAGGGGAAAGTGAGCACATGTTTGTTCTTTTATTTGGGTGGACTGACCCTTTTTAAGATACTGAGAAATGTCAATCTCATAACAAGGGCACACTGTCTATTGGCGCATTGGCTGACAATCTATTGGCCTTGGATTCTTACGGTTTGAAATAAATCAGTATGTGTACACCGACCCTTTTATGTAATATTGCTCCTGTTACAGAAGATCAATATTTCAGTTATGACTTGAACTTTCACAGTCCGATTTAAGGGCAGTATTGGGGTCCTCTGGCAGTCCGGACCCATGAAGGAACACTTTCCTAACCAGCACCCAAGTGACATCCTCGTGGCCTTCTGAAAAACATCTGTGTTCATGCGTAGCGTGGCTTACCGTCAGTGTGGTCCTCTGTAGGCCGAGTTCTCTTTGACTTGTTGATTAATGCCTATTTGTGTATTCTGTGATATGCCAAGGGTCTATTCACACTAGTGATTGTAGAAGTGAGTTTTGCATTAAGCTTTTTAACCACTGACAGAATACTTTTTGTTGACTTAGTCAATACGCAAAGGAAACCATCAAATTGCCTACCTGTTGTTGCCAGCTTATGTACGCACCTGTGGAATTGTGTGCACCCAGACTCTATTATTAGAGTGAATATAAACTGTTGTCAAGTCCAGAAAATATGCTATTTTATACTCTAGATTAATACAGAGGTCTTTTAGTATATTTATGTATGTTGGTACTTAAAGAGCCAGCACTGATACTTTGATTTGCTTCTTTTAAGTTGGCGGATGCTTAATGTCTTGTTTCTTGATAGGAGGCCATTACTACATGGCAAGTATCTCTGCTAACATTTGTCTGTTTATCTTTCATATGAAGAAAAAAAGAACATCACAGGGTCAAGTGAATGTACCTGAATGTTTTCAAAACCCTACCAAAAGTATGTGTATATATATATATATGCTATATAGACTTATTCCATAGATAGAATATATAGATATATTGAGAAAAAAATATATATATACATAGAGTAACTAGTGAATCAGCTGCTGTGTTCTGTCATAGTGGAGGAAACAAGAGATGAATATATCATTGCCAACACTGGCAACCAATGCCATGTAGAGCTGTCCTTATGTGTCTGACACAAAACGTAGGACTGTGAATGAAGGGCAAAGCACTGATGTGGACGCGTCTCACTGAGTGGGTGATCTACCGTATGGTGTACAGCTGTACATATCATGCCATGTTTGAGTGTTCATCAGTGAACTGTCCTTTGTTTTCAAGCCTTCACCATAATCCAGGAAGTGACAGGATTAAGGGTCAGACTTTGTCCTCAGTTAGAGGAGAGACATACATGACTGTCACTGTTAGCACAAGTGGGAAAGAGAGAAATCCCACATTAGGTGATGTGATGTGTTTGACTCACTTATGTTGACTGTGTCCCAAAAAAAAGACTGAAAGTATTTGTGTTTGTGACTGTTATGTACCTGAAGAACCTGATGTTTATGAGAATAAATATATGCTTTGTTGAGGACATTGTGTGTGCTGTGTTTCTACCGAATTAGAAGCAAATAGAGGCATGTCTGGTGCGTTCTTGTATCTAATGGAATATCTCATTTACACCAAGTGAGAATTTCATTAAATTTGCCACAAACATCCACTTGGACTTCAGGATGAGCTGATTAGATTTTGATGGTCAAAGGTCAAGGTCGCATCATTGGCGTAAGGCCTCGATCACACCAAGACGCGTCACTAGAAATGTGTCGCACACAAATCCGTAGTTTTCCTGATGGTGGTCTCCTTTCTTGCGCTGCGTTTTGTGGCTGTTTTCAGCCGCACATATACTGTAAGTTTTCCGATTTTTAGAACTTGCACCAGGCAGCCAATCAAATCAAGCAAGAGGCGGGTTTTACAACTTTATCACTGCCTTCCTGTTTTGATGCCGCTAGTTAGCCAGAATTAAAAAAATCATGTCTTGATGAAGCAAAAGTGAGTGAAGAATCAAGTGTCGGTGTCTCAAAGTGAGTGAGCAAGAGCATTATTACGTTTTCATCTGTTGAGAAGCCTGGCTTCACATGCGCACCGCGCTGTTTTTTCCCGACCTGCTTTGTCGAGGCGTTTTGCACACGGCCCCTGCGGTGGCGTGTCTCGTTGTGGTTGGCCCTTAAGGTATTTTTTTTTTGTTTTTTTTTTGTTTATTTAGAATAAGCATATTATTTAGTTAGAATAATGGCAGGGATGGGTTTTCTTCAATGAGGCCCATGCAGAGAAGAATGAACCCCTTTAGAGTTGGTGGGACTTCCTATTTGAACACAGGCGTACGTCTGAGGAGGCAATCTGTCTTGGTTTTTCATTGATAGTTCCATTCTCTTTGTGGGCCCCACCATCGAGGCAGGGCAACCCCCCCCCCCCCCCCCACCACCACATCGGCCCCAGTGCCGTCACATTCCCTGCAGAATACCCTGCAGATACAAAGGCCTCATCTACTGTAGCAAACAAGGACAGGTTGAGTAAAGCGCTGAGGCAGACTGGAGGGTCGTGTCGCTGTGCATTCATCAGAAGAGATTCAGAGCATGGGATTAATTGATATTTCACTCTGGAAAGGTGTGTGCAGTATGTAAGGGTCACGGAAAGTGGGTGAGCCAAAGGGCTTTTAGGAGCCTACATATGCCGTAGCATGTGCCCCTCCCCTCCCAACAGTCCTTCCATCTGTCTGCTTTAGCGTCCAACATGTTTCTACCTTTTGTTTTGAATGCATGCCGCTGTGTCTCTTTTACCAGCTGAGAACCACATGAGCCACATTACAAAAGCTAGCTTTGAGTTGCCACATGGTAGCGGTTCAGAGAAAGGCTCTGTTCTGAGATGAGCACAAAAACAATGGTTTTATACATTGTGACAGCTTCATATTTAATGGATGGAGATGACATTAGTATCTCCATTTCCCCTCTGCGTTTCTTCTTTTCTGCTAAGCAGGATGCATTTAGAGCAAAAAAGAAACACTAACCCGCTCTTCAAATTCACAGACAACAGCGAGGGACAAATAAGTTAGTGAGAGAGTGCGCTTTCCATTTGTTTCCATGCCGTCAGTACCAAAAGCTCTCTGCTGGACTGCAGGCCAGCCCTTGTAGTCATTGCCACAGCAGTGTGGAATGCAGGTCCTCAGCTCTAATTGATTTGGAGGCAAATGACCCTGTATCAAAGGTCAAAGGGCGCTTCTGGTGCGATTTCTGCTGCTACTCAAACGAGCAACAGCCCGACAGAGAGAGAGAGAGAGAAAGCAGCAACTCCCCGACACAAAACAACCTCAGCAAGGTTTACGTCAACTGCTCAACTTCTTCAAACTACTTTACATGGACTCAAAGGTTTCAAATGAGAGTGACTCAACTTCAGGTGGCTTTCAGCTCCGGTGGAACACTCAGATAAAGCTGCGACATCAGTACATATCGGGGCCCAATCTAGCAACCACATCGCAGCGCAGATAAAAAGGAAAGCGCTATACGGTGATGCATATTTCCCTTTAATCAGAGCTAACGTGTACTGCAGCCGTCACACTGCACTCCCACCTCACCGTGGCTCTCAGGGGGACAGGGGAGATCAAAGCCACCCCCCTGCTTGTACATGATCAGTGGGAAAGAAGGAGAACTGCTCTCATTCTCTTTCTTTCTCTGGGTCTTGCACCCCCTTCAACACTACCGCAGCCCCAAGAAGTGTAGCGATGGAGATGGAGCCAGAAAGGTGAGGGGTACAAGCGGTATGTACAAACAGAAATGTGCTTGCTTACCGTGTGTACCGGTTTAGATTTAATCTTGACCCCGGCTCACTGATCTCACGGGGAGGAAACAAAACCGCTAAACAACATGCGGGGAGACGGAAAATAACAAAACTGCCGTCACTGCGAGAATTTCAGGGGGAGATTTAAAGGACAGTAAAAATGTGACCCACTCTGACCACAGATGTTCTCGAGAACAACTTAGGTGGGGTGTAATGTGAGTGATCACTCCCACCTTCTCACTTCTCACCGTTCATGCTCTGTTGCCAGTCTGCCTTAATACACTAACATCCGTGAAGCCTCTGTCTGCACATGCGATATGTTGGTGATACGTGCACATTCATCAAAGTGATTCTACGGTTTCATCAAAGATTTATCAACCCTCCTGGATGTCAAGACTTAGATGTACAAATCGGTAATCCCACCTCTCTGTCTCTCTCTCTCTCTCTCTGTCTCTCTCTCTCTCTCTCTGTCTCTCTCTCTCTCTCTCTCTCTCTCTGTCTCTCTCTCTCTCTCTCTCTCTCTGTCTCTCTCTCTCTCTGTCTCTCTCTCTCTCTGTCTCTCTCTCTCTCTCTGTCTCTCTCTCTCTCTCTCTGTCTCTCTCTCTCTCTCTGTGTGTGTGTGTGTGTGTGTGTGTGTGTGTGTGTGTGTGTGTGTGTGTGTGTGTGTGTGTGTGTGTGTGTGTGTGTGTGTGTGTGTGTGTGTGTGTGTGTGTGTGTGTGTGTGTGTGTGTGTGTGTGTGTGTGTGTGTGTGTGTGTGTGTGTGTGTGTGTGTGTGTGTGTGAGAGAGACGCCCTTCCCTGCTGCCTCTCGGTCTCAGGTTTCAAAGCGTCCCGTCTCTCCTCACCCTCCCAGATTAGTCATCTAATGAGCAGCAGGGCTGATCAGGTGAATAATTTATGTCGGGCGGCTGGAGAAAGGCATCGATCCGAGCCGGGCTGAGGCTCTAAATGGAGCAGGGATGGAGACACCTCAGAAGGATGAGCAGGCGTAGGTACATCACTGTATGGGCTGATTGTGATTCAGATTCATGGGGGGGCTACGGATAAAGGGACACCTCAGGAGGACATGGGCCTCTCAAAAACACGCATGAGGTCACCGTTTAATGAAAATCAACCTCCACATTATGGAACAATGTTAATTGCATTTAGAGTTCTATTGAATTATGTTTAGATTGGGCAACATGGGGATAATCGTGCAGTGATTTATTATAATGGTCCAGAATCTTGGAGGGGACCAATATTTGAGAATCATTCGGCTCGTAATGCAGAGACAACCACCAGTAGCATTGTTCATAAAGAAACAGGAACAAGTAAAAATGGCATACTGTCCAAATTGGAATCCTGTGTCCCAGTGTCCATTATTCATATTTTTATGACGATAATGTATCAAATGGCAATGTGAAAACAGTGTGACGATGTCACTCATTTTGAGGATCCAATGAGCAAAGGATCACCTGATTGGACAACGTGAGTGAGGGATGTGCTGGTGGAACAGTCCTCTAGCTCTGTATTGCTAAGCCATGCCCACTTTTGAGTCGTCCAATGAAATCCGCAGAACAATTTGATTTGTATAACTCATAATTAAACCTTGCCCATATATCTCAAAAACATTACAGCTGAAGATGTTCTCAGTGCCGTTTCCCTGTGACTTAAAGTCAGGCTCCTCTCACGCAAAATATGTGCTGTAATTCAAAGATAATTCATATGTTATCCAAATATTTATAAACCAGGGAGTATAAAGACAAAATTCCACATATGAGCAGAAGGGGGACAAACAACCACTGGTCTTTCTCCCAGGAAACAGCTGTTCTTGCCACGCGTTAAACAAGTCCACATTTATTTATTTGTCACATAACTTCTGTCCTTAACTCTTCTGCAGTTATTTGAACCAAAGCAACGATCTTCAAGTAGTTTTGTAGCCTCAACCTGACCAAGTATTTCACAATCTTTTCCTGCACCTAACCAAGTAGTTTTGCTGCCTAACCTAAGACTGGAGTTGATCTGGCAGGCTGTATGCGTGTAACGAGCAGAAACGGAGCCATATTGCTGCGCGTGAAGAAACACACGAAAAATCATACAAATTGTTCTATGAGGACACAATGAAGACGTATATCCACGAGGGGGCAGATCAGGTCAAACATTCACACAGGAACAACTTCCTTGTCTTTTCCCTGCAAAACATTCTGCTTTTCTTCGTCCTCATTCTACCTGAAGTCTGACCAGACATACTAGCAACAGTCAGTCATCACGGTCAACGTCAGCCGAGATAGCGTGAATGATTGGATGGTTTAAGACTCCTTCGGACTAAAGCTTCCATATGAAGATCAGATTTTGTGTGCGGAGAGCAACTGAGTTGCTGGTTCGCATCAAGTACCTTAACTAAAAATACAGCTTTCTCTCCTGTTCCATTCCAGTCTGGATCCAATAGTCTCTTCAGCATGAGAGGTGACTGGAGAGCGAACAGCGCCACATCCAAAGTATGCTTTTGATTTGTAGAATACATTTCTTTCTGCCAAAAGATTAAGCTTAACCAACCGCTCCAACTTCATGCCTTCCAACAATGCGATCGAGATGGGATCTTGTTGCATCTGTCCTGATTTAGAAATATACGATTTTTCTTTCCAAGATTGTGCTTGTATGAAGGCACTACGAGAGGAGCGTAATCTGTGTGTGTCAAGGGTAAGTAAGGTAAGTAAGCAGTGGAAGGTTGTAAAAGGTTTTAACCTCCAACCCAGCATGCACCTCCTGTCCAGGAAGAGCTACAGAACTACAGTGTGTGTGTTGGCCACCTTATTCTGACATGGAGCCTCTTCGCTTCCATGGCGCTTCGGTGGGGAATCCGCTCCGGGGTGCTGCTCAATGTCTTTTGGTCCAGATGGTCAAGAGCTCCCAGTGTTTAGCGGGGTAGGCGCCGGTCGCCCAAGGGGGACTCAAGCCATCTGTGCCAATCCTCTCCTCTCAGATAACTCTCTCTGAGCCTCAATCTGCTCAATGTAAAAGGCGGGATAAAAAAAAGGTCTGATTCTGCCCCATTCCGTGTTTCTCCTTGAATGGGGAGCGAAACATATCAGCTCACCTCGATGTCTAAAACATCTGCACCAGGAGCCGTCTTTATTCTGTCACGTTGGTTCTATTTTACCCCGTCCTGTCCTCATTCCTTTTCTATCAGCTTTTATTGTGTGTGTGTGTGTGTGTGTGTGTGTGTGTGTGTGTGTGTTTGTGTGTGTGTGTGTGTGTGTGAGTGAGTGAGTGAGTGAGAGAGAGTGTGTGTGTGTGTGTGTGAGTGAGAGAGTGTGTGTGTGAGAGTGTGTGAGAGTGTGTGTGTGAGTGAGTGAGAGAGAGCGCCCGTGTCCGGCCCGCATAATTCAAACGAGACACAGAGCATCTTTCTGGAGTCATCTTAGCTCCGGGGAATGTGGCGCGATAACAGGATGCTAATGCCGCCCTGCCTTTGGGGAATTACGTCTGCCTGAGCAGTAACCTACATTTACTGAGCAGTCTTACACATAAGGTTAATGAATCAGGCCTGCTGGAAGACGAATGGACCCTTCACATCAGCGTACGCGCACAGATATAACAATCGGCAATGCAATCATACCAGACACTCACACACACGCTCCCACATACACACAAACAAGGAGCTTACTGTTTGCTGTAGTGCAAAAGCTAACAAGGTTAGCAAGTAAGCAGGCATCTGAATGGGTAATTTATTTATTTAGTCTGGCTCCAAGGAGCCGTAGGCGTGGACTAATAAGTGGAGGAAGGTTCCTCTGCACAGAATTTTGTGTGAGTGTGAGTGAGGTTTTGATTTGAGAACCGAAGCCCATCATCCACCCATTGTTTCTTTTCCCTCCCACCTGCAATTAAGACAAGAAAGAGACAAGTGGGGAAATTTCCCGTCATTGATTTGATAGGTCAATTAGCTCATGCATATGTAATGTCTTGTGCAGTTAACTAAAGATCAAGTAGATTAAGGAGGGTGGCCTGGATTCAATGCATTTCGTCCAAGGCATGATGGGAAGGGGATGTGTTGAATTACATGGTACACCAGAGGTATAACTGATGTTGCTGTTGCTATATTTAAGAAAGTGATTCCTTCTGTATTTAATTCATTACCATGCCTCACTATAATAAAGAACTCCTGTGCTAACTTCAGTCCATCCCTGATTGATCATTTCATCGATAGTGCTACTAGCTCACTGAAGATGGACTCGATAGCCCCTCTAAAGAAGAGGATCATCACAAAGGAGGCTCGCTCCATGGTATAACCATCAGACCTGCATACTGAAGCAAGCATCACGGAAGCTGGAAGGTTTATGGCGTTCCAACAAACTAGAGGAATCCTGGTTAGTCTGGCGGGGCAGTCTGAAAACCTACAAGAAGGCCCTTCATAACGTCAGAGGAGCCTACTACTCATCAGTAATAGAGAAGAACAAGAACAATCCCAGGTTTCTCTTCAGCACTGTGGCCAGGCTGACGGAGAGTCACAGCTCGGTGGAGTCGTGTATTCCTACGGACCTCAGCAGTGATGACTTCATGACCTTTTTCAATGACAAGATTCTGGCCATCAGAGGCAGGATTGGCGATCTCCTGCCCTCAACTACTGACTGTTTATCCTCAAGTGGACTGGCCTCGGAGGCGGCTGTGGGCCCTGAGGTGTGTTTGGATGGCTTTTTCCCCCATAAGCCTGGACCAATTGTCTTCAACGGTTTCTGCGTCCAAATCGTCTACCTGTCTCCTGGACCCCATTCCAACGAGGCTGCTGAAGGAGGTTTTGCCTTTGATTGGCACCGCTCTGCTGGATATTATTAATGGTTCTCTACTAACTGGTTATGTGCCACAGTCGTTCAAAATGGCTGTAATTAAACCTCTACTCAAGAAGCCAACTCTTGATCCAGAGGTGTTGGCCAACTACAGACCTCTCATTTTCTCCTCTATATCCTTCTGGATGAATTAATGTCTCTTTAATGCCCATTACTAACTCTACTTCTTCTCGGGAGCCTATGTGCTTCCACTCCTCAAGCTTCCATGGATTGTGGCTGTCTGGAGACGGTCCTGCTCCCTGCCATGGCGGCCCTGCTGATGCCCCTTGTCTCTGCCGCCGTCTGCTGTCGTGGAACGCGGTCATCTGGGTCGTGGTCCATGCCTACAACTTATTACATGAATAATTTCTGTGACATCATTGAATGTGCTGTAACTCTGTTACGTTGATTCTGTACACATGACATCTATTGCTTCTGTCCATCTGGGGAGAGGGATCCTCCTCTGTTGCTCTCCTTCAGGTTTCTTCCCCTTTCTTTTCCCTGTGAAAGGGTTTTCACTACTATTTTTAGGGGGAGTTATTCCTGATCCAATGTGAGGTCCCGGGACAGGGATGTCGTATGTGTACAGATTGTAAAGCCATCAGAGGCCTCATTCCTTTTCTATCAGCTTTTATTTTGTGTGTGTGTGTGTGTGTGTGTGTGTGTGTGTGTGTGTGTGTGTGTGTGTGTGTGTGTGTGTGTGTGTGTGTGTGTGTGTGTGTGTGTGTGTGAGAGAGTGAGACCACACACCTCCACCCCATCTCGTCTCCTGTCCCTTCCCCCACCACGACGACTCCGGCTGGGATCCGCTCCCCCCCTGGGGAAGACCGCCATCCGACTCGAGTCGTCAGAATCAATTATACTCATGCCCCTTTTTCTCCTCGGCAGCGTTTACATGAGTCACATTTTTCAGACCCTGTCTCAAACATCCACTTTCCTTCCTTCCTTCCCTCAGTTTGTTCACAACACACCTCCCCAGCCTTTACACACCGCCCTGAGGGCCTTGCCCCCCCCCCCCCCCCGCGCCGCTGTCAGGGCCCAGGAATAATTCCCCTCCTTTTCCACCGTTTTCTGGAGGAAAGCGACGCGAGGTGATAAATCTGCGGCGATGTACTGTAGGAAAAAAAAAATTAAGGCGAAGAGAAGAGAAGCCGCAAGGCTCAGCCTTCCTGCTCTGCACAGCAGAAAAAAAAAAGTCCACCCCAAAAGGATGGAGATGGAGAGATTACAAAGAGGAGTGACAGGGTGAAACAGGACAGTAAAAGAGAGTTACTCACCTTGGACCCTGGATGCGTGATCCTAGAAGCAGCTGAGTTTGCTCACAGGATATCACACAGCTGGGAGCCTTCAGCTCTCCTCCAGAGCCAGAGCTGTAAAAACATCTTTCAACATGAATGCAAAGCAGAATCGGCTCAGACCTGCGATGCGAAGCTGTTGAAATGTGCTCAGGTATCATAGATCTTATTGAGAAGCAAACAATAGATGACCTCGGGCTGATATGTGGGAGGGTTTGTGTCCATCAAGATAATCAATACCATGTTACTTGCCAGAGCACAGCCAAGGAGAGGTTCTGGTGCTCCCAACATTTCTCATATTTAACGCCTGATTGAGCCTAACAGCTCACAGGAGGAGGGGTTTGATACCAACTGTGCCGGGTGTCCGCAGGCACCGTGAAAATACTTAGGGAGCCGACATGGAGTGTTTACCTGGCCCGATGAGTAAGAGAAAATACAAACAATGCAGGGCGTAATTTGCATCGATGCGCTTTTAAAGCCCCCCCTCTCCTTCCCTGCAAACACCTGCAGCCCACGAAGCCAGGCGTTCCCCTGGGAAATTACATTACATTACATTACATTTCATTTAGCTGACGCTTTTGTCCAAAGCGACTTACATGATATACAGTATACAGTAGACCGTAGACACAGCAACGGTGAGCAATGAGGGTTAAGTGTCTTGCTCAGGGACACAACGACATGGACTGGCTGAGGCGGGGTTTGAACCACCGACCCTCTGATTGAAAGACTGACTTGCTAACCACTGAGCCACACATTAGCATTTAGCCGTTTCATCTGATGCACTAATCAGAGCCAAACGTTTCAATAATACAACACGAGCAGTTACGCAATCCAAAGAAAGGGGTTAGAGAGAAAGAGAGACACAGAGAGAGTACTCTGTAAAAAAGGGATTTCCAGAGGTTGCGAAGCATTTGGCGCCGACGCTAAATGGTTGGATGGATCCGAGTGGAGCGAAGTGACCCCAACTGACCTCCCAGTTGTTTGCAATGCAACTACAGTGTGTTGACATCTGTGAGATTTGCCAACAGGATGTACTACAGCCGCTCCAAGAGAGACTGTAGTCCACAGGCCTGCTAGCGGCTCTGAGCTTAGCTTTGAGCTAAGTGCTATTATCAGCATGCTATTATCAGCATGCTAACATCAGCATGCATGCTAACGCCAGCATGCTAACATCAGCATGCATGCTAACATCAGCATGCATGCTAACATCAGCATGCCAACATCAGCATGCCAACATTAGCATGCCTACATCAGCATGCTAACATCAGCATGCTAACATCAGCATGCCAACATCAGCATGCCTACATCAGCATGCTAACATGTGCATACCGATGGTATAAACATGTTGGTTTTCAGCAGGTAAAGTTCACCATCTTAGTTTAGCATGTCAACAGACTGACACTCTTAACACACAGCTGAGGCCGTTGGGAAGAGCTTCAGTTTTCTTGGTATTTTGGTCAAAATATTGGACATGAAAAAGATGAAACGTGATGGGATCACCCGCTTCATCCTGAGGGAAACATGGATGTCTTTGACCTGTTGGTGGCGCTAAAAGTCAGGAGATCTCCAAAGTTACCACTGAGGTCTGTACCAAATTTAATGACTGTATAATAGACATTCCAGTCTCAATGAGGTTGACTGACGGACATTGCCAGCTAGTGTTGGCAGTCGTGACCCATAAAAACCCAACCTGGCTGTAAAATTCCGGACACGTGTTTCTGTTCAAGTCCTACCGTTGCTGTTCTTGCTCACACTAACTGGCAGGTTAGTTTGCACCCACTCTGGAACCACCCACACAACATTTCATCAAATTCATGCAGTTCATCAACCCCCCCCCCCCCCCCTCCTTTTAGACGCCAACCTCTCCTGCAGTCTATGCTCCCTTCCTGTAGCTTGGCAGCCCCTGATCAGCTTCTCTGGCCTGCAGCGAGCAGGAAATGGCCTATTGTTCTGAGATAATGTGAAATATAATGTTCCCCTGCACTCTTGGAAGGCATTCTGCCCTGACAGCCTCATCGCTGTGGGCAACAGTAGGCGCCAAGTATATGAGCACCTGCCAAACAGAGACGTCCATCAGCAGCGCGGTGATGCTGGTTTACACCCGAGGGAGGAGAGGGGAATCCCCTGAAGACTTGTGGGAAAACAAGCACCTCTCACACACGCCGATTCACGAAAACTCACCTCCGCCCACTCAACACAACCTGGGAGATTTTCTATCATGCTGAAAAAAAGGAAAGCACCTCTGAGTGCATTCGAGGCGATGCAGAAAGTGAGGGCGGAGCTGAGGCGGTGCAGGAGAGCTTCTTCATTGTTCCCGCTGGAAAGGACCGGAGTCAAGCGCTTTCATCACCGGCGCTCGGCAGATTCATCCACCTTTACAATCAGTTCATCAATCCGTCCGATGGAAGCCGCCAAGCCAACGAGAATGCACAGTGTGTGAATTTGCACCCTCGCAGACACATGTAAGAAATTAGGGCCATTTCCAAAGGCGACCACATTGCGTTGGAGGGGCCTCGCAGCGCAGCTCGACATGACGGGGCCCTGCCTTCAGTCAGAAACCCTCATTGATCATTACGCTGCGGAGCCGCACTCTCCCTGCTGTGGAAACAGTGAGGGAGTTTGTTTATTTGAATGAATCACAAGCCAAAAACTCATAAATATCCCTGGAAACAGTACAGATTAACAAAGCAGTTCACAGAAACAAGAACATCGGGGAACGAGAGGGACCTTCCACATTTGGTAATGGAAATAAAACAATATTTCAGCCTTTAGTCCCTGCAGGAAAAGGCTCATGAACACGACATGAATAACCATAGCTTGTCGCTCTCATTCCTGCTGCTCCTCGTGAGTACGAAGTTAGTGTGCATTAGCAGGTTATTGCTGCCATCCTTCCTTAACTGCCATATTAGCTCCTCTGAAGGATCATTACGGCGCAGCCCTTGTATTTCAAGTCCTGATGGAATAATAACTGCATCCAAGAAACTTTATTTAGGATCGGCTCAACAGCTGGGAGGACCTGAAAGTTAAAAGGCCTCAAGTAGTAACTTGAGGCAGCGGTTCACCTTTTTTCCAACGAGTCTATTCAGCTGTTGTTTGAGATAACGCGTTCTCAGCCACCGTGAAGAAACGCTCCAACTTTAAAAAAAAATCAAACGGGATTCTACAGGAGGTGGAATATGTAGAGGGCGGCGTATTCAGGTAATAAAAGGGTGTAAATCTGTCAGATTAGTGACAAAAATGAGAGTGTGTGGGATTAAGGTAAAGCATGGATGTGGCTCCTTTTGCTTTATTACTCATCTTACATTCAAGGGATCTTTTTTGGAGGAGGTACGCACCTAAATGGATTAAAGTCACAATTCACTCCACGTACAAAACAGACATTTAGGCACATATCCTCTCCACTGTATCGCTGTGACTGCGTGCTTTGATGTTCAACCAGCCGCCCACTGTGACTTTCTTACAGCTCCTGAATTGTCTGTTCAGCAGAGCTTTGGCTCAGACGTTTGGAGGTGCCTAACACTGCCATATATTGTTCTTCTTCTAAAGGCTCTTAGGTTGTGCTTCTCAGTTGGAACACCATTGTTTTGAAGATTAAAGGAAGCGGTCCACGAGGCTTCATGGCACTGGCTGTAAGTTTAGGAAAATAACTTTTATTACATTACATTACATTTAGCTGACGCTTTTATCCAAAGCGACTTACATGATATACAGTAGACCGTAGACACAGCAACGGTGAGCAATGAGGGTTAAGTGTCTTGCTCAAGGACACAACGACACGGACTGCCGGAGCCGGGGATCGAACCACCGACCTTCTGATTGAAAGACCGACTTGCTAACCACTGAGCCACAGTCCACAGTGCACCTCACCTGGGCCTAGTTTTCTTTTTCATACTTTTTGGATTAAATGATTTTCTCAGTTAGTTATATTAGTTAATTTCCTGAAGAATAAAAAACCACCGTGTGGTTCTGGTTAGGTGTCTGAAATGTAAGTTTTCTAAAAAAGGGAGCGTGTTCTGACGCCCACCGGGTTTGGAAAGTTGTTCACAAGCACAAATGCATGCCGACTTCTAATTCAGCATTTTTGGAAGTTAGCATTGCACGGGTTCCCCGGACAAAAAGACAGAGGGACTTTTTCATTTTTCCATAAACTCTGTGGCCAACACAAGATACTTTCAGGTTTTGTTCAGCAAGATGATCTTCACAAACGAACACCTCTGTCATCCTTTATGAATGCAAAAAGCTCCCGTTAGGCTCTACGCAAACTACAGCATAGTCACGAGAGTAAACACAACGAGGCGGTGTGACGTTAAGTCGTCTCATTCAGCCGCTTGTTAGCAACTGCCTTTTTAAAAATACTGAAACAAATTTAGAAATATATATTTATATATATATTAGTATTGAATCATACTGTTTCTAAGATTTCTATCTTTGAACAAAATGTTAACATCCCATTCTTGTAGCACTCTACAATGTTTTTTGTAAGACTTATGGCTTTATTAATGATCAATTAATTATTTGTCCAAAAAGGACAATGTTTAGGTTGCAAGGTTGTGAAAAATCTTGTTTGGTGTTCTTTAGCTCGCATGTCATTGGATAAAAATAATGGAGTTCAGGCAAATTGAAACTAAATGATCATACATGTAGGATGAATGTGACGCTGTTGCTTCATGGTGCCGAGCTGCTTTGTAACACGCTAGCGTTAGCTACATTTCATATAGAGAGAAAATAGCCTAGCGTTTTATTGGCATTGTTTCAATCAATGGTTTTGACTTTTCTGATAGTTATCTCTAATAGTTATTCCTCTAAAATACCACATCAAGACCCCAAGAGCCTGAGGACACTGTAAAACAAAATCTATGCTGTGATACCTGAAGCTTTTGACATTTGGAGATTTCTGCAATAATTGCATTTTTGGCCGGTTGAATGGCGAGCACTTCTGGAGCTATAAAACGGAGCCGGCTCCAGCCTCTGAGAGACAGTAATGTCGGCGTCCTAGGGGGGTTTAAAATAAAGGGTTCCTTATTAGAAAGTGGAGACGTTTTTTTTTTTCACATATTGGTAGTTGGTAGTAAAAAAAATACACTGAATCCAATCTTTTCAGAATGTTCACACTACCATTATATGCCCACTTGCATCTGGAAACGGATCATAATTCTTACAAGAACGGATGCAAAGAGGGCACGTGCCTGCACACCGGAGCAAGTGAAAGCGAAAACAGGCCCATAAACTTGTAAGCAGGCATAAACAACAAAGCCTTGCCTGTCGCGGACCCTCTCCCGCCTCACACGGTTAACTCGGCTACAGTAATTACCGCGCCATGCACCGGGCTAGCTGAGATTACAGGAGTGAGTTACACCTGATGCCAAGGGAAAGTGCTCCATACTTTAAATATTTAATCAGTCCCTTCACCGAGAAGCAAATGAGGCGAGGCAAAAGTTGCAGAGTGGCTGAGCAGAGTTGGGAGGGAGGGAGAGGGGCTACATTTTGTGCACATGCGAACATAAGTGGCCAGACACACACATAATGTGAACGTATATGCACTCACATTAAGGAGTTAAGTATGTCATCACCTCCAGATTTTTCTGACGATAGATCTTTTGCCAATCTCTCATTTTAAGGGAACCTTAGAACCTTGGAGTGTGTACAATACCTGTGTGCTGTGTGCGTGTGGAGCCGAGGGTGGGGGGGGGGGTCTGCACACCTGCCCCAGAGTAAGGGCCCAGACTCCTTGAGGCTCGGCCACAAAGGAGAAATTCTTCTCCAGGTTGAGCCGGCTGGAGCTCAACCTGCACTTGAGCTGCACAGGAAGTGACACAATCAGGCGCTAAATCCAGCGTGCCTTGTATGTTCAAGTGACCGTGAAATGAACCGTCCGCAGAGGTATATTTAAAGCGTCACGCGATATGGTCTGAGGTGCAGATCACAGAGAGGGCTTGTCTGAGCGGTAAATACAAAGAGAGGCCGGGCGGCTCTCCATCGGCTCCTTCACACGGACGGCAGTTTATTTTACCTGAAGATGCCTACAAAACAAGTAGTATATTTATTACTTTTGATCCTGTTCATTTGTTTATGTGGTCTTGATCTTTACACATAGAATAAAAATGAATAAACTCATATCAATCTGTATGCAATTTTTTAAATATACAAAAAAATCTTTAATTAAAGAAATGTTCTAGAGATGAAGATATACCTTCTTATTTACTCCCTGAAATAGCACAACGTTATCAAAACAAAGCCGGATGGAATTGATACAGAGCAAACTGATCAAACTATGTATTACTATTATGTAGTATTTATAGTTTTGCTTTCTGCTCTAGTGGTGTGTAGCACTGTGTCACAGCATGTTACACACACTCATCATCTTCTAATTTCTATACTTTGTTTAAATGACTGAGGCTGTAGAACCACATCAGAGGGCAATGGCAGAGGGGTGAGGTGAGGGAGTGTGTGAAAGCATGTGTTCATGTTTCTGAGCAATCTTAAGGTAAGAACTAAGCAGTGGGTCTTACATCACTGGTTTCCACTGATTGAGATGCACATTAATTAAGCAATGTTCAATGTTCATTTTGCATGTCTGCAAAAGACCCAATGGAGACAAATAGGTTTACATGTACAGCAACCTTTAACAAATTAACCAAAGCTGATATTTACAGGATTGTTAAAATTGCTTTTTACCATGTTGAAACAGGCGAATAATTCATGACGAACCACCCCATATTCAACATAAAACCATAATGTCATATAGGCCGTACTCCTGTGAAGCAGGTCCAGGAGCTGATGGACAGGAGGACATCAAGTTGAGGAACGGTGCACCTGAAGAACTCAGCTGAACGCAGCTGGAAAGTCAAAGGCGGGTTTTCTGATTTGCTCTGTGATGTGTTTGTGGCTCTCCGTCCTCCAGAGGAGCAGCCGGAGAGCCACAGGAGGCTCGTCAAGCAGCTCCAGCTCCAAACCCACGATCACGGACAACTCAGAGTAAGGGAGCATCAGCGCAGCAAAAGCAATGCCTTGATACCTTGATTTCATTTTCAGTAGCCTAAGGATGATTCCATAAAATAAATTATAAAAATGAATGTCGTAAAAGAAAACTTGTCATGAAAAACGTAATTGGATAGTATGGCATTCAAAAGGGTTATAAAAATATCATAGTATAGATGGAAGTATGGTAATAATTAACATATAATAAAAAGGTCAACAAATAGCTCTTTACCCTCCTTGCGAGGGTAAAGAGCTGGTCATGGAACAGTGGACCAGCTCTTTACCCTCGCAAGGATACTGGAGGGGTCCTGGGAGTTTGCTTTTTGTGGGGGATGCTGCGGGAATATGGTGTGCCGGACCCGTTGCAACGGGCCATCCGGTCTCTGTACGCCTGCAGTAGGAGCTGTGTTCGTATCCTCGGCAGTAAGTCAGACATGTTCCCGGTGGGTGTTGGCCTCCGCCAGGGCTGCCCTTTATCACCGGTCCTGTTCGTGACTTTCTTGGATCTCGGGATAGCCTCTCTGCTGTTTGCAGATGATGTGGTCCTGTTTGCCTCCTCGGACCATGGCCTCCCGCATTCACTGGGGCGTTTTGCAGCCAAGTGTGAAGCGGCGGGGATGAGAGTCAGCACCACGAAATCTGAGGCCATGGTGCTCTGCCGGAAACCGGTGGATTGCTCCCTCCGGGTGGGGACAGAGTGCCTACCACAGGACGCCTCCCTTTAGAGGTTTTCCAGGCACGTCCAACTGGTAGGAGGCCCCGGGGAAGACCCAGGACACGCTGGAGGGATTATATCTCCCAGCTGGCCTGGGAACGCCTCGGGATCCCCCAGAATGAGCTGGTAGATGTTGCGGGTGAGAGAGAAGCCTGGGTCAGCCTGCTGGACCTGCTGCCTCCGCGACCCGAACCCGGATAAGCGGTGGAAAATGGATGGATGGATGGACAAATAGTATGTACTATAAAAGTCATAATATATAATATGTCATAAAAATGCATATAGTAATGCCCTAGTTCGTTTAAAAAAAGTAATAAAATCTCAACGTACAGAATGTCCAAAAAGTCATATACATGTTATTGTATAGTATGTCATAATATTTCAATGTATAGTATGTCGTAAAGTCATAGTATTTCAATAAAGTTCATACAAAATAACTATAGTACTGTATGTTATAAAGTCATACAGTCACAGTACAGTGTGCCTTGAAACACAGTTACATAGTATGTTATAGAAATGTCATATCGTATTTCATAAAAACATTATTATGCTGTTATGAAAAGTTATTAAAAAAACGTCGTACTATAGTACCTCAAAATATAATTAAATAATGTCATAATGTGGAAAAGAAGGTAATAAAAAAATGTATATGTCAAAAACCCAGAGTAGACCTTATATGTGACCCTCAATCAGACGCGGGTCCCTAAACATCAAGCTGTGTTGGAGTTTCATTCTCTCATGTCTTCCTTCTCTTTTCTTCTCCCTTGATGATCGAAGAAACTCAGACCAAAATTTAGGACGATGGAGTTTCTTCACTTCCTTCACATCGTCCAACGTCTTCCACAGATTAAAGGCCTAAACTAACCCCCGTCAGGCTGCTGCATTTTACATATAAAATGATATGTTGTTAAACGATCAATTCTCAGTC
The DNA here is from genome assembly GCA_023566465.1 of Cottus gobio. Lineage (NCBI taxonomy): Eukaryota > Metazoa > Chordata > Actinopteri > Perciformes > Cottidae > Cottus > Cottus gobio. The sequence goes on along the minus strand of CM042234.1, from coordinate 16,807,962 downwards.
TAGCTAACCAGTGCTGAGTATAGTATGTCCCAAAAAAACTGATTGTATGTTTTTATGTTTTAAGCAGAATCACAAACAGTGGTTGTGTTACATTTCCTCATTTGGTTGTAAAAATGTTGTCGCAATCTAATATTTCAAGTAATTTTCTTTTTCTAATGATAGTAAGATGCCCATCTAAAGGCAGAGCCTGTGATTCTAATCCAATACATCTTTTTGTAAAACTCAACAAAGATCTCCACACGGTTCCGCTAGCTCAGTGATTTTCAACCACTGTGTTTCAATCACCAGTGTGCCGTGAGAGATCGTCAGGTGTGCCGTGGGAAAGTGTCCAATTTCACTTAATCGGTCCAAAAAAATATTATTTAGTTGCCGTAAATAATTTTCCATTGTTGAGTGTCTGACCCCGCAATAAAGTGGCTGGCCTAGTAATTAAATACTCTTCCATGCCAGTAGGTAGCACAATAATTACCTTCCATATATAATGTATTATGCTACAATGTGACATTTTGTAACCTTTTTGTTTCTTGGTGTTATTGTAGAAAATGTGAAAAACACTGTGCTAGCTGTTTGTTCTGTGTGTACACATCCCTGGCTCTGTAAATGGAAAACTAACAAAGTGGACCGGACCGAGCCACGGAGGCCGAAAACAAATGCCATATCTTTTTTCAAAGCTTCTATTGAGGTTTGTCCAATGAAGCCTTGAATGTCTTCAATAAAGTTGCAAGTCTCAATTTGTTCGTATGCTGGAGAGCAAACCGCAGTGAAATTGATTTTAAAAGGCTAAACGCCAACAAATATGGACTGAAGCAGAATATTAGTTACATCCATCATGCATTTTGAGTTTTGGACTGAATAAACCAGGTGTGTAATGTAGCCTCTGATTCCATGTGTTTTTATGTACCATCCTGAGCTTAAAGGACTTTGTGGGACCTTGGAGTCTGTTGGTGTGGTCATTAAAATTGGCCCACCGACTGGCCGCCTCCCCCTCCTCTGTGGGCTGCCTGCGTGTTTCTTAATATTCTCTCTTGAAAGCCATTACAATGCATTGTGTAACAGATCCATTCAGCCAAGTGCGCACCATGACCTGTAGAAAATATGATTAAATACTGACAGATACTTTTGGCCCTGTCCTGTTTCATTTCAGACCAATTTCATTAAACCTTCTTGAATTATTTTCTTTGGCCACTTGAGGCAAACATTGCCGATTTCAAACATTCAGCAGACCCAGACCGACGTTAGCGTGGTTTTTCCGTCCACCTGGCGAAAGCACTTCCAATATTCACGTGACATTTACGAAATCTGAGGCCTCCTTTGCTTCTCCACGGCGGTTCCCGCCCTGAGTGTAAATGAAATGCGTGAACGAGGCATTGTTGACGGTGAGAACGAACCGTGTGTAATGAATAAAGATGCGTTTCCAAGTTTCACCCCATTCTCAGTAATGGAGGGGAAACAGTTGCACAATGCTCAGCCACTCATGCTGGGGCCACGCTGACATCACGCGCTGGAAGATGTGCCCGCATAATGATTTCATCACGCGCTGACATCACCTCGCACCTCTGTCAGCCGAGAGTGATGCGTCCGCGGTCTGACGCCATCCCTGCTGTGTTTACTGGACGGCGCTGTCTGTCAAGATGACATCAACGCAGCTTCACTTCCCTGAAACGAGTGAGTCAGCCGCTCCTGTCTGTTTGACAGGAGGAGGGGAGGGGAGAGGAGAGGAGGAGGGGAGAGAGGAGGGGAGAGGGGATGAGAGGAGAGGAGAGGAGAGGTGAGGAGGGAAGGGGAGAGGAGAGAAGATGATGTGGGAGGGGATGAGAGGAGGGAAGAGGAGGGAAGAGGAGAGGTAAGAGAAGAGAAAATGAGAGGAGAGGGGGAAGGGAGAGGAAACAAGAGGAGAGAGAAGAGGAAACAAGAGGAGATGATAGAAGAGAGGAGAGGATGAGAGGAGGAGATGGGAAAGGAAACAAGAGGAGAGGTAAGAGAAGAGGAGAGGAAAGGAGACGAAAGAAGAGATGGGAAAAGGAGGATATAAACGGCCCCATCCCGGATGAACGTTCCCCGCTCGTAGGAAAGGCTTGATAACCGAAGAGGTCGAGTGAGCATTCTCCACTTGAGGACAATGGTTGAAAGCTTCCACCTCCTCCGACACTCAGCATTTTTACCTCATTTTTAATTCAAACACGAAACAGGGTTTCCAAATTTAGCTTTGAAAATCTGCAAAAGAAATTCACCCGCTGCTGTGATACAAATATCAGGCGTAGTGTTTCTCCAGCTGGGTGATGAAACCAGATGGATGGAAACGCACCTTTCTGATCTCTTTTATTCGTTCATTTCTTTGCCCTCCTCCTTTTCTTGGTAAATGACATAATAAAATATACTGCTGCTGATCAAACACAAAGATAGCTGGGATCAGAGAGCCTGACCTTGGTCCTGGGGGCCTCTGCATGGGTCCACACTGCGGGGAGAGAGGTTAGAAACCCTAATCAAAGCCCTTTAAGAGTTTTAGTGAGCCGAAAGGGAAGGGGAGCATTTGGGCGTTTTTTGATAGACGAAACCAGAAAGGTTCAAATTCAGCCGGATTGTCTGCAGGGGCTTGATGCTGTCATTCGGCAACTTTCAATCTGAGCTGTGCACTATTTCTCCCGGGACGTCCCGGGAGAGGGTAAGCAGAGATGGCTGGGGGAGAGCGACGCTGTTTAGGCAGTGGATCAGTTATCGCTGAGCTGAGGAGGCAGAACCTGTGAGAGATGCAGCTCCCCAGGAGAGCCGAGGAGCTGATCGTTATGGAGAGGAGGCGGTGGGAGAGAGGGAGGAAGGAAGGAAGGAAAGCTCTGTTTCTTGACATGTTAGTTTTTCTCTCCTCTTGCTGGCTGTTACAGATGCTGGGTGACTGTGCACTCTTTGTCAGTGAGAGACAGTTTAGCGGGAGTGAAGTCGCAGGCAACGCGGCGTCAAGTGCAGTGTGATCAAACAAGGAAGTCACTGAGCTCAGGGAGGCAGCCCCTCCGCTCTCTGCCTCTTTCTCTTTGTTTTCCTTAACGTTTCTCATTGTGCCAGCCTGTGTGTCAAAAAGGAAGAGAGGCGAAGGGGTTTGTTTCCGTACAGAAACTGTCTATGATTCATGTTTCCTCTGCTTTGATCTGGAGCTGAGCACAGCCCCGGGATGAAGCATTTCAGGTTGTCTAAACAATTTCCAATCACTGTTTCCATATTTAGGTTGTTATATGGAGGAGAGAGGCGAGGGCCTCGCATGCTAACACGCTCCATCTCGGAGCAGAAGGGTGGGGGGAGGGGTGGTGGGTCTGATTATATCAATTAAGAGTGAAGCCAGACATTGATTTGTGCAAATGGAGCGCGCATTGCGCGTGCACATGTGTGCGTGCGCAACCATATGCCCCGAGAGGTCATCTTACCGGCGAAACCCCCCCCTGCAAACCCCCACCTCAGTCTCTCATCTCGCTCTCTGAACACATCTGCTCCCCAGCGTGCCCCCCCACTCTGTGAAACCAACCCAGGCTCTTATTAGCACCCCACCCACCTCCTCTCCGCTCACCTTACCCAATTAACCAAACATCTCTCTGCTCTGCGGGAAAAAAACTGAAAACAACAACTCTGAAACAATTCAAAAGCTGCAGAGCCAACCACAACAACACTTCAACTGGAGTCCGCAGCTTGATTGCGTGGACGAACACAACATTCTTGCGTGTGTGAGTTGCATGACATCATTCAGCAGTTCCTCTGGGCAGGACTCCATCCAACTAAATAATCCAGGCCAGATCCATAAAGCAGGGAGTGCCGCCACATTCCCCCAGCCGTGAAATATCAAGTGGTATTAAGTCACCGTAACTGTCGGCCTCCTTCCTCACGCTTCCTCCTGCACTCACACGCGTAAGCACCAACACACGGGCACGGGCGCTTCACCCAGTTCAACATGCTTCCAAAATATCAAGAAATGCACAAAGAAGCTCTGTTTTGTCGTCCCGTCCATGCGTCAGACGTGCGGCGTGCATGCAGCAGGTGGCTCCACATTAACCTTCGCCCACAGTCGGACAGGCAGAGCGCAGGGCAGGGATCTGGTTTCGGCCCCTCCATCGCTGCATCCCTGCGGACTCCCATTATACATGACATCAGAGCCTCTCGACAGCCTCGCACAGCTGTGGCCCAAGCAGAGTCGAGCAACACCCAGGATCCCCACCCGACCGTGCATGTCCTCAGACAGCAGACAGGCCACTGGGACTCTTGCTGAGCGGAGACATTCAGACTCTCCTTTTCTTTTCTTCACTCAGTGCTTCCCTCTGGAAACTCAGCAATCTGTTTGAACTCAACAACCCTGACTGCTACACAATAATGTGTAATTAAAGTTACGAATGTAAATGGGTGTGACATGAACATCGGTGTCCTGGGTGAAAGTTGCCCTGGCCTCCTCCCTCTGCAGACTGCCAGTATTATGACTAGAAACACGTATGATGCATCAAAACCAAAAACATCAAAATATGTATCCCTTGGACCGTATTGAATGTAATTCCCAAACGGCGAGCTTCATGAAAGTTTGAACCTGCTTGTAAGCTTTAAGAATGCAATAACTGTACATTAACAGTGAGCTCAATCCATTTTCCTTTCCTTGAATTTCTGGAATGCCAGTCTTGTTCTTCAGTTCCTGTGTGCATCATTCGTATTTCAGCACAGTGCTTCGTCTCTTCTCTCCCGCATTTCTTTCACAACCAGGAGGAATGCTAACAGGTGCCGGCTCCACTTTCCATCCGCAGAAGCGTAATGGGACAAAAGAACAACTGGCGAGAGCACCTGTTTCTACCAGGCTGGGAACTGGAGCCTGGGTTCCCAAATCACACTTGAGAGTGAAAAAACCAAAGCGCCTTTTCTTTTGTCACAGCTGAAGACCAACAGCATCCAGTTAACCCCTCCAGTTTGACAGACGGCCTCTGAGAGGTTACAGTTGCAGCTCTCAGACGAGATACACACCTCTGGGCTGCACTACAGAGACACCGTGTGGTGGCACATAACACACCAGACCCAGCAGGACTACACACACACACACACACACACACACACACACACACATATTGGAAGACGTTTCCACTGTAGTGTGCTTGTTTTAATAAAACGTTTAAACTTATTGAAATAATTAAATAGCCAAAGTGATTTAGGGGGATTGAGGGTTAGTCCACGTGCACATGTATACATAAAAATGTTCTGTGCGGATTGCAAAATATAGTGTATATATACACTATATTTCTCAATCTCAAACATTTGGCAAATATGGACACGACCCCCTGAGAAGCAGAGCAGGAGCAAGAGTTATGACAAGATTCTAGAAAAACATCTGAGAGGATTACAAGATGTTTTGAGAGCCAACTGAATACGTAATTACTAAGTGCTTCATAGATGGTGCTTTTGTTATTTCAAAAGAACCCTTTCATCAGTGTTTGCCTCAAGTTGTATTTTATTTTTCTTGGTTTAAATATGTATTATATCTATTTGAATCTATTCTATTTTTAAATTGTATTTTTTGTGTTTTTTTATCTAATCTATTCTATTTTTAACATGTGTTGTACTTTTTAATACTATTACATTTAAGAAAAAACTGAGAATCAGTGGCAACCTCTGTAATACATTGTTAGGGTGCAAGGAAATGAAGGTCAACAATTGGACAGTGAAATCATTTGAACCACATTTTTCACATGTAAAGAATTGCATTCGTCGACATTGAAAAAACAAAACTCTTGAGTTGTGATCACCTGAGAGGCATGAGGTCAGCCATTCCCCATAGAGCTCTGCAGGAGACAGCTGTTACAGATAGTCTGTCCACACATACACACACACACACACACACACACACACACACACACGCAGACACACACGGCTGGGTGGATCCTCTCTAGGGCCGTAGGTGCTGTGGAGCCATATGGTGGTTCTGGGTCACCACCTCCACTGAGGGTTCAGAGGTGCCTCATTTCTCATTGACATTAGATTAGACACATTTAACAGGATTTAACCACACGCAGCCCACCCCGACACTGCTCCCACCCCACAGAATATATACGGCCTGCTTGGATTTGACTATTTACTGTAACAACCAGGGACTAACTGAAGAGGAGTGCATGTCAAACGGGCTTTCGTAGAGGCTCGAAAAAAACCTTCCTGCCCTCCAGGGAATTCGACTTTGCGCAAAGCGAAAGCTAAAGTCTCCTCGAAGAGCGAGGCGCATAAGCCTCAGAAGCTAAAGCCCTTTTGTGTGTGTGTGTGTGTGTGTTTTCTTTGCTAACGTGTGTGAGTGTGGCTTGCATGCACCGGGAACTGGCAGAACATTGCCCCTCTGAGGTTAGACACGCTGGATGGAAAATAACCCTCAAACACCTCCAAAATAATTCAGCCGTCTCTCCTTCTCCTCTTCTCCACTCCATCTTTGATCTCTCCAAGGCCTCTCCTGTGTCTGCCTGTACCTGCCCCTTGTACGGCTGCACCCTCGTGCTGATGCTGTCTATTTTCACTGAAATTGGATTCAGAGGCGGCTTTATTCACAGAGGGGTCAACTTCAATCTTCTTCTTCTCCTCCCTCTACATGTGAGGCCAGAGAGTATTACGCTTCGTGAATGCGATTCTTGTACCTGAAATGGTTGCACGTCGGATCTTTGTCACCTTTTCTGGGAAACATAAACATTTCCTATCAGACAAAAGCATGGCCGTGATGTGTTGCTCTGAGACCTCTTGGGGGGGGGGGGGGGGGGTCCTGATTGGAGATGATTGAGTGGCACCCTCGGGGCTCAGCTTTGCATCTCCTGAAGTGGCCCCCATCTCCTCGCTCCTCACCTGAGTAAATGGCCTCTTGTCTGCTGCCAGCTCTTGATTACTGCTCTTCATCCGAGCTGGTGAGGAGAATGGATGGAGGGCAAAGGAAAGGGAAAGGGTGCGTTTCTGGAATAATTAAAACCAGGAGATGCAGAGAGTCCTCATGACGGGCCTCCTTCAGCCAGGAGTCAATGAAAACTACAACCAAAAAATATAACATTTGAAAATGAAAACAGATAAATTAAATTCTGTGTTAATGTAACTGTTTAATGTAGTATGTTTTATTCCCCCTGTAATTATCTTTTCCCTTAATGAGCAGAATACAGCATCCAGTAATGCCATATGTTAGCTAACGTTGCAGATTCTCACGAGGAAAAATTATCAGATTTATGGATTCAATTCATCTACCATCCATCCATCCATTATCTGAACCGCTTATCTGTTTAGGGTCGCAGGGGAATTCATCTACAATTCATCTACAATCCACTGAAAAATAAACCGTCAAGCCAACTGTATGATGATGCTACGCTACCGGGTATATGGTTAGGTTAGTGGTTTGTTAACAGTAGACATATGCCAAGCAGCAACCTCCGGTTCTGCCAAGTAAAGACAATTTTTTGCAAGACTTAAGTGACCACCAGGGGCGACTCCTCTGGTTGTATAGAAGTCTATATAAATGACTCTACTTCTCTCTTGATTTATTCCCTCAGTAAACATTGTAAACATGGGTTTATGGTTTCAAGTCTTCTTCAATACAACATGATGCTCATTTAGTAAATGATGGTTCCATTTAAAGTTACATAGACCATAAAGAGGATTATGCTTCAGGGCGGGTTACTGTGATTAACAAGTTGCTGCCACTACCAGAGCTGTTAACGTCATCTCTACGTCACTCCTCAAATTTAATGCTAAAAACACTGATAGGTTTAAGATTTAAATGATTATTGTAAAATAATAACTGAGAGGCAAATCTCATTACAAAACCCAGAGGTAAGGAGAAGAGCCGTGTCTATTTTTAGAGACAAAAATGCATATTTTACAGTTTTCCACAAACAACATCTAATTTAAGCATAATACAGAATGTAATCTAGACACATGTTTGAGCAGAGCATATGATGTCCATCTGACTTTTTTTTAGTCTTTAGCAATTTCAATGCAACAGTTGTTTTCACTCTTTCCAGATGATGCCACATGATCTTGGTGATATTTCGCTCGTTGGGCAGAAGCCCCATGTTTCATGAAGTTGACTTTCACAGTCATAAGGTAAACAGAGAAATCTAGCTGGAAAGTCTTCGGTTTCCAAATAAAAGCCTGTAGACTCCAACAAATATGTCACCAGTTTGCATTTTGAATATTCCTCACAAATGCTTGTGACAGTCAGGTATAAACTGATGCAAATTAAGTGAATGCCGCGATTTAACCACATATAGTTTAAATATATATTGAAGTAACCACTAGTTTTGCATTATACTTGTGGAAGTCCCTCAAACGTCGGACCATCAAACGCCCCCGTGTCTGGGTTCATAATATTATCCGTAGTCGCACAACTGCATCTGAACGACAAACACTTCCAGAGCTGCTTCCGCAACGACAGGACGGCAGTGATGTGATTGGTTGAAAATGAGGGCGACATCTGATTGGCTACAGATAGGTCCATGTTGAAAAAACGCATTTGTGGATCTGGCGACGTCAGGGGAGTCTCAAAAAACCCACACACCAATGTGTAGCGATTCACACACGAATGCAGTGCGATCCACAAATAAATACATACAAATCCACATTTGTGCATTGGAATGTATTTGTAATTCGTTCTTCGTAAATCAAATATATTTGTGAATTGTTCTGTGTGCATTTGTGAATTGTTCTGTGTGCATTTGTGAATTATGAGACCAATCTGACCCCATACATTTTGTCAGCAAAAACAATAATCAAAAGACTGAAAAAAACATCAAAAGATTAAATCAGGGGTCAAATGCACATGTATGTGTGTGCTAAAAGGTATTGAGGATTCATGGTAAAAAAAGAAAAGAAAAAGAAAACACTTCATCACTTGCTCTGTCAGTAAAACGCATGTTTTGGCCGTCTGACAGCAGATAAAATAACCCTCCAGCCTTCATTTATCTCCACCAACACTCACTCCGCTCCCAACTTCCTCTCTCCGTTTCCTAATCACTCACCGTGCTTGGATCCAAACTCCTGTGGAGATAAGTTATTCATCAGCTGCTTCGTTTAAAACCTGTAGTCTGTATTCAAAACAGAGAAAAAAAAGAAAGAAATTAAAAAGAATGTGTGAAAGACGTTGCACACCTGGGCGAGCATCTCTCTTTGAGCGCAGTTGAATAAGATCTGTGCTCTGTATAATGGATTCCTGGGCTACCTGTTTGTGCTGATAACCGGCAGCACACACAGGAAACGCAGCGGCGGCAGACCGTCACCTGCAACCTGCTCACGCACCGGCCGGCCTCCATCTGTTGCCACTTTTGAAAAGAGTGTCTGAAAACACGTTTGTGTAATTTGGCATGTTCTTTCAAATGGAAATAATCCGCCTGTTTCTCTTTCCGAAGGGAGGCTCCCCTCTGTCATGGCTTTAAAGGTTTAAGGGGAAGCTTTTTGTCTTTTTTTGTTGTTATCGTGCAAGCTTTAGCTCTCCGTCCTTCCTCTGGTGATTTCTTTGCCTTCAATCTGGCTGTTTGAAACACACAGAGAGCTTTTCACAGCCGCACTCTTTTGCCCACTATCAGCCAGTGAGGAGGCAGCCGCGGACATATAAACTGTTTTAATCTAGAGAGAAATAAATGAATAAAATTTGATTACAAAGATGTGGCATGAAAAGCAAGGAACTATTTCCATGCATCCAATTTTCTCTGCAATGCGAATGAAAGGGAGTGTATCCGCCTGGAGCTTGTTGCTTGCTAGTGGCGTGGTTGAGCGGAAGCGGTCATCTCCATTAGGAGAATTTACAGAGATATTGTTTTCATTTAATATATATATTTGCATTAATTGTTTGCCAAATTGTGTAATTGCATCATCTCAGCCGCGGACTAGCTTCTCACATACCGTTTGACATTAAAGCTCCAGAGCAATACATGTTGACCTGTAGACTTGATTTTGATTTTCTTCACCTCCTGGCTTGAGACCGGGCTGAACAGATTGGAGCTCTGTTGCGGCGGCCAACATGACCAGCAGTGCAAACAAGTGTGACTCAGATAGGACCATATGATGAACCGTCTGATCCCACTGATGAGGAAAGTGGAGGTCAAATTATTTGTGTGTGCGCTTGAAAAGCTGGGAAGGAAAGGTTTCCATTGAACACGCCGGGACAGAAAGCGTTGTGTCGGCAGTAAGTGGCTGTGGCTGTTTTGCATCCCATTAGAGGCCGTCTGCGCTGGCGCCGCGTTAGCATTTTGTTTTTCTTCCCTGGAGCAGCCTAATACAACTGGAGCCGGCTTTAGTAAGATAATCCGTCGAAAGGGTTTAGCGTTACAGCTGGATTCTGTGACCTGACTGAATTACAGCTGCTGCTGGCAATGTTTTAACTGCATCAGACTGTTTTTTTTTGTGTAGCTTTAGCCAAAAAATGCTAATCCTCATATTGATTAATAGGATTGCAAATTTTGACAGCAGCCGTAGCGGAGACCGGTGGAAAGTGGTGTTTGCAATGTCAGCGTCAATATTAGATCTTTTACATGAAGGAACCGGGCTTCTTGGCGTTTGTAGTCTTATATTTAGTGAAGGTGTTCCTTTGCGAACATGGGACGAAAACATGATCAGTGCTCATCAATTTTACAACTATAATAGCAAGTATCTGATTCTACAGGTCTAATGCTTCAAAGATATGCTCCCTTTGACATTGCTACCACTGCTGCTGTTTTGCACACACACATTGGAAAGAGTCGTCCTCAATTAAGCGTCACACTTTCATAAAGTCGGAGGACTTTAACTGAGGAGTCAAAGTTCATCAACTGAGGACAGCGGGAGCAAAACTGCTTGCGGTTCCGCTCAAGCTGAAGCTCTACACCCGAAGACCTTTTTCATCGCACTAACGAGACTGATAAACTAAATGTGGCTATCCTGCAGAGGTATTTACCTTGCTGGTAATCAGGTTGTAACACTGGCTACAAACTGGGTCATGTTATAAATGAGTTGTCTCTAAACCCAAGCTGAGATACCTGAGTGTCACCCGAGTAATGTACTCAGACTTGACAAAGCTCCTCTAGAGATATAAAACCGTCTGAAATAATCTATTAGTAGGCCTCCTTGCAGCTTTAGCCAAATGTTTGCTACAATAGTGTAATTTCCAGTGTTTCACCCTCGTCTCAGCGTATCTAAACATTCCAGAAGTCAGGTGGTCAAATCCGCGGCCAGCTGTATCTTTGCCAGCCAAACGGTTTGGAATGCAGGAGGCGCTCGCCGGCGATCACGCACGTCCGCGAAACTGCCAGCTGCGGCCGTTCAGCTGCAAACACCACAGCTCACAGCGTTCACACAAGTGTAAACACACAAGTGTAAACACACAAGAAAACACTCAGGTCTCTCTGTGTGGGAGAACTACCTCTGTATCAAAAGCATACGCTGTACACCACGGTGCAACGCCAGCCAGACTGTGGTGGAACAGCTCACGCTCCACAGAGGCTTGGAGGAGAACCCGGGCTCCAGCCTAACCCGGTCCACCGGTTCTGGCCACGCTGCCGGAGCAGATGAGAAACAGGCCGGCTCGGGCTTCCAAGGTGAGACTGGATGTCCAAGAAGGGTGATTAAAAGGTATGTTTATTCTTCTTCTTGCAGCTCCTGGCCCCTTACAGCTAGGGTATATAAACAGACTCAAAAACATAATTTGTTACATTTGATGACATTTTCATTACATCCCGACAGTAATCAACGAATAAAATGTTTCTGCAAAAAAATAAGAAGAATGAAGCTGCTAGCTTGACAGCTTGAGTACCCACAATACACATGTCCTTTTATTTTCATTGTGCCATTTTTGGGGGAGTGGCTTGAGGAGGCCTGAAGGTGCGGGCTGTCAATGTTGCAGATTTCTAGGAACAGATCCTCCAACATTATATTGATAATCTTAAAGAAAACAAAGAAGCAGGGCCACAAATGGCCGTGAGGTCCATGCTCTTTCCTGACGTTGTGCACAGCAATGACCTGGGACATTTCGTTGCTTATCGTCATCATGGCCAGGGCCGGCGTTGGCGGTTGCGGTTGGTGAACTGCGTACGAGAGTCAGATCGATGACAGAGACACAGAGATGCAAACAAACCCCCACATAAAAAAGAAAAATCATAATCCTCCTGTTTATATTGCTTTTCCTCGCGGCTTGGCAGGGTTTTCCATCTGTTTCTCAGAAACCTATGGAGGCTTCACAAATGCTGGATGACCCAGCCTCACGATGGACGACAGCTCGACAAACTGAGTGACGGCCGTGGGTGTGCTTTTAACAGGTGGCCACATGCACAGAATGCGTAAACACACACACATTGCATGCTACTCACCTCCTTTACTCCTCACCTTCTGGACTCCGCAGGACAGTTGGATGGGAGCCCTCGCCTTCCTCTAGTAAACACACACTCGGCGTCAGGACAACATGCTTTTTCAAAATCCACGCTGGGCCTGAACAAATGCTCACAGCCTTGTGAAACCGACTCTCACAACACCCTGCGGACAGGCGCACAAGTACAAGTGTGCACACACACACACGACCCTGACAGATGAAGCAAGATTAGCTTTTTTGCTGCTGCTGTAATTCAGTTATGCACTCGCCGCCGGAGGCCAAGCGGCGGGCAGGGAGTAGGGTTCTGCTGTGTCTGTACTCCGCGTGGCTGGCGGCTTGCTCCACCCCTCTTGTGCACAGGTGAATGCCTTTTTCCTCCTGCCCGTCTTTTAGTCTTCCCACATGTACCCTCACCGCTAAGCTGCCATCTCAAATCCACCACTGTGACGGGGGAGTTTCTGACATGGTCTCCCCTCAGGAGTTTACCCAACAGGGGGCGCTCGCTCACGCCTCCCCTCTACTCCCAAAGCAGGAGTCACAGTCACCCAGAGACATGCGTCTTAGTTGGGCGGAATGGAGGGTGGGGGGAGGAGGGCGGTGTTCTAGTGACAAGGCCTCACAGTGAAGCAGCGGTGCCAGCGAGCGCTTGGCGTGCCAGAGTCCCACGTCATTAATCTGCGGACCCGCACGCAAACGCATGCACACCACGCATGAGTCATGAGCGCACATATACGCACGCATGCATCCAGTGGGAGGCAGCTTTCTGGCGCAGGTTGGCCTGCGATCCAGAGCTTTTTTGCTTCTTCTTTTTCTCCTCCTCCCTCCACGAGGACCCCTTGCCAGGCCGGGCTCAGGAAAGAGGTCACATTCTCCAAGGTGTGTCTAAACAGAGATGACATGTGGATGTGCTGGCACGAGCAGCGCTCTCGGCTCCCGACCGCCGCATCTCGCGCCGCCTGCCAGAAACGCAGCCGCGGCTGTTTTCTTTTCTCTTTTTCTTCTCCCCACCCCCCAAAAAAGCAGCTCCCTGCCAGAGAAAACAGGGATCATTGTTTGTTTTAATGGTTGTTCCATTCCTCAGGTTTATCCTGAAGAAATAGCCATAAAGTAGCTCCGCGCTTGACAACTGGAATGGTGCTTAATGGTAATTTGGGAACGCCGATGCTTCTGTCACCTGAGGAGTTCTTTCTGTCACTTTTCATTAAACACTTTCTCTCCCGATTGACATGTTTGTGGAAACGTATCCCCGTGACTTATTCCCATCATAACATGACAGCATAGTATTTACAGTATATGTATCATCAGATCTTCCTCTAATTACACCTTGGCAGACAGTTATGATAACAAATGCGTGAATTAGGAAAATTTGTAAAGAAAACACACAAACTATTGTGGTTTCCATATACCAGTAGGGTTGGATGTTGAATGTTGCCAGATCCCTGGTTCCTGCGAGCACTATGATTTGCGAGTGACACCTTCCTGTGAAACAGGATGTCTCCATTTAGACTGACTCACAAAGGAAGGTGAGCAGCTCATAGTAAAGATGCCCTCCAGACAGGTTTTAAGACATAAAAATAATCTGCTTTGAATTTTAATTTGTCTGATATGGTGCTGGTGCCTGTGTGTGTGTGTGTGTGTGTGTACTCAAATAACTTTCCAAACATTTATATAAGTTGCGTATCGGATCACGATTGGTTTCTAATTGAGTCGTGATGGAACAACATGCTCGTCTTAGACTCAGATAAGAAACGTACCCTTCAGCAGATGAATGAGGAAACAGCTTTCTAATGACGAACATTCAAGTGAGGAAACAATGAGCTAAACTCTTGTGGGGAGGAAGACTTTAAAGCTAAGATCATAGACGGTCCTAGATTGTTCTAGATTTGAACGCTTCATCTCTCACTAAAGCATTTCTGTTGAACTGCCCAGTGACTTTATCACGTCAGCGTGAGGCTGAAGGCTTTTCCATGTTATCACTTGATAAAGGTGATATGGCCGACGTGTTAGCAAACAGTTGCGTGTCAACACAGACACGGAGCAACAGCAGCATCGAGTCGGGTTCCTGTCCACCAGACAAATCCTAAGTCCATTCGCTCTCCTTTTTGCTCCGATTTAGTCTCCTCCCACTCATGAGAATCTGTCCTATTACAGTTTTTTTCGATTGCTAAACGACAGTGGACACAACTGGAGTCACATGTGCAAAACTCTAACTACAGTCTGCACAGCAGCAGTTCATGTGGACCAAACTCTAGTTCGTTTTTCATTGCTTGAACACAGTTTTCAAAACTCTACACACTTATCCCATGACTTTAACCACAACCTGCACAACACTGTGGATTTACAGCACTTTGTTCAAATGCTAACACACTGCTGTCAAAACTGTGAACCACACATTCAAAACGGAATAGATTTCAGCCTTGTGCCTTTCAAACACTGCTGATTGCAATTTCAGCTGAAAGGCTAAGCAGGTGTCTTGTTTTAGACTTGTTAGTGAACACACACACATATATATATATATATATATATATATATATTACAGTATATATAGGTAGAGCTCAGAAAGACTCATTTTGGAAATGGAACAAGGAAGACGGGTTCATGGAGGGAGAAGGGTGGCAGGGAGAGGACGGATGCGTGGAGGAAGACAAAGAAGACAAAGAGCTGTTATTTCAGATGAAATAAGGGCTACACTTATAGACCATGTCGTGAACCATGGTCTCTCATTGAGAGAGGCAGGGTTGAGGGTGCAACCCAATCTGCAAAGATCCACAGTGTCATCTGTAATGCGAATTTTCCATCATACAAACAGGTGAGAGTAACATCCTTACAGTAAATGAAAACATTACAGGAATCTATTTTGTATTGCAATTATAGAATATTTACACAGATATATATTACAGTAAGTTTGACTGTAAAATATATTTTTACAACAGGACCCAAAGGCTGCCCCCAACAGGGGGAAGAGGAAAAATATTTTCAGATGCGCAGGAAAATGCTATTGTTGACATGGTTGTTGTCAACAATGCAATAAAACTGCGGGAGATTCAAGATAGAGTGCTGGCTGATAATGATATATTTGAAAATGTTAATTCTGTCAGCACAACAACTATTGCTCGAGTCCTAAAGAAACACCAAGTTACAATGAAACAGTTATACACTGTACCGTTCGAGAGAAACAGTGAACTGGTAAAAGAGCAAAGATACCAATATGTCTGGACTTCTTGCTCTATCTTTGTAAGACGTCTGAGGTTACGTACACAGCTATAAAAAATATTTACAGTAAAAAAAAACACTAGCATTTCTACAGTAAAACTGTGCACTTACTGTTTTTCAGAGAGTAATGGAGGTGGAAGCACTGGAAAGACCACATTCATTTGTATTTATCGATGAAGCTGGATTTAACCTTGCCAAAACACGTCGCAGAGGAAGGAATGTTATAGGTCAAAGGGCCACTGTGGAGGTTCCAGGCCAAAGGGGGGGAAATATCACCATGTGTGCTGCAATGGCCAATGATGGTTTGCTTCTCAACACACCACTCATTGGCCCATACAACACAGAAAGGCTTATAGCTTTCCTAGAACAGCTCTATGCTCAGCTAGTGCCAGCAGAACAGGGGGAGCCAGTAAGAAACCCCCAAGTTTTTGTCATAGTTTGCGATAACGTTGCTTTTCACCACTCTGCAGCTGTCACAGATTGGTTTGCAGCACATCACAGATTTATGGTTTTGTACCTGCCTGCATATTCACCCTTCCTCAACCCAATAGAGGAGTTTTTCTCTGCCTGGAGGTGGAAAGTGTTTGGTCACCACCCACATGACCAAATGTCTCTTTTGGAAGCCATGCGTGCCGGATGTGAGGACACGAGTCCAGAGGACTGCCAGGGATGGATAAGGCACTCCAGAAGGTTCTTCCCCAGGTGCATGGCAAGAGAAAACATTAGATGTGATGTTGAAGAAAACCTGTGGCCTGATGCTAGAGAGAGGCAGGATTAGTCCCTCAATTATTTGTTTGAATTACAGTATGTACTTTTAGTTTCTACCTTTTTTTTCTCATTACTGTAATTCCGTAAATTACTACAGACTATTGAAGCAAACTGCTAATTTTCATTTACCTTAAATAATTGTTATGTTCTAAAAAATTTAATAAATCATGTGAAAGAATGTCACTCTTTTCTTTGAAGAAAATATTACTTTGTATGAAGTCACTGAAATTGTTCAAACTGTAAAGATGAAAAGTTTGTATTTTCTGTATTGGTGTTTGATGCTAGTGTTTTTACTCTCAGTGTGTTCTGAGTGACAGTGTGTGTTATCTCAGTGAGGGTTGTGCATAGTGTTTGGCTGCACTGAGCGTGTTTTGAGCCATGTGTTAAGAGTTGTGTTGCTTGGAATGAGTTTTGCAGGTGATGTGAACTGTTTAGCTCAGGTGACTGTTGGTAGTGCAGACTGTAGTTAGAGTTTTGCACATGTGACTCCAGTTGTGCCCACTGTCGTTTAGCAATCGAAAAAAACTGTAAAAGGCTTGAAAACAATGAGCTGAAAGACGCTAAAACAATGGAGCTGAAGGGAAGTGCACATTTGGTGTGGGTTCGTCACCGCGAGGAACTCCTTTTACAGGACACCGTCGTTTGATCGATCCTTAATATAAAAATGTTTATCAGTGCAGATTTAAATGTTAAACACTAAAGGCACCACAGTTATTTTAATCTCAATAGGTAAAAGAAGCCATCCACTCGTCCTACATTTTGGAAAGATCGCTAAAGGCAAATGATCTGCTCCCAGGAGGAACTTCTAGCGCTATTAAAATGAACTACGAGTAACATCTTCATTTTTCGTGTCACAGGATCGACGCTGCTCCTGTACCTCCCCTGGCTGAATCGCTTTTTTTTCCTTCTTTCTATTTTTTATTTTTTTTTAAAGCTGACAGCGCAGGATCACAGCTATCTGGTAAATGGAAATGCACTGAAAGCTACCCACACTCAGCGGATTGCTTTGGCTTGCATCATTTTGCTGGCTGAATTAGTGCTTACTATAGGTGCTAATAAAACAACTGGGAGCTGTAACATGGAGTTCAGGGTGCAGACATCAGTGTGAGGAGGACTCCTGGGCCCTAAACCCATAGGTATGTCCACGGGTCCTGGCCAAGACCTGAGTAGGTATCAGGTTCGTCGCATAGCTCATCAGATTCAGACCTTTCCTGGTTTTGATTTACTGCATCTCAGAACATCACCTGCATCTGCTTTTCACTGAAAATCAAACCCAGTTGTGTTGAGAGGACATGGTGTAAACCGAAACAGGCACTTTATGGACTGTAGAAGTTTACAGGTTGTAAATATATATTTATGTGTTCTGGCATGCAGGTAGCGAGGGTATTTCACTGCAGTATTCAGGATGTGATTAGGCCACGGGGAGCTCCAGTGAGCCCAACGGGCCGGGAGGGTATGCAGAGTGAATATGAGGTGTGGTCAAGATGAGGTCACCGAGGACAACGTGGGAGCAGACGGGATCAGGTTTAAGGGAGTGTGTCTTTCAGAGAACTGCAAAGGGTGCAGATGAGCTGTCATTTGATATCTTAACAGTCAACAGCGTGGATGTACTGTTTATAGACAGGCATTATGGTAACATTAAGTAGCCCATGAGTGTTGTTCTAATCAGAGCGTGATGTTAATAAACACGGTAAAGCACTTATGCTGTGTTATGTACTTGCCCCGCCCTACATCATCCCCTGCTTTATGCTCTGTTTGACTCTAAATGACCATAATTTACAAGTAGAGTCATTTATATAGACTTCTATACAACCAGAGGAGTCGCCCCCTGGTGGTCAGGAGAGAGAATGCAGGTTCACCACACTTCTGCATTGGCTTCACTCTGCAGAACTGGAGATTGCCGCTTGCTTCCAAAGGAAGTGAAGAAGAGCTTGCTTGTAACTTGAGTATACCCAGCATCCAGCAACACGTTCTCACGTTGTCTCCTCATCGGACGGACGGGACAGACAGACAGACAGACAGACACATGTCGACCTCAAGGTGGTGCTAGAAGAAATGTCAGGAGATTACCAAACTGACTAGGATGCATCCTCTGGGGACCATGAATGTCCATACAAATGTTACTGACCATCAATCCAAAAGTGGCAGTGATATTTCAATCCAAACTAAAGAGCTGGACCAACCAACTGACCACGTGTAACCGATCAACTGTGTGACTGTCCAATCCCTCGATGTTTGCACCCCCTCATTGGAGCATCTTTGGAGGACGGGTCTAGGTCACACATTTTTATCAGTCCAATCATTCGGCCAGACTCTGATCCTCTTCTCCTCTCTGACTAATTTAATTTAGCTACAGACTATTGGAGGTAAGTCCTTGTTAGCCTCTTTTATTAGGCGCTAATTATGCTTCAGACAGCAGCCAGCTGTTTGCACGCTGCAGCTTTTCCCTCCAGTTAGCATCAGGGCGTGTTGATGAGCGAGGTCGGGGAAATGAGCCTGTTAGTCACCTGAGGGTGAACTGTGCCATAACGCTGATGGAAATGTTCTGCTAGGGGGCCCCGGAGTTCTCACGTTGTCTCCTCATCGCTCTTTACAGCCAGGCTGAGCCGTTGGAATGGGATAACACGGCCATTTGGAGGCGGACTAAAGAGAGCAGCCCGGTGTTTTTGTTTCCCTTTGGCTTTTGGGGGTTTGGAGAGCACAGCAACGAGGCTGAGTCACTCGCTCCTCATGGTTACGGCGTTTTGTGTTTTTGTTTTCTATCCCTGCGCATCCTAAAATTATACACCTGACCCTCGTCTTTTTTATCGCACACACACACACACACACACACACACACACACACACACACACACACACACACACACACACAAAAACATTGGAATCCAGCAACCTCTTCCTGCTCCACAAATCCAGCACCGCTCCCTACCTGGTGTAACAGGAAGTAACTTCATGGATGAGCTGGCGAATAGACAACAGCCACAAGGATCGCATGGGTGAGTGGAACTGCATTGCAAATCTCTAAATCTTCATCCCTCACCGCCACCCAGCACAGCATGCTGTCCGCCGAGTCACCTCTCATCATTACCCACCTGGATAGGCCCGGGGCTGGGCCGCAGGATTGGGGGAGAGGGTAACAGAAGTGGAGGATGGATGGATGCTGGAGCAGGAAGAAGGAAGTGTTTGTTGGTGTTGATTAGAGGATGAGAGCCTCTAATGATGCCAGGTGGCGGTGGGAGGGCAGTCTCTCGACTCCGGTCCAAAGGCTTCGATTTGGAGGCGCGGTGCGTAATTGGATGTGCACACACACACACACACACACACACAAACAGAGTCCCGCCTAATAGTGGAGTGCGTAGTAGGGGAGCTCCTCTAAAAAAGGCTGAGATGCTTTTGACTGATTCAGTGATTGGCAGAATGTTCAAGTGTGACAGTTGAAAGTTTTTCATCCTGGATGGAGGGAATCATGTGACCCGTCTGCTCTCACCTTCCATCCACGTGACGAGCAGATACTCATCCCAACATGTTTACAGGACATGTGCTCACAGGGGAACCGCAACTAAGATCAAGCATCTATAGGGACCGTAAAAGTCAGAGAGTGTTTTGTGTGTGTGTGTGTGTGTGTGTGTGTGGATATGAACTTCGACAAACAATCTTTTAGGTCCAAAAATGTAGATCATTCTGGAATATCTTTTGGACTGCCAAAGTTGCTTTTGTTCCAGATTAATAATGAAAATGATCAGTAAGGGATTTTTCTTCTAAAATTAAATTTACAAGCTTTAACCAGAGCGTTTAACCTTATTTCAAAATCTTCGTCTGTACATACTCCTCATGGTGTGTGACAGAATTGACGACTTCATCTCAAAAGGTCTGTAATTTGGTCCAAATGATATGTGAACAGTTCCCTCGGCGCTCAGTTGGTAACTAGATAAAGTATTCTGCCAGTAAAGTAAAGTTATACATGAACCACGTTGTTAACGAGTTGAAATGCAGCAGTACATTCAATGATGTCTCACTCTTCATTAGTAAAAGTTTACAAAGCAGCTTGTCTCTATTTCTGCAGCGAGTCCATCGGTCAACATTAAAGGGGCTGATATTAACTCCATGCTTTAATAATGGACCTCACTATGACACCATGTCCGTTAGAAGGGCTTTAAGCATTTTCACTGGTGGACACAGACACCTCCCATTCTGTTACATGGGAAAGTGCCTCTATAGACAAGACAACACCTGTACGTTAGCAGAAGCTGGCATTGTTGAAATGTACTTGAAAAGCTCTGGAAAAAAAGCTACAAAGTGACCCTTGAGTTTTAAAGATTATTTTGTCAAAAAGGAATCCTGAGTCACAGCCTCGCCCACAACTGACTCTCACTTGATTTGTTTTCCATCTGTAGGTTAATTCCATCATAAGCCGGAGGAATAAACCTTCATATGTGGTGTGTGGTCCGCTGGAGCCGATGGGCCCCAGGTGCTGCACAGCCTCCATCCAGCTCTGTGACCGTCCAGGTCGAAATTGGACGAGAGACAGAGGAGAGACACAGCGAGCGAGGGGACCTGAGGCCCGTGGCTGCACTCCACATTATATAAATCCACACAGCTTTTATGGGCTCCATCAGGGTAGAGATCTAAATCTGGGTTAACAAGCAGAGCTTACCACTAAGAGCCCAGGGCATCAGAAAAGAGAAGAAAAGTCCTCTTTCTGAAATTCATTTCCCATAAATCATCTCAGGCTGCAGTCTTTGAAGTGGCTTTCTTAGACTCTGGACAGGAAGTGTGGGGATTAGAGATTTTTTCCAACCCAAAGAGGGAGAGGAGAGGAAGGATAGGAGAAGAGGAGAGGAGACAACAGGAGAGGAAGGAGAAGAAGGATAGGAGAAGAGAAGAAGAGAGGAAGGGCAAGGAGAGGAGAGGACAGGAAGGAGACAAGAGGAGACGAGATGAAAGGTCAGGAGAGAAGAGAGGAGAGGAGAAGAAGGGAAGAAAGGAAGTTAGGAGAGGAGAAGAATGATGAGAGGAAATCAAATGGATTAGAATAGGATATGAGAGGAAAAGAGATGAGGAGAAGAAAGGGGTGAAATTGAATTAATAAGAGGAGATGAGAGGAGAAGAAATGCAAAGAGAGGAAAAGAGAGTAGAGAGGTGGAATCAGGAGAGGAGAGGAGAGGGGAGAGGAAAGAAGAGAGGTAGAATCAGAAGAGGAGAGGAAAGGAGAGAAGAGGAGAGGGGAGAGGAGAAGAGAGAGGTGGAATCAGGAGAGGAGCCCACAGCCTCATTGTGGTGCTCAGAGCAACTGATAATCCACACATAAATAGAAACGGTGAAGAAAAAGAGAACACAGCATACAGAAGAATACGCGTTAAGCCTTATTTGGACTCTCATTGTTCGCCGCTTGTCATCTCCTGTGGATGGAGGAGAGGAGGAGAGGAGGAGAGGGGAGGAGTGCCGCTGGGCAGGCACACCGCCAAATGCAAATATTGCGAAATAAATGGTGCTAAAGCTCAACTGTGCCACTTTGCACCTAAGCCCATGTTGAATTAACACCGTTATCATAAACAAAACATTATGTTGGTGTGGAAGTGGGCTGAGCGTCGACAGATGGTTAAGAGCATTAGGCAGATACCTGCCAAAGGGCGCCTCTCACCCCGTTTGGGTTATTAAAATTCAAAGGCGAGCCGTGGCGGCAAAAGCGCCCGTGGCATATGGCCCGGTAAATATTGACTGATATTTTAATTACCCTTTGCATAATCTAATAATTAATCACAAACATTACAGTTTCACCTTTCCCCGGTGCTGCTGCAGAAGCGCTCTGTGGAGACTCAGTGTGAAGTGACACACTCATCAAGGACGCAGAGGTTAACAGCCAGCCGCCATTTGTTTTTGATAGCAAGTGTTCAGAATCCTCAAAAAGGCCAGTACTATATCTATATCTATATATATTACAATGAAGCCCTGCATTATAGTCATTGTGGAAAATACCCACTTTGATGGTGTTATATAATATGTATTAAATTAAAATTACAGGATTTTCATATTGCACCTGCTGAAGTGGAGTACATATGCTGTCAGGTATAGGCACATCTTATCATTATATTCTATAACATGATCGTGAGTTTTGGAGGAAAAAGTAGAATCATTTCGCACTCTTAAAGGTGCACTCTGCCACTTAAAAAATGTAAACCTTATTACGATTGTCATACAGCTACACTCATGACATTTGACCTCTGCATTTCGGGGCGGTGGGCAGACGTAAAGCAGCTCGAGGGTTCAATGTCTCCCTAAAGGACACTGGACATGTGGTCAGTGTCCTCATTCCAATTCAAAGCTTCCACTCTTCTCTGTATTTGTGAGCATGCGGGTTGGACGTGGATGCACCGTCTGCAGTGTGCACGTGCCACGCACACTGAGTTTGTGTGTCCTTGCGAAGAGATGTCAGATTAATGGAGAAGTGAAGGGAATTAGAGGTTTATCATAAAAGGTTACAGGAAGTTAACTGCAGGAGTGTTTTACTGGGCTCTGTGCGACACATAAAACGTTTACAAGGGGGATTTTCAACGTTGTTTGAACCAAGTAAAAAAATGTCACATCTCACAGGAAATGGATGGCAAAATGGAAATATTCCCCTCCAAAGAAATAGTCCCTTTGGAAACAATTGATTAATCTATGGATATCTGGAATAACTACAGGAATTATTGGTTATTTGTATGTACCATGTCAATGATCTTTTACTTTGCATCTTTTCCTGGCAGTGTTTTCGTCTTCTTTGTCTGTGTGTGTGTGTGTGTGCTCATGTTCCTGCATTCTCTAAAAGAGATTGTATTAAAAAAAAACTGGGCTGTGAGTCGAAACAGGCTGAGCTGCTCCACTCAAACATGAGTATCGCACTGCATCCTCCTGTTTTCCCAGAGGAGAAGGAGGAGGGGGGGGGGGGGGGGGGGCAGGAGAATGCCTCACCGGGTGGGTGAGGAGGAGCGGGTGGGCGGATGCGCTCCGTGTCGCGCATCAAACCCTCTCGCGGGCCAGAGGAGTTCAGGAGGAGGCATGCGCAGCGGAGTAATCCGGAACACGAGCTCTGCGTCCAACAACTTGAGCGAGAACCGCGCAGCGCCGTGCCAAGCTTTCTTTTTTGGTTTGTTTTTTTTGGAAAAGGCTTCTCCTTCTCCTTCTTCTTCTCCTCCCTCTCCCGTTTCTGGGTTCGGGTCGGCTGTCAGCGAGGCGGTTGAAGCCCTTGAGCAACACTTCGGCAACAGTGGGATGAAGAGGAACCCGCTGTGTATATTGTTCTACTGTGATTGCATGACATTCCCCTCTAATTGCTCTCGTTCCTCAACGCGGGCCAAAGGCTGATATTGAGAACATCTGAGCGCTTTTCCGTGCGCGCATGCGTGCGTGAGCATGTGGCGAACGTTGGACGACAGCCTGGAAAAAGAGGCTGCGAGGTTCACAGGTTGGAGCTTCACCTGCGAGTCTGGAAGTAAATGAGCTGTTAACAGGATCCATAACGCTGCCACGTGTGACTCAGTATTACTACTACTACTACACGGTGGTACTACACTACTACTACACGGTATTACTACTACTACACGGTACTACTACTACTACACGGTACTACTACTACACGTTACTACTACTACTACACTGTATTACTACTACACGGTATTACTAACATTACTGCATTGAGCTTTCTTATTACACAAAGCTCTCCTGATCTAAAGCCACTGGGAATTTAAGCAGCACAAACACAGTTTTCTCAAACATTTTTTCTCATGCCCACTTTGAAAACAAATACAATATAATAATCAAGGTCCACCATACTGTATGGAACCACATTGGTGGAAACCAGCAACAAAAGAAGCCAGGCTGACCTCAATTAACATAACACAATAACATTTAATGTAAAGTTTCTTTAATGCACATTCTCTTTTCTACTTTTTTGCAGTTGTTGGGGAAGAAGCAACACCACCCAGTGACCACATAGTACAGATACTCCATTACAAGTACAGTGCATCCAGAAAGTATTCACAGCGCTTCACTTTTGACACATTTTGTTATGTTACAGCCTTAATCCAAAATGGATTAAATTCATTTTTCCCTCAAAATTCTACACACAACACCCCATAATGACAAAGTGAAAAAAGCTTGCTCAAAATGTTTTCAAATCTATTAAAAATAAAGAACAAAAATATAACATGTACATAAGTATTCACAGCCTTCGCTCAATACTTTTTTAAAGAACCTTTGGCAGCGATTACAGCCTCAAGTCTTCTTGAGCATGATGCAACAAGCTTGGCACACCTATTTCTGGGCAGTTTCTCCCATCCTTTGCAGAACCTCTCAAGTTCCATCAGGTTCGATGGGGAGCGTCAGTGCACAGACATTTTCAGATCTCTCCAGAGATGTTCAATCGGGTTCAAGTCAGGGCTCTGGCTGGGCCCCTCAAGGACATTCCCAGAGTTGTCTCGAAGACACTCCTTTGTTGTCTTGTCTGTGTGCTTCGGGTTGTTGTCCTGGTGAAAGATGAACCGTCGCCCCAGTCTGAGGTCCAGAGCGCTCTGGAGCAGGTTTTCATCCAGGATGTCTCTGTACATGCTGCATTCATCTCTCCCTCAATCTTGCCAGTTCCTCCCGCTGAAAAACATTCGCACAGCATGATGCTGCCATCCCTACCTACAGTGGTAGGGATGGTATTAACCAGGTGGTAAGCAGTGTCTGGTTTCCTCCAGACATGACGCTTGGCATTCAGGCCAAAGAGTTCAATCTTTGTTTCATCAGACCAGAGAATTTTGTTTCTCATGGTCAGAGTCCTTCAGGTCCCTTTTAGCAAACTCCAGGCAGGCTGTCATGTGCTTTTTACCGAGGAGTGGCTTCCGTCTGGCCTCTCTACCGTACAGGCCTGATTTGTGGAGTGCTGCAGAGATGATGGTCCTTCTGGAAGGTTCTCCTCTCTTCATAGTGCTGGAGCTCTGTCAGAAGGACCATCGGGTTCTTGGTCACCTCCCTGACTAAGGCTCTTCTCCCCGATCGCTCAGTTTGGCTGGGCGGCCGACTTTAGGAAGAGTCCTGGTGGTTCCAAACTTCTTCAATTCCCGGATGATGGAGGCCACTGTGCTCATTGGGACCTTCAAAGCTGCAGAAATGTTTCTGTTCCCTTCGCCAGATCTGTACCTCGATACAATTCTGTCTCGGAGGTCTACAGACAATTCTTTGGACTTCATGGCTTGGTTTGTGCTCTGACATGCACTGTCAACTGTGGACCCTGACATAGAAAGGTGTGTGCCTTTCTAAATCATGTCCATTCAACTGAATATAGCAGGGTGGACTCCAATCACGTTGTAGAAACATCTCAAGGAAGATCAGAGGAAACAGGATGCACCTGAGCTCAATGTTGAGTGTCATAGCAAAGGCTGTGAATACTTATGTACATGTTATATCTTCGTTCTTTATTTTTAATAGATTTGCAAAAATTTCCCACAATCCTTTTTCACTTCGTTAAAATGGTATGTTGTGTGTAAAACTTTGAGGAAAAAAATGAATTCAATCCATTTTGGAATAAGGGTGTAACATAAGAAAATGTGGAAAAAGTGAAGCGCTGTGAATGCGTCCCGGATGCACTGTATTTGTTCGGCATCGAAAGGTCATTTGAGCAACAGTGTTAGCAAAATTGAAAGTACTTGATGTACTTGATGAAAATGTCCCTATACAATTCATTGTTCATCCCCAGCACAATATTCCCCTGTAAATTATAGAGGGGTGGAAGTATAAAGTGGAAATATTCAAGTTGGGTACCTCAAACTTGTACTTGATGTATTTATTTACCATTGTTCTTCTGATATTAAAGACATTACACTCAACAGCAAGACTTTGACATGTTTAATCCATGAATGTTGCTGTTTTTCTTTTCTTTCCGTGTTGTGCTTCCAGAATAAATGTGTGCAGCCTCCTTCATCTGAGCGGCTGCGGCGCCTCCCAATCCCGAAGGCCCTAAAACAAGGCAGCGTCCACTAGCGACCTCTGTTTGCCGTCTTTTGATAGTGTTTTAGTTTCTTCATTTTGAATAAGAGATTGAGCTAATTACAAAGGTTAAAAAATAAATAACAGTACATGATAAGAAAGAAGGCAAGATTGAAAATAAAACATAATTTTGTTTCTAGATTATTAATCATGTTCAGATATATCTTCCAACCCCTTATAGAACTCTTTCTGGGTTCTATAATTTCCATTCAGTCAATATTCAACAGTTTAGCACAGAAAAAGAAGCTGATGTACAGGTAAAGGTACACACACAAGCACGCACACACACACAAAATAATACCACATGACTTCAATGTGACTCACCATGCCTCCACTCCACCAGTCATGTCTCCAGTCCACAGATATCAGTATTATACTGCCCTCTACTGGAATATATCATATACTGTGGATTGCATACCACATATTTGTAGACTGTGTAGCCATGTTGTGATAATGGTTCACAACTGTGTCATTTGTTTTTTGTGCTATGAATCTAAGAAGAACAGAATATGTATAATACAGTATATTTATGAGTGTATGCAGGAAAGAATTTGTGCTCGAGTCATGACATAAAACAAAAAGGCAAGAAAAAGTTTCTCTAATATTTCTTTATATATCACAAAAAGTCTCCAAAATGCAAACTAGGACCTGTATAGAAACTGTACACAAAAGCAAGGCACTATACACTGAAGGATTAAAAAAGAAAACAATCAAACACATTACATCATTGCCCCGGCCTGATTCCTTTTCTTCTATTGGACACAATAATGACACAAGACAATAACAAAGCTGCATCGTGGGATTTGTAAATGGCAAGCGGTGAACTGTACAGCGAGAGAGAGTTCTGTGATTTCCAGTATTTATCAACATGACACAGACCTCCTCATATAGTATCCATAATTTCTAGCTTAGTGAATATTCATGGACTTAAAAAAATAAGAAACCCTATATGGATTTGATAAATATAAATGATTTGTAACCGACAAACACAGATACAGGAATAGCAGAGCGTGCTGAACAGGCTGACAGGCCTGCTCCCACTCTTGACAGGTGGCTGCATGGCTGACAATGTGAGGGCACTAGGCTGTTCTGCTTATGGAACATATATACATTAACATTAAATTCAATAAACTTCTCGTAAGGTGCATTTGTCTCCAAATCATACGACCAAAGCGCAAACGCAAAGCTGGCGGGAAACGTGCAGCACAAAGAAGCCCGGCGCGGCCTCTCGCTTCACTGACTGCCTCCTTCCGTACCTTTGCCGCTCCTCGTCGTCCGTCACGGTTGCCTCGGGAGAGGCGGAGCTCCCGAGCCGCCGTTGTGTCCGGGCGTCTTCAGGTCAGCTCTCCGTTTCCGCCCATTTAAAAAAGTCCTTTGGCTTTCTTCAGCTTCACCTGCTTCCAGCCAGGCAGAGCGCCGTACTCCTCTCGGGTCGCCTCCAGGGCTTTCTGTGGGAGCACACCGGCAGTCACTCCTCAGTTGACCCGCACAGACTGTTCACAACTTCAAAGCAACCGGAGATGCAACGCTTGCTTGAAATGTAAAAGGCCTTTTTAAGCCTTTAAAAAAAAGGTCACATACCCGGTCAAAGTGGGCACTCAATTAACAATACATGCAAGAGAAATACAAATACAAAATGTGTTTCTTCCTATTTGTATGCCAAAACCCAATCATAGTTTCTTCCTGTAAAACTAAATATGACGTGTGCCTACGTAAATTAATACTGATCAATTTCAACCAATTGGCTATGACATCCAATTAATCAATCTGCATCCGCCTACTTTTTAGTAGTCCAATCAAATGCAGAGGATTTGATTGAAATCCCTCTTGTGAGTGCACAAGACTGGGGGAAACGTCACAGTGCAGAACGCCTAATCAGACACTTGCACTGCTCCTCGGCTTAATTTTAGACAAATTGCGAGCTTTATGTCTTCTTTACTCATGTTGGAGAACTTCCACACCTACGATGTGTGCGTGTGTATGAGTATGATTAGCCTCTAAGAACACACTCATGCGTCGGTTCACATCTCCAGTAAAACCCAGTCAGAGAGAGCTTGTATCTCCAGGATGCAGTACGGTGTCAACGCGTGGGTGAACAGCATGCTGGTGAACACATTAGGAGTTAGAGGTTTCATCAGAGAGAAACAGGTAGAGAAATTGAGCAATGAGGAAGAGTTGGACAGAAAATGGTTTCTGGTTGAGTTGAGTGAGGAAGCTGTGCAACAGGAGCACTCGGTCCAGGTCATCCATGCTCAAGCCAGACGACTCACCTTCCCATAAGCCCCTACACCCTGCAGGGTGGAATGAACGGAAAGACGTTTACAGAGAGACAAGAAGATGAAAATGATGGATGACAGCCATGAAGATAAGGGGAAATCGGAAAAAGCTGAATGATGCATATCGCCAGAGATAAGACACAAGGATCATCACATATTTCCAGAAAGTGCTCCATAATATTCATTTAACCTCAAGCATTTCTAAACAAGAATCTTGAAAGTCATATTTGAGTAAACACATTAAAAGCTCAAAGGTAAAGGATGAAGCCTCTCTTACTCCCTATTCTCCTTATTGCCAATAAATCCAATGAAAAGACCAAAACCAACGATGACCCGGTGTGTCATATTCTCCTTTTCATTTACATGAGGATTTATTGGCAATAAGATAAATGGTAAACACCAGTCTTATTATTTAAAAGTGCAAAACACATAACAGTATATCACGCTGTACTCCAAAGCAGTACTAATCAGTTTGTTGGTCACTTGGGGTCACAACGATCAATAAATATATTTAAACACATATTATGGGCACATGAAGTGTATAAGGCTGCTCTGTGTTAGCAACAGTTGCTTATATGCACAAGTAGCAAACACAGAGAAACATTAGCATTCATTTGCAGTCATGTTTCGGTCCTTTATCTACTCTTTTTTAGCTCTGTTTTCGGTCTCACGAACACATCTTTGACTCTCTTTAGCTGCTGTCTTTTGGTGTTGGGTGGGTGGTGTACAGTGAGTTTATTAGAGCTTTTACTCAGCCACCTGCTGAGGCTAAAAATTTGGTTTAAATATTTACAAAACAGTAAAGTTGGGTATCAAAATAAAAATAAAAACTACATTAAAGGACAAACACTGCAGCTTCGAGGGAACTGCAGTGTAGCGTGATAATTATCTGTTGGTTTGTACACATGGTCATTTGATTTAAAATATTGAATAGTGCAGCTTTAAAACAGTATGATCTACGACGCTGTATAGGGTCATTGTCAGAAAATAAATACGAAGCGGTGGGAGGGGTTAGTTCGCTACTTTCATCTCAGAGAACCTCCAAGGTTATTAATCTGTTAATTGAAGACGTTCTCAGAGTTTTTTGTCTGAATATTTTCCCTCCCCTAGCTCCAAAATTGTTTTTCTTCTTATTTATTTTTAATAATAATACAATTATAATATACTACTACTACTACTAATAATTATTATTAATAATAATATACCTAATATACAATCGTATATATTGCTGTCACATTCATTGGACTTAATCATTTCTTTTGATTTTACTTCTGGTAAATTAGAAAAAACTGAGACGTTTCAAATTCTCAAGCTAAACGTTTTGTCATTTATCGGCCGTCATCACCATTAGCATCTAAAATAAACTTGTTGCACCTGTGGTGTAACATGGGAGACTGTAGGTTCTCACCTCAAAGTCCTCGTCAGACAGATAGACCTCCAGGCGAAGAGGGTCAACGCCTTCAGGCAGCGGCCGAGCCAGAAGATCTGCCAGTGGGTACGCGGTCTTACACAGCCGGGCCAACACATCCTCCACCAGGATAATCTGGTTACACACCTCGGCCTCCTGACCACACACACACACACACACACACACACACACACACACACACACACACTATTACCTTTCAATGCAAACGATGGATCATGTCTTTCACCTGGCCTGACACGTCCTCATAAAAGTCTCTTTTCGTACAGTAAGTGCATGTGTGTTGGGTACAGTGTACACTAATGGCCACTGGCAGCCACTGGGAGCAGCGCTGGTTCATATCAGATGATGTAGCTGGGAGTCATCAGATAAGTTCATGTGTTCACACCCTCTCAGTGATCTCAGCGATGTCCTCTCGGTGCTCCCAGCTGGGGAACATGTTGGTGAAGGTGAGCGGCTCCAGACCGGCGTGGATCAGGTACGCTTTGGGAGGCTTCTTCTCATTCTTCTCTGTGGAGAGCAAACAATAGCACGTTAGCGGTTTGACAGAAGCAACGCTTTGGTCTGAGGATGTTCTCAAGTGAAAGAAACAGCTAAAGAGCTAAACATGACGGCTAATTATGGTAATTGTTGGTTAATAAAAAGAATTACGGAGCTAATTTTAACAGAAAATAAATCAGAATTTACAAGAAAAGTATATTCTCCGAGATTGTAAAATAATAATACAAAAATTGCGTTTCTTTTGTCAAGAAATCATATTGCTACATTGTGACATTAGTATTCTAATAATATCTATTTATAGAAGAACAGACAGAGCACGAAATGTATTTTTCTTTTTTCAGGCCCTTCAGCTCGCCCAGACACCGTCCATCAGAGAGGAAATAAAACTTTAAAAGTATAATGCATCCTAATGTCAGTATTATTATTGTAAAATAGAAATAAACATATATGTAACTTTCAGGACTGTTGCCTCCCTCAGAGGCCATCGCCACTATAAGAACAATACTTTCAACATAACCAAATTCAGACTGCCGCACACGTCACCATGGTGTCCGTGTTGTGATGAGGTCAACCTTGCAAAGTGAAGCGATATCACTTCAATCTCAGAGAATATTCAAGTTTTATTCTCATAAAATGTGTGAGTTTGTTCTCGGGATATTTCCTCCCTCTCCCGGCTCCGTATTTCTGTATGTTTTACCTTCCATAGCCCTACTACGCCTACCTCTGCAGTACTGCAGCACAGTCTCCATGGCACACTTCCTGTCTGAGTCCCAGCGGATTTGGGCTGAGCCGGTGCTTTCGCTGTCCTGAGGCCACCAGCCCTGCCACAGATACACCTCGTGGTGGTTGTCCACCAGGAACAGGGCTGAACATCAGAGACAGAAAACAAGATGAGGACTTTCAGTGGGAGGACAATGTCCTAAAGTGTTCGCTCATCACTTTTAAGGTGTACCTGGCTGGGAGGCCGCATAAAGGTCCTCCTGCAGGAAGGGCATGGAGTTGACCTCCTTGGGGTCTCTGGCAGGGTAAAGAAACTCCACTGCTGCGAACTCCCCTGAGCTGCTGCTCAGCTGGTACAGACGTGGTGAGAAGTTAAACCTCCCTGGGTCTGAGGGTCAAAGGTCAACCAACGCAGTTAATTACAACAAACCGTTTTGGGCTTTGGACTTCATGTACATCGGCTCCCCCCACCTTGCAGCATGCAGTCGTACGCTTTCCTGTCCCTCCTCCCGAGGGGCTCCCAGAATCCCGCAGGCTCAGCTCCCTCGTCGCACTCCCGGATGGTCACCTTGCTGCTGCTGTGGAGGCCTGCTTCCAGAGGACAACTGCACAAGGACAAACACGTCACGCAGGCTGAGAGCGACAGCACGAGAACAAATCAGAAATGGATTCAATGATGTCAGGAAGTGCTCTGGTTATTTGGTTGCGGAAGTCAAATAGAAAAGATCCACTTTAAAAGGGTGGGGGAGACAATCAAGGTCCCACTCACTGCTCTTTAATTTGGTTGGCAGTGGTGCGCGCCACCTCCTGTGTGTGCGTCTGAGACTTGCAGCCGTGCCACAGGTAGATGAGGGCCTGACTTGCGCTCAGCAGCACCATGGAGACCCTGGAGCGCAGGCTGCTGCAGTGACAGGCCACCTCCAGCAGGTGGCCCTCCACCTCCGCCTCCCCCCGCACGCAGTACAGACGCCAGTCACCTGGGGGAAAGGGGGGGGGGGGGGGGGGGTCATTCGTTAGTGAGGATGAGCGAGTCTGATTTCCTGATGTAGACAGTTTAGAAAGTGAAAACTCACTCTGCGAGTTCTCCTCCTCCTCCTCTCTCTTCCCCGAGTGGACCACCATCCCTCCTTTGAAGCACTGCAGGAAACACGGAGGCTCCTTACCCTGCTGGACCTGAACCTGGAGGAAGCGGAAACGAGATGGGAGGTGGAGTAAAGGTTGCACCGTTGTCTGTGCTGAATAAAGGAACTCACTGGGCTTTCTCTTCTGCGTACCTGGGCCCCCCGCTCCTCGTCCAGCTCCACCGTCATCAGCGCCGACGTCCCCTTCTCGCTGACGGTGGAGTTGCGGCCCTGCCAGAAGAAGTAGCAGCACTTCTCCTTCCCGGCCCCCGCCGTCTTCTGCTGCTCCGGGTTCTGTCTCCTCCCCACTGACGGCCAGAGAGTGACAGATGGTCTGAATGCTGCGTACGGTATCTCTGGTGCGGTTTACCAACATTTACATTTTCAGACACATTGTGTAACCAATGATGGAATGTCCTCTTATAAGGAAAAGATAAATAATCTAATTTCAATATAGAGAATATAAAAACAGAAGGCAATCCCACCACACCTGGAAATGTCTGTAAATAGAGAACACTGGCATCACAATCAAAGACTTTTTTTCATTAAGTCATGCAAAATGAATAAGCACAGATCGAACAGGCTTACAGGACACCATCATTTAGAAAGAGAGACCAGAAAAGCAACATATACTAGACCCAACTGTTTTTCCAGGCTTTAGAAACAGAAAGGTATACAACTTATGAGTATCAAATTTAAATAGCCGTTCTGTTCCGTTTCATTTAATATTGAAACTCTTAAATCATCATAATAAGGAAAATACAAGAGTGAATAGGACTTCTCCCAATTGGCACGATGCGTGTCCTGGAAGTTGTTAAATCTGCTTCAAGGGCCAGAGGAAGGATTCCTGTTTGCAACTGGGAAACTAAAGACCTCCGACTGCTTCATAAATAAGATTCAGTGCAATAATAAGGAGGACATGACGAGCAGTTGGAACTAAAAACTAGCATGTGTGTTTCTAAAGCAGCGTTTTCAATCTGAACATTAGATTTTCTCAGAAGTTAGGGTTGGGTTGAAACTATATATATATGTGTGTGTGCAAAAGTGAAAACACTGACCCGCGGCGCTGACCATGTACTTCCACTTCATCACGTATGTGTCGCCCTCGTGAAACTGGCCGATGCTCTGGCGCGGCAGGCGGCTGTAGTCGAACTCCAAGATGTGCCACACCTCCACCGCCACCGTGCTGATCTTGCAGCTCCGCCACTCCTCGGCCTCCACCAGGCCGTAGCCCCGCCCCACGTCGAACCCGTCCAGTTTGGTGCCGACGGGCGCCCCGTGGAGGGGCAGCATCAGAGAGGTGTCATACGCGTGGGGCTGATCCGAGCTGGACTGCTCCTGGGGTGAAAAGGACGGATGAAAATGAGGGGATGGAAAGTGCATCTCATGCTCTACGTTATCTCTGTGCCACATTGGTTATAGTCACAGGACTGACGATGCTGAAGTACTCCTTGATACCTTCAGATTGACGATGTGGTGGTTGCTCTTTGCAAGGCTTGGTGTTTTCCTGGAGTCGCTCCAGTCCAGGAACTTCTCTTTGAACAGGGTGGTTTCGTTGTGCTGAGTCAGCCTGCCGAACACGGCCCAGTCGGGTCGGCCCTGACCTTTCCTGCAGGCAAGGAGGAAGCAGTCCATCAGTACAAAATACCAGCACTTCAACCAAAAGGTTCTCAACTCACACAGCAATTGGGAACCTGTGATTGAAGCACTTCTCCATCGTCAGTGTATTACTATCCACTGCAGATGCAGTTTGGAGAACCAGATAGGAGAACTGGCACAAGAGCAAAGTACTGTGCCGGTGTGGCCTATTTAAAATATCTACATCAGTTTAAGTGTATGCTATATTTAGAATATTTTCACTGTGAAACTGGAGTTGTTATCTATGCTCTCTTCAAAGCCACAAGACTCCTTTGACATTGTCATTTTTACATTGCGACCATTTAGTTTGTCTTATTGCGTGACTTTTGTGTTTTTAAGGTAACGGTTTAGTGTTTTAAAATTAAACTGATTGCTAGGCAGCAGAAGACCACAAACTCCCTGTTCTGCAATGTAGAATTACTGATTTTGTTAAAGGATAATGGCTCCAGTTCCTTGTTGGAAATGGCTGACTGATGGCAAAGTAAAGTGGCAAAAACATTCT
The DNA here is from genome assembly GCA_023566465.1 of Cottus gobio. Lineage (NCBI taxonomy): Eukaryota > Metazoa > Chordata > Actinopteri > Perciformes > Cottidae > Cottus > Cottus gobio. The sequence continues at coordinate 16,773,488 of CM042234.1, read as the reverse complement.
AAATATGAAGGTACACTTAAATTGATATTGATATATTCAAACTCCATCTTCACAAACTAACTAAACTATCCTCTTAAAGATTGTGAAAGCTTCTCAGCCTACGGTGTAAACACACACTGTTCTGTGATGATGAAATATGTTTTCATACTTGGGTATGAGAGGGTTGCACTCCCCCGGGTCGAGTGGGTTGATGTCACAGTTCGTGTAGTCAAAGGTGCCGTTCCACAGGTGCTTTGCCAGCTGGAAGGCCATCTTCCTCTGTGCCAGCGTCACTTCCTTTCCGTGCCAGATGTACATCTCGCTGCCAAAGTCAAACACCAACACCTGTGCAGAAACACAGATGGAGATATTCCTTATTTCTCCAATCCAACAGCAGCAGCCGGTTTAGCTGTCTCCCACAGCGCATTTGATTTATTTACCACAGGATGGAGCCAAAGTACAAACAATTAAATCCCTCCACAGCGAGGCTTTTAAATCTCTGGCTTATTTACAGCGTCACACATTCAAGAGGCAGGTGATCTGACCTCTTTGGGGCTGAGCAGGGAACAACGGGGCACCTTGGCCCAAAAATCGTCATCCGGGACCAGTTTGTCATCCATCAGGCGGTAGATGCAGTTCGTCTCCACGATGGCCCCCTCGTACAGCTCGTCCTCGTCGGGTGTTCCTGCAGCTGCAAGAAGGACAAGGCCATCAGCCTGGGTTTTCCTCCAGGTTGGGGTTATTGGGGTTAGGATGCAAATCCTTACACTGATAACTCGACTGCCCCCCCAGAATCTTCCAGAAGTCCTTGGCCGCGTGGCTGTGCGTACCGCCGCCCTCCTCGATAACCTGGACGTAGTTGGCACGACAACCCAAGTCTCTTTTTCTCTGGATGAAGTTTGACAACTCTGAAGCCTGAAAAAGAAAAATGAGAGAAAAACTTTTATTATTGAGTTCTGTTGATTCCAAAAACACAGAGGGTCTTTGCCTTTCAATTAACTCTTAGTACATGGTTCTGTCATTTTGAGTTCAAGAGGAGTCTGCGAACTTTAATGAACTCAAACAACTTTCATAAATAATGAGGTCCTTCGTCCTCGAATTGAGGTCAGTGCTCTGTTCAGCCAATCACAGGTCAGCAGAGCAGTCTATTAACAATAGCCTTGTTTTGTGTCCGTTTCCTGCAACACACACACACACACACACACACACACACACACACACACACACACACACACACACACACACACACACACACACACACACACACACACACACACACACACACACACACACACACACACACACACACACACACACACACACACACACACACACACACACACACACACGTCATCTTCTGCTGCTGTGCCACCGTTGCTTCCTCCCGCCGCTGTGCTTACATCCTGCACGTTAAGCCCGCCCTCACTCCACCTGTGTCAATGTGACCGAAACTCGCGCTTAAGAGCCGGACTCGCCTTGTTCTTCTCAATGACGTTGGCGAACTCCCCGGTCCAGATGAAGCAGTGGTGTGGCGTGACGAGTAGGAAGCAATCGCCGCTGTTCAGGGAGGACGCTCTGGGCTCCACCAGCCTGGTCTGGACGTGCCGTCGGCCTGGTGTGACATGGGCAGTGGAAGAAATAAATAAAAAACAACACACAGACAGGTGGCTCATTGGTGAGAGCTCTGATTATTGCTGTCAACATGCCTGGATTATCAAACTGGGGGTGTTGGGGGCAACGATGTGCCAGCCGCCTCCAGTTGGCCCTGTACAGTATGTACGGGCATCATAAATGTGTCTCATTACAAACTCAAAATTTTTTTTTTAGGGGCCTAAGTGACTCCAGATCCCATTGGCTCTTCAGGTGATCCAAGCAGAAGCTATTCTAACAGCACCACGCCCGACACTGTCAGGCCAGGACGGCTAGCCTCATAATAAAGCGCAGAGGCTCCGCACAGGATAGTGCGAGGTGACCAGGAGGGAATGATTTAGAGCCACAGCTGTCACCGGCAGAGGTGCAAGGACACCATAAATAGGCCAACTACAATTTTAGATATCCTCTGGAACGGACGCACTTGAAGCAGCATCCTCCAACGCTCTGTGTGAGACAGTAGCCATTTGTTTTCCGTCCTCTTAAACAACCGAGTGTAATCGCTGGTCAAGATGCTGCCTCGGAAACAACCTCATTTAAAAGATCATAAAATGTCGTCAAATGTTTTAGATCCCTTTCTGCTTGGATGGCTTGTTTGACTAGACGATGCAACATGTTTACTACACAAAGAGGCTTCCCTCAATTTGTGAGGGTTGTGCTCTCAACAGACAGACACGATGGCCTCCACCTTACAGAGTGCCGCAAGGATGACAAGGTTTTGTGGGCCAGCCTTGCAAAAAGCTTGGTTTTGTTGGTTTGCAATTCTTCTTAGCACCGTTTCCTCACAGAAACGGTCCATTGTAGCTGGAAATAAAACTAAAGGGGAGGTAAGTGAGCCTAAAATGTGAACTTGTATGGACACTTGTTTTACTCAGTACATACATACTACATTTATGGAAAGACAGGCCTCCTGATGCCCCTCCTCTCTAGCTCCTTCTGCTGAGATGGATCGTGGTTATCTGGATCGTGGTCCATGCTTACTACTCATTACATTGTGCATTATGTTAATTCTGTACACATGACATCTATTGCTTCTGTCAATCCGGGGAGAGGGATCCTCCTCTGTTGCTCTCCTGAAGGTTTCTTCTCTTTTTTCCCCGTGGAAGGGTTTTCACTATTTTTTGGGAGAGTTGTTCCTGATCTGATGTGAGGTCCCGGGACAGGGATGTCGTATGTGTACTGATTGTAAAGCCCTCAGAGGCAAATTTGTATTTGTGATTTTAGCTATACAAAATAAACTGAATTGAACTGTACAAATGTGGGCAAGATGGCAGTATTCTCTCCAATTACAACTGCACTTAATAGAGTCTAGAGTTATCACTGGAATTATGGAGAAGTACACTAAAAATAGGATACGAGAAGAAAAAAAGGCCCCCACTGTGGGTGCAGGTCACCGGTCTGAGTATGGTCTGATCCACCTGTTCACTCCACTGACCTTTGACCTGCAAGAGCATGAGTTTCTTGTAGGGCACGGCGCTGTTGTTGGACATCTGCTCTGAGATGTTGACGCTGCGCAGGTTGACATTGCTAAAGTTCTCCTTGCTGGCCAGACCGGCCATAGCCACGTCGGAGAAACCAGAGTTCTTGTTCACTGCAGTGGACACAACAGAGACACACAGAGGACATGAGGCGGGAAAATACATTCAATGGAGTCATTTACCGTCAGAGGTCATTTATAGACAGAGGAGACAACAACTGCAGAGGGAATGACCTTTCATGCCAGACTAACTTGGTCTCTATACGACTAACACATACGGAGCTCTCCAGAGACAGTTTAAGTGTTTGTTTCATTGCAGTCAAAAGAGGTGAAGGAGTAAGTTATGGGAGTAGCATGACACTGACTTTGTGGCTTGTCTAACGTCACTCTCAAAACCAGCCACAGACCTCGTCCAGCTTGTGAGCCCTGCTCTGCACAATGACAGGAAACTCCAATCCAGATGTAGGTCGTTCGCTTCATTCAAATGAACGGAGCATTTACAGACTGCGTAATATGAGTGAGGCTTACGATTCAGATGTTCTGCTTTCCCTTGTGTTGTTTGAGACACCGGATGAACGAATCGTTTTGACAATATTATATAGACAAGAAAAAAGCGACAATTGTTCCACTTGGGGGCTACAAAATGTCCCTTTATGTTTTGGTCTTTCCCAGTCCCTCGTCCACCCTCACTCACTCTTCTCAGCCTTCATCCTCTTGCTCTCCAGCAGGCCGATGTTGAGCCTCTGCTCCGTGTACTCGTGTCTGATGTCCTCTCTGGCGGCCAGCATCTTCAGAGGGTTCCTGGACGACTGGACGTTACGGGCCGGGCGCACCGCACGCTTGTGCTGCTCCATCTCCGAGGTCAGCCTGGGGAGGGGTCAGAGGGGAAGGGGCGTGGTCGACAGAGGGGAACATTAAGAGAGTCTCACAATGATGGAGGGCTTCTTACTGAAGGAAAAACAACCTCCGACGGGGGAGAGCTTACTTTGGCAACTGGGGGCCGAAGATGTCGTCGAAGTTGTCGAAGTCCATCTGCACCTTGTTGGTGGCGGCGGGAAGCTCCTCCACCTGGCGGTAGAACTTGGAAAAAGTTTCATCTTCGAGGGTCATCACCTCCTTCACCTTCTTCTGTGTGACTGTGATGGTTGCTTCTGGCAGTCCAGACACTGAGGGGTGGACAAGATGATGTAATACCCACAATTCATTAAAGTCACTACTACAGACGATTCCCCAAAGCCTGGGCAAGCGCCACAAGCTCACGTTTTGCTGATGGAAGATGAGCTCATTTATTTATTCATGCTAACTTTGATTCGTGAGGAAAACTTTATATACAAATCCTCCATCTTCTTATATCAAACTACATTTTTGTTCAAAACTATTTTTGACTGATTTTGTATTAATTTGTAATTTTCTGCACACAACTGAATTGGCCTATGAACACACAAAGTAGTAAATATTTTTTCTTGACCGTTTAACACAAAATTACACAATTAGTTGTATTTGGCTGTACTGAAAAATGATACATGATCTGCTCTTCTTTTGTCGCATATTTTATTATTATATATATTATAAAGTTTAAAGTATATATTACATATATTATATAATTTAAAGTATATATTATATAGTTTAAAGTATATTTTTGACCCTATTTTGCTGTTGAAGCCTAAATTAAAGAACAACACAAATCACAATCGATCATCAATTCCCCTTTAATGTCAAGGCATTAAGTGTCTATTTTCTTTCATGTGTTCTGCTAAATATTCATTCATGCATAGGTCGGGTTCGTTATGGTTGTAGAAACAATTAAGGATAGTTGTTCCCACACCAAAACTATTTTTTAGACTGGACTAGATTTATTAGAGCAGATGTATTGTATTTGTGCATAAGCGATAATACTGAAGAGATCGTTTTATTACAGTGCATTTAATAAATTAAATTCAATGCAACGTTATGTTATGTTGCCAAAGCATCAACATTTAAAAAAGTACTCAATATAAACATGAAATTAATAAAATCATAGTATTAATTTATTATTAAATAACACAACAGTCTCTTTGCACACATCTACTCTTGCGCTACTTGCTTTAATCACGGCAGACGTGATGTACTGCTGTTGGGACCTTTACGTGAAAGTGACTCTGCTGTTTATGGGGATCTGACCTCGTGTTAGAGCAACACTCATGCAACAAGGGGCTCTGCTGAGGCCACAGCCCTGAGCTGTCCCACGTTATTATCAAAAGCATGAAATGTCTTCAAGGGAGAATTCAATGCCAATAGATTCTCAAATGAATTACAGGGAGCTAGACGGAGAGCGCTGCGTTGAATTCATTACGTCTGGTCTCGGTCACACACCTGATATCCAACAGGAGATTGAACGCTTTGGATGAGTCTATAATCGGTTGCATGGATACAACGTGGGAACATTCTTCTGATTCTACAGCGTGATGACAGCGTGCCGAACAAGACTGACCTTTGCTGTTGAGCTTGCCGAGGAATGACTCCAGTTTATCCAGCTTCATGTCCGACTCCAGGTTCAGATCGGGCACGGCCTTGATCTCTGCGCACACATGCGCACACACAGACACAGACACAGACGTTAGAGCATATGTTGGGGCTGTGAATTGATTACAGATCTAACTTTATCTCTAAACAGGCAGGAAGTCTGAGCTCCTGTTGTTGACGGTGATTTGGAACAAGGACTGAGCATGAATAAGCAGTTGAACACATTCACTATGAAGTTATCTGAACATATTTATGCATGAGGATGGTGACGTTATCCCATGGTTGATATCCTATTAGGATTTGATGACATAATAGAAGTGGGGATTTTTTTTGTGTGATTCTGGTGATGACGATGAACATTGCATCAGTGCAACATGAAAATAAAAAAAATATAAAAAAGTAATAGACCTTCGGTATCAGAAATCTCCTCCATGTCTTGTGAAAGAGAAGCAAAAACAATCGATTACACCGTGTTCAAATAAGATACGACCCAGAATCAGTTTTTAAATCCATCCATCTAAGTTCAAGTCAACAGTTCAGCTAATTAACTGTGTGTGTAATTGGTTTTGGACGGTGTGGTTGGTGTCAAACTGACCTTCTTGAGGTTTGGAGATGGCAAGGCTGCTGTTCTTGGGTTTGGAGGACACTTGAGACTGGAGGGCTGATGGGGAGGCCAACCCTGTTGTATGAACACAGGTATGAGCATCCCATGCCCCAACACGTATGATAAGGTTACCTGGTGCGACGTCTACAATTTGTGAAAATAAAAATCTAATGTTATTCATGGTCCAGTTTCATTTGATAAGACAATGGTTGCGATGTAAGAGTCTCGAAGGACCACTACCACCTGCAAGGGGAGGGGCCAACTGAACTAGCACTAAGGATAATCTGCTCGCACATTTAGAGCCAGTTGCCCACTGTTGCATGATGGTATGATGTCATATTTGGAGTTGATAGATTTTTTTTTTAGGTTGTTTCTCTCAACTTTTTGGATCGTTTGAACAACACTTTGTCAAAACTGACTCGCGGTAAATGAATACAGAAACAGCCCGTTGCTTGACGAGCATGTGTGCATGCGCCTCAGAGAGATGGAGAGGCCTATGGAGGACATGTGTGGGTTCAGGCTCCCCTCTGACCTTTCTTCACCATGCGTGCGGCCACAGTGAACTGGGTGGAGTCGTTGGCGGCTCCATGGCCTTTCGTCTTCCAGGCCTCCTCTTGGGCTACGATCAGCTGCTTCCTCTCCCGGATGGACAGGTGAGACTCGATCCCCTGGCACTCCATCTCCGCCTCAGCTATTCTCTGAGAGGGGAGAGAGGTGTCTGTCAATTACAATAGACACTCCTGATGCACTGACCAGTTAAAAGGAATATTCCACCTCAGGGCCCTACACCGCAGTTTGTCCCATGCGTTCCAGGAAGCATTTTGGGAGTAGGTAATCCCCAACAGGGCTTTTTGTGAGACTTCCTGGAATGACTGGGGCACTTGGAGTATGTTTTCACGCTACACTACAGCAACAGGAAACTAGAATTACTGCCTTGTGGTCCCATGCCTCCGTCAACCATCCATGTTGTTAGAAAATAATGCTTTATAGTGCTCCTAGTGAGAGCTAGAGAGTTTACATTGGAGGGTCAAGACAAATAAATAACTCTGTATGGATTATCAAATATTGAATGGATGACACTGTATGTACTACACACATGTATTAATTAGAATTATGGAATGTATTGAGTGATTGTGGAAGGAATCCTGAAAACATCAGGAGCCCACAAACAGTTACGCAGCCTGAAGATTGGAGCAGATAAGGAGGACGTGCTCAGGAATGTCCCTGAGTGGGGGTTGATTGAAGCCCTGAGTACTGTTGGTTATGCGAGAGGGGGTTTGAGTTGACAAACACCCAAGAGGACGAGGTCTTGTCCAATCAATGGACTGGAAGAGATGCTAGCCAGAGGAAGGGGGGCTGACCCCAAACCTGGCAAAGCTGAGACATTGTGAGAACATCAGTGGGTGCCTTCTGCCGGGCAGGTATGTATGGATCTGCTGCCCGGTGGGGGGTGGGGGCACTGGATCTCTGTTTCATGGGATATCTCTCTCCCATGGGATATATTTTATATATATTGTGTAGTTATTAGTGTGATTCATTTTGAAATGCTGTTCATCATCTTTTTATTAAATCAATTTTTATTATAACTTTCTGCATCTGGGACTTCTCTTCGCACAACCGCCCAAAGATTTTTTAACTTAACAATGTCCATCCAAAATGTCATCATTATTATCCTTTTGGACTTTTTCTGTGAATTCTTGAGTTATGGCCAAAAACTATTTTTAGGTGAGGTCACAGTGACCTTGACCTTTGACCATCAAAATTGAATCAGGGCATCCAGATTTAAAGAAATTCCCTCCGGGCGTTACTGAAATATCTCCTTAAAATAACACAATGGGAGCATCTTATGTTGCCATTGGCTGGTTGTGATAAAGTGTTGAATGTGGAACAATTCCTTCAACAGCAGGCCACATTCACAAACACATTAGCCGAGCACGAGGGCACCAAAGGGGCGTGATTAATACACAGGAAGTGCCTTAATCCTGGTCTTTCTTTTTCCGCTGGATGACTTTAGAAATGTTTTTAAGTCACTTGTTAAAGTTAAAATAAAATACATGTTAATTCACAAAGAATAGCAGACATGTCCTGTAGTGGTTAATTATAACATAACCCATTTGGTCTAAATTCCTAATTCAACTGTGTTTATGTGCAAATACCGCCACTTGGGGAGGGGGATTTGGCGGGACTTGCGAGAGCACTTTCATGCAGCATTGATATGGGTCACCTTCCGTCTCCAGGGGTGTCTCGCATCCACCTGCGTGGGTCTGGGAGATCTGGTGGTCTTCACAAGCCAGAGGCGTGCGATGAGGAAGGTAAGAAAGGATGAGGGGTTTAGAAAATGAGGATGAAGAGATGGTAGTAAAATGTCCAAGCTCTGTACAGGCATCGGAGGCCACAGGAGGGATGGGGGGGCATGCTGACATGGGACGGGGATATCTTAGAGGCACGGAGAAGCAGGCTGGTTGTGAAAGGCCTGTGAACATAATGTGCACTCGCCATGCGGGAGCAATAAAAAGGACCACACCGTTTTTTTTCTTCTTTATTTTGCAAAGCTTCGCTCTCCGTTTCAGGGACGACGCATATTAAAAAGACGGGGGTTTGAATTCATGAGCTTAGTTTGTTAGTCAGGGAAGGTGGGGGTGGGGTGGGGAGCAGGCAGAGGGCGAGCAATGCGTGCAGCAAGAGAGGTTGTGGCATCCTACCTGGCTGGCCGACTCATCGGGGGAAGGAGTGCGGGAGGGAGGCTCAGGAGGAGGAGAGAAAGTAGAGGCAAAGGCCGGCTCCTATGGAGACACAGCAACGGAGAGAGGACGCAGCATTGAGAGGATTCGGAGAAGCTCTGGTGACGTCACAGTGAGGACGGCAGGAGAACACACATTCATTAACAGAAGGCCTGTGTTATCAGCAAGTGCTGTGGGGTTAGAAAGTGGTGGGCAATGCATTCTGGGAAGTGCATGATCCAGTGTGTTTTACCCAAGCTCAGAACTAAAAGTCAAGATACCTAACCCTCTGTTCTTTTCATTTCCCACAAGTCCCTAAAGTTTATCCAATACTAAATAAACAACTGTTTCTAATTCTTATTGGGTTCGTTATACTCCATATGCTATTTTAATAATCCTCTTAGGGTTTGTCACTACGAGTGACCCCCGTCATATAATACCACCTCATTTGATCTATTGTCCATATAAAACAGCTTAAATGTTTCTATAATTAGTCTGCTTGCACATCAGAATCAGCCTTAACAAAAATCCATCATGTGATCTCAAATATTACTAATAAAACAGTGCCTTTTGTAATGTTGGATACATTTTAGAATGCACATTTTAAAATGTATATTAAATATACTTTTTACAGAATATATGAGATTAAAAACTAAAGACAACTAAAAACATTAAAGAGGTAAACGAAAGAAACTGGAATTTGATAATTATGTCACATTTTATTTCAGTTTATGTTTTATGTAAACGATACATGTGATATACTTTTTTTTTCCTTTTTTGTATGCGTGCATGTGTGTTTAACGCCTTACCCATAGCTGTTCGGGCACGGCATACTCATCGATCATCATCATCAGTTCGTCGTCCTACAGACAAGCGGCCACAGGAGAGAGGGAGGGACAAGTTTCTGTGAGGGCTCTGTTGTCCCGGAAATAATTTCATGGCCAAATCACATGACAGACTCCCTAAAAGTCTTTTGACACACCACTGGGACTTCATGAACTGAGCATGTTAAAGCCCTCTGAACCTCAAAACGCACCTGCGGGATTCAAAAGCATGTTTTCTATAAACAAATCGCCAATCCAACACTGTTTATCATAGCCAGAAGCTGTAAAAAATATCATTATCGTCAAAATGTTGTATCTTTCTGACAGTCCTTGAACACATCATGTTTGCCACTCGCTTCCATCAGAAAAAGCAGCAAAAAAGGAAGCTTCATTTAAAAAAAAGAACGTTAAATTCTGCACCTCTCAGCGCCACCAGGACGCCTGAGTCGCCTGAGACCAACGACAGTCACGTGACAAAACTTCAACTCAACTGCAGGCTGAACACCAAGCAGAGGGAGAGGTTGTATAATTGTAATTAGTTTAATATATAATAGCCTCCATTGTTTTCTTCACAACATTGTTAACACTTGGAAAAATGATGGATGTATAGCTTCCACTGTTTTCAAGTTATCAATGAAATTAAACTTGTTTTCATTAAATTTGGGGATTTCAGGCATTATAACCGTTTTCCACTGCACTAAAATACATTTTGGAGTTCCCTCTACTTCGAGCAGTGATTGTGCCGTTTCCACAGAGGTGCAGGACTTTTATACATTGCAGTGAAAAACACACAAGACTGCAGCATGTGTGGTGTAATAAGAATGTTTTGCATCTGCTGCTCTTCTCTGATCTAAAACAGGACATTGCCTGAATGGTGTGCACTGCTGGTGATGACAGAGGATGAAAACATCCATTGTCCTTCCCTTCGCCCTGTACCGAGAGATCACTTGAACAAGATTAAAACCTTTTTGTTTTTTTGGTCTGAAAAACATCAGATCATTCACAGCGGCATCAGAGCGTGGAAAGCAAAACTCTTCCTGACCTCAAATCTAAATCCGCAGCCGAGCTGAACAAACCCTGATAAGCAGCCAAACAGGCGATGTGGACGGTTTGAATGGGTCGAAGAGGCAGGTGTGGCGTTCCCACCCCCACCCAAAAACAAAACAAGAGGATGCCAACACAAGAGACAGACACTCAACAAGCAGCGGAGGAAATTAGGTTTATTACTTATTATTTTCAAAAAAAAGGTATAAAAAAGGACATGCAACCACAGAGAAAGGCATAGAGAAGAATGAAAGGTTATAACATGCAGTTTAGCGGACGGAAAGGTTGAAATACAGTCATTACTGTACAGGTGCTGTTTTAAAGTCTACACAAAGCCATTAAGTGAAATAGACTCCATCTCTGCATGTGTATGTCATTTGAGCATAATTAGGCCTTCAAATTCAAGTCAATGTACTGTGATAGAACCACTGGAACAAATGTACAAGATAATCTAGAGACAAATGAATCTGCTCTGTAGGGAAGTCTATGGCTGAAAATATTAAAAGGAAATCATTTTTATTAATTTAAATTCCATGCAAAATCCAATTATGAAATCCAGTTTCATTTTTAATTATCAGTTGAAAACACGTACTATTAAAATTTTAAAATTTTAATAGCGTTAGCTATTATTCTTATTTATTCGTCATGCATCATGCATGCACGAATGAAAACAATACATTTAAACTGAATTAGATGATTTCATTATAACATTGGCAGCCATACACTTCCATATCCATGGAATGAAAACAGCATGCACCACGATTAATGTCGGATTAAATCATCTTTTCTCCTGCCATGACAGACACATGCAGATTGACTCTTGATACAATGCAAGCACAGAAAAAAACATGCAACAGCCGTGTGGACGGAACAGAGGAAAGAGACAAAGAGCACACAGACGTGGACAATACACAACCTCTCTGCTAGGAGCCATCAAAACCTGGTACCACGTTTCTACTCTTTCATGTTTGTGAGCACACGTCAGCAGAAGACGATCAAAAATAATACTCATAAACTCTGACCTCGGAGGCCGATACAGGAAATGCAACCTGGTGGGTTTAAATCAAAGTCCCCAGGACGTGTTCCTGAACAACGGGATATGTATGACGGACATAAAACGGACGGCGGCCGTCTGAATGTGCAGGTCAGGTGGTTACCTTCTTCTTGAAGCTCTGCTCCACCTCCCAGAGCTGATCGCCGGCGGCCGCCTTCACCGCATCCTGCTTCTTATTGATCCGGTTCCTCCAGTCGGCCTCGCCGCTCTTCTTCAACAAGGCCACTCTGAGACGGAGGGAAAGGAGGAGGAGGGGAAGAGTTACATCACAGTTCATACTTGGGGAGAAGAAACTGCTTAAATATATAATGTACAGTATATACAGTAAATATATACACACACACATACATACGGAGCTGCCAGCAGTAGCAATGCTGTCCCGCTGTGGCTAAACAGACTGGCGACAGTTAAAATAGAACTACATGTAAAAATCACTCAGAGATGTTGTCAGTGTAACAGGAGCCAGGATAAAAGCAGGTGGTGGGGTATATTTTGGAGAAAGTAAATATAGGCGTGTGCGCTCTTGGGCCAAGTGCTCACTCTTAAAATTTAAACATCTATTCTTTTGAATGAACCGTGAAAAAAAGAAAACTGGGATTGCAAGCACATGCATAGTGTGAGAAAAACAGAGGTTCAATTATGGAGCGGTCATCTCTGTGTGGGGTGCAGACTGGAGCCGTAATGGAGGGTCAGGGTGTTGGCAGTGCCCCCCTAACAACCAGCACTCTGTGACCCAGTGCAGGGGACATCCTGCTCTGCCCAGAGGGGCTCCACGACAATGGCAAAAACAGGATGAAAGTTAACTCTGAAAAGCAGTCGCCAGCTGCATCTGTGATACGGATCCTGCCTCCAGTAAAAAAAAAAAATTCAATCGTTTGGAATATGGGAGGGACTCTGACACCAGTTTACTTCCATTATGTCATCAATCAATTCAGAGCGCGACAGCTGCCGGTTGGACTGGCACACAGCGAACACAGAGTGACATAACAGGACTTGCGTCATTGTCTAATTTGTGAGGGAATCCGATACTGACCATCACTCATCGATCTTATCGTGCCCGCGTTATGATAAGAAAGCCTGCAAATGCTACGTTATAAAACGAGCAACTGGCCAGGAGTGCCAGCAAACGCCTCATTGTAGTGACGATATCTCTTTGTCTTATATATATATTGCATTCATGCGTTACGTGGAGTGGCATTGAAGAGATTCAGCATGAATGTCCATTCTATCATTTCCATATCCAATGTGGTGGTGTTGAGGCTCAGTCTCATCTTCATGATCTCATTTTCTGTCTCCATCTACCGCACATTTAAAACTAAAATAAAGGAAATTAACCTTCTCTTCTTTTGGTCCGACCCTTGCTGGCTTTATTCACTGACTAACTAATATAAAAAACGAGTATGTCTTAGGCTACGCTGAAATGAAAAGTGCAACAGTACCTGCACATGGTCAAACATGGAGTAAAGCAGAAAAGAAGAAGAGAACAACAAAGTCGCTCTCAGTTTAGAAACCAAATGGCAGCCGAGCACAGGCTCACCTCTCTCTGATCGACATCTGTCGGGCCATCATCATCTCGCTGAGCTCCTTTCCCTCCTCCGGCTGAACCGGGCCGTCCGTGTGCTCGTCTGCCACCGGAGGAGAACCGGATCCCCCTCTGGATGTGACCACGGAGGACTCTGGCGGCTCTGTGAGCACAAGCAGACGCAGCGGAGCGAGTCAAATCAATAATTTCACAGCAACTACAGAAATGTTCACATGGCATCGTTTCTCTGCTTAGGAAGGACTTCTATGAAGGGAGGGGGGAGGAGGAGGTGTGAAACAGGATTTAAAATACATTCTACAAGTTCATCCATCTATCAAACCTCCCTCAGCTTCTGACGAGGGAACAGATATTCTCATTTGCTTGCTTATTGTGGGGATCTGTGGGGGGTTGATGTGTGGGGATATGATATGTAGGTCAGGATGTTTCTGCAGCACAACATTTCATTATAAATGGAAAAGTAATCATACAATAAATATTGCGCATCCTGTCATGTGAACATTTGCAATAGGCCACATTGCCACAAAAATGTGAATAATTGTGCAGCCCTAACTAGGAAACAGCTCACTAAATAACAATATTCAAAAAGGTTTTCGGACTACAGGCTTTTGGATAACAAGAACGTCACAGCAGAACTCAGCAGCATGGGAGCAAACATCCGCTCAGCTTTAAACCTCCCCTCCAGGGCGGTCATCAAATACTCTTTCTAACTTGTTCACCGATATGGACTCGGGCGACGAGTTGCTGCTCGGACGTGGAGGAAGCCTGAAAACCGCAATCTGAACGCAGCACATTCACAGGATGGTGGAACGATAAAGCCAGGGTTTATTTAGTTTCACGGTTTGCCCTGTACTTATTGTAAGTCGCTTTGGATAAAAGCGTCAGCTAAATGAAATGTAATGTAATGTATAATATTTAAAGCCCACTGCGGCATCACTTTGGTTACATTTTGTCACCAGATAACTCGTATAACGCCTTAAATGCAAACAAGACAACGTTAAGACGATGCTGACATGCAGATGTTTACAAAGTATCGTGTTACCATGTTCTCCATTTACCTGTTAGCGTGCTAAAAGTTAGCATGCAGGCTAAAATTGACAGTTGCATTCATTTTAGTCAGTTGTCTCTTTAACGAGCATCACTTTGTTTTACTTTTAATTCTTATACATTTATTCTTTTAAAGAACACTAATTTCCAACAGCCACTTATTGAACCAGAAAATGTGTCACTACCTTCATTTGTACACACAAAACTTGGCGTGTAAAAGGTTGTGTAAAAACTGAATATAAATAAGGAATAATGTGATTTATTGACTTCACAAAGACACCCTCAAAGTTCACATCAGTAAAAAGAGAAAACATTTTCTTACCTCCGCTGATGGCCCTGCTCCTCTTGCTGTCTGCGGGGTATGTGTATGCTTCCTGCCTCTCCTGGAGCATGTGTCTCTCTGAGCTCTGCACAGCTCTCTCTTCACACCCTCTGGCCAGCCACTCCTCTTCCTCCTCCCTCCTCCTCCTCCTCTCTCTTCCAGTCTGGGGCTGGGGCAGAGCAGCCTGCCTGACTGCTCCCTCCGGAGAAGGCAGCTTCCTCTTCCCTCCTCCCAGATCACCTCCATCTTCTCCCCGCGGCAACGTTAATGTTTGGCACCTCTGCTGGTCCGCAGAGTCTCGGGACCTCCGGGAGGGCCCCTCAGAGTCGGGAGGGAAGGGCTCAACCCGGACCGGCGCCGCTGCTCGGGTTATGTGGATGTCTCCGGCGTGGTCTGTGAAGACGGTGCCTCCTCTCAGAGCAGAGGAGGGCGATGATGGGGCGGGGAGGAACCGAGAGCCTGGACCGTTTTGAAGCTGTGTGATGGGGGAGAAAGAGTTAGAGAGAAAGAAGTGTTTGTAATCAGGGCTGAGAAAATAGGTCGGGCAAACTGAACACGCACGCACTAATCAAGAGAATCACGCTGACTAATCACTTTCTGACTCACTGCACTTCCTGAGCATCAAAGGGCTATTTGCAGCCCGCATCACAAAGCCATGCCAGCTGGAGCAAGAAGACACACTTTCCAAATGCACAAGTTAGTGAACTAACCTGACATTTCTGCTGAGTAATAAACGACAAGCAGCAGTAAACATCCATAGAAACCACAGAGACAAAAACCTTCTTAATCTTGTTCTTCCTTTTCTTAGTCAAGTTTCACGGTTTGGACCAGGCAGATGAGAGCCACATGCGGCGGTGAGCACTCAGTCGCAGTGCTCTCCTTCTCTCCTCTCCCACCCCGCCACAGAGGCATCTTTATTAAGCCCAAGAGAGCTTCGCTGAGTCATGAACTTACTCGGAAGCCGGGCAACGCGCTGCACGTTCACAGTGACATCACACAATACGGGACGCGCCACACGCGGCGTGACATGCCCGGAGGTCATTTGTGAGAAGCTGCGTCAGCCTCGGGCGTGGTGCCGGTTCAGAGGGAGCTTACTTGTCGAGGCTCTACGGGACTGTCCCACAGCTCCTGCTCGTCCCTCGCATCTATGCCTGAAGGCTCCTCTAGCGGAGAACACGCAGCACGCTGAAGGGGTCATGTGGATGTAATTTTGAGCTAAATAAATTAAATTCATACACCATTTCTTTACCGGCAGCGTGGGAAATATGCTCATTCACTTTCTTGCGAGCTAAATGAAAGACTTTGGTGAATGCATACGCATGGCAAAATGTACAAACAACAGTTTCTGCTTTAAGCTGGAGCTGGAGGAAGAAGAGATTCATCTTCGGCTGCATCAGCCTCCTCAAGTCTCCAGTGGTTGCCTGATATTCTCACACTGACGACAATACTTAATATAGTTTGTGTACAGAATAAACAAATGCCAAGTCATTCCTGTTGAAAGAACACCTCTAGTTATTCCTGCATTGATGTGAGGTCCTGGGACAGAGGATGTCGTATGTGTACAGATAGTAAACATTTGTGATTTGGGCGATACAAAATACATTTAATTGAAAAGCCTGAATGATCCTGCTGCTCGCCCACCTGCTCCATATCTCCCAGCGTGATGGGTTGTGTCTGGTATCGGGTGTTGGCCCTGCGCTGGCGCGTGTCCCCTCTGGTGCGGGTGACCCTGATGGGAGGCTGAGCCAGCCGGTTGAACAGCGCCATCTTTTCCGCCAGGCTGAGAGTGCTGAGGTCAGGCTCATTCTGGCCCTGGCTCTGGCCGATTCCCTCCAGTGTGGACACTGGTTTGGAGACCAAGACTTCCTGGGTATCCTGCAGCTGCCGAGCCTCCCGCGCTTGCTCCCGGGTGGCGGCGGCGGCGGCGGCTTTCTGCTGCGAGGACGCCTGCTGCAAGGACGCCTGCAGGCTGAGGGGCAGGGTGACACCAGAGAGACAAAGAGGAAGTAGAAAGAGGACACTTCTGGTGAGCGTGGAAGGAGCTCATGCAAGCTAGCTGGTGGCATGCTACATGGCAGGCAGCAATGTGGAGCCGTGTGCATCCGATGACAAAGACAGCCAATAAACAGTGCTTGAAAAAAATGTTTTAAAAAAAAAAGGTCAGTTACTACAAAAACAACTATTATATCAAATCAAATCTAGTCTTTTTAGTATTATAATAAGACAAATTGTGTAGTTTACTCCCATCACACAAGAGGGCACCACAACTTAACATCATTCTCATCCTGTGAAGGTGAATACCACTCTGAAAAAGAACACTCGTTCAGACACCATGTTAGTCACACACTGGGGGTTGGGTGGGCGCTCCACACCCGTGCCATGTACCTGTACAGCGGGAAGGTGCTGCAAACTAGGGTGGGGCTAGGGACGCGTGCTACAGCAGTGTGAACGCTCGCTGTGTGTGGCACGTGAGCGGGGACGCTAAAGGGACAGAGTAACACACACACATATATACACCCACACACAGAGAGGTGATAGAGACAACACACAGATGACACAGGGAAGGAACCGGATGACTTGCAAGTAACCAAAGTTCATTCAAGTTGAAGGAGCGGAAGATAAAATATGTAGAGGTTCACAAAGATGGTTGGAGGCTTTACGCTACAAAGGTCATAAAGAGTTTCATAAGAAATTACGAATCGCGTCCCGATCACCAAACATTGCTGCATTAGAGAGCTTGTGGAAGTCTTGCATATCTGAAAGAGTAGGTTCACCCAAATTACAGAAATTACTTTCTCTTGTACCCTTACTAAAAGCCTTGCCATTTGGGTTTCATTGAGATATCCTTGTCTGGATGGAATTTTGTTGACTCACTGCACTGGAATATTAAAATTACAAAAATTCAATCCATCTACCCAGAATTAGGGGTGAATAATGTTTTTAATTGACCTTTTAAACTACTGCTAACTAAGATGCACTTCATGTAAAGGGATAGTTTGCTATATACCCTCATTCCAAACATGTCAAACTATTCCTTTGACTCAGCATCGAGCAAAGTAAGTCGTTAGGACTCACGTGGCGGCGATGACTACTTCTTCAGTGGTGACTGGCTGAGTCCTGGACCGGTCTTGTGTCCGCCTCAGTCTCCTGTCCACCGCTGCGTTCCTGGACCGCGGTTTGGGTGCCACGCCATCAATACTCTTCTCCAGCTCCTGAATGGAAATGTTGGGAGTAAACACAAAAAACTATTTAAAAAAGCTATGAAATATTTTACGGCACCTGAAACCTAGGAGGATGATCTGGGTGCAGGGTTCATTCGAAAATAAATACTGGCTTCAAACTCTTCGACAAGGGAGTATTTGCTGTGAAATTGACAGTGGGTTTGTTGACTGAGATGGCTACTGAAGTATGCCATTACAGACAGATTGATGTACATTAAGATCATATCTATTTCACAGATACGGAGCGAGACGTGCTCCAATAAAATGCTTGTTCTCGGTGGAATGACTGTGCTGAAACCAAATCTTATTTCCAAGTCACTAAATCCCCCACCGTAAAAGGCCCACAGTAACGGGAGGACAGAAGATAAAACATATTGATGTTTGTGTCCACGATTGGAAGCACATGTCTCCAGGCTCGGCGTCAGGAACCTAGCGTGCAATCTGTAGGAGTAGGAGGACAAACAGGCGAAGGTTGAAGCTCACCCTGAAGAGAGAGCGCTTGGCCGCCACGCTCAGCTTGGCCCGTTCATCGACCTTCTCTTCATCAGCTACGGAGCGAGAGAGAGAGGCAGAGGACAGAAAGACATTACAGCCTGATACATACATGAGCTGATCAGTAGCACACGGAGGAACCTTCTCCAGGGTATCATTTTTAAACAAGTTGTTTGGTAACATTATAACCGATAAGAACCCAGACCCATTTCTCCTTCAAGGAAGATTATGGGGGATGTTTTCAAAATAGTGTAAAATATTTGAAATGTTACATACACTGCCTGGCCCAAAAAAAAGTTGCCACCTGGATTTAACTAAGCAAATAGGTACGAGCCTCCTATTGGATAATTACTGCATGGGCGATTATCTTTCAGCTGGCAAGAAGTTATTTAACCCCAACTGGTGCAATGAGTTGCTTCTCATTTCATAAACAACCATGTCGAAAGACACATCCCGTGGTCGTGGAAAAGATGTTAGTCTGTTTGAGAAGGGTCAAATCATTGGCATGCATCAAGCAGAGAAAACATCTAAGGAGATTGCAGAAACTATTAAAATTGGGTTAAGAACTGTCCAACGCATTATTAAAAACTGGAAGGATAGTGGGGACCCATCGTCTTCGAGGAAGAAATGTGGCCGGTAAAAAATCCTGATTGATCGTGATCGGCGATCACTTAAACATTTGGTGAAATCAAATCGAAGAAAAACAACAGTAGAACTCAGGGCTATGTTTAATAATGAAAGTAAGAGCATTTCCACACGCACAATGCAAAGGGAACTCAAGGGATTGGGACTGAACAGCTGTGTAGCCTTAAGAAAACCACTAATCAGTGAGGCTAACCGGAAAAAAAGGCTTCAATTTGCTAGGGAGCATAAAGATTGGACTCTGGAGCAATGGAAGAAGGTCATGTGGTCTGATGAGTACAGATTTACCCTGTTCCAGAGTGATGGGCGCATCAGGGTAAGAAGAGAGGCAGATGAAGTGATGCACCCATCATGCCTAGTGCCTACTGTACAAGCCTGTGGGGGCAGTGCTATGATCTGGGGTTGCTGCAGTTGGTCAGGTCTAGGTTCAGCAACAGTATGTGCTCAACGAATGAGGTCAGCTGACTACCTGAATATACTGAATGAACAGGTTATTCCATCAATGGATTCATTCTTCCCTGATGGCACGGGCATATTCCAAGATGACAATGCCAGGATTCATCGGGCTCAAATTGTGAAAGAGTGTTTCAGGGAGCATGAGACATCATTTTCACACATGGATTGGCCACCACAGAGTCCAGACCTTAACCCCATTGAGAATATTTGGGATGTGCTGGAGAAGGCTTTGCGCAGCGGTCAGACTCTACCATCATCAATACAAGATCTTGGTGAGAAATTAATGCAACACTGGATGGAAATAAATCTTGTGACATTGCAGAAGCTTATCGAAACAATGCCACAGCGAATGCGTGTCGTAATCAAAGCTAAAGGCGGTCCAACGAAATATTAGAGTGTGTGACCTTTTTTTTTTGGCCAGGCAGTGTATATGTCACATTGGGCGTTAATGGTAAAAAACTGCATTAATTATTTAATTATTTTGACATGACAACACCACTGTTGTCTATTGGGGTGAAGTGTTAATTCCTCGGGCCCCGATCATTTTTCCACCCAATGATACGAGTTCGAATCCGGTAAACTAAGTTAATTTACGTGACACATGTTTGCACAAATCAGGCTCCAGAGTCGATTATGTGTTATTTTAACCAACTTTATTTCAAAGGAAGGGCAATTTGCTAGCTTCCTATTTCAAAACACAAACAACAAGCGACGTTTCAACCCGAGTGGACTCTTTCCCTCAAAAGACACAACAACGTCAATTCCGGTATGTTTTGACCAGAGACTGTATACGAGAAGGTTTGAAATGGATTTTCTGAATTAAACAATACGGCATTCACGAGGACAGCTACGTGTTCTCTCGCTATTCTCAACATCTGCTGTAACGACGACAACAGTAGACGCTTTCGGCCGAAAGTCGCCAGTTAACAGGGCCGCCTGTTAATCCGTAACACCAGCTCGTTGCAGATAAACAAGCTCAGGCCTCCCACTAATTCTGCATAATGGTGAGTTGTATTTTTATGCCGGTCGTATCATTTTATTACGCCATGTTTATCGCCCACCCTGTGAAGGCCGGTCCGTGAAGATAGTGTTCAAAAATACGTGGCTCAAAAAAGCCATCTTGGAAAGGTTATGGGAAAACAAAATGACATGACCTGTCACATGACCCACCAAGAAGTTCAGTAGGTGTCACTAGGGACGCCATCAGTTAAAATCAAGGATAAAGCTGTTTATGGAACTTTCCAGAACATTTAAAGGACGTGTGACACCTGTGTCACCATGGGTTAAAATAAATCACAGCACTAACTAGCTTGATAAGCTAGCTAGCAGCTAGACATTAAACGCCTGCTTTAGCCTACGTCCATCCAAAAACAAGGAGCCATTTTATTAAAAATGACTAAGAATTGTAAGGGGTAAATCTACCACCATCATCATCGTAATCTACACGGAGTGAGAACAGAAAGCTTGACAGGCGTCTAATATCTTTCTAATACATTTCTCTTGTATTATTCTTACACATAAATAAGTATAGAAGTGTAAAAAATAGGTTATAGAAGTGTAAAAAATAGGATATAAGTGTGTGTGTGTGTGTGTGTGTGTGTGTGTGTGTGTGTGTTATATTCTCCATCTTTAAGGGCTTCTTGGCTGAAAAGCAATGGAGATTGGTGTCGAAGATATGAATATTTAACATCCATATTTGAAAATACTCTTTTGAGGCAACTTTTCACAATCTTTTTCCCAAAAAACTTGACAGCAAATTTGACCGTTGAGGTGCAAAACTCTGAGTTTCAACTAAATCATTTGTTTAGCATTTGTTGGGTCTCAAAAATATTCCATTTATTGTGGCTTTCTTTTTTACGCAACTGTGACTAGTGTCATTGAGGAGACTTTGCAGAGCTGGACAGGTGTGTGAGGCATGGCTGCACACACACACAATCTCTCTGCAAGACATATGACATGACATCACCACACAACTATTCCCTTTGACTGACGCCGCCGTGCCGAGCTGAGCTCTGCTCCCTCTAATTCTCCACGGAGCAAAAAGCGTCCCAGCTGAGTGTTGGCTGATAGGAAGCAGATGAGCTGGTTCTGCTGCGCTGTTGTGCTACTGTGAGCAGCAGTAACGACTCAATAAACCCCACCTCTAAATGTTGGGCTTTTTTGAGTTATTTGGCCTCCACCTTAGTGTCTATTCTTGAAGCTTTGACATAAAGCCTTTGGAAAATTACATTTTATTCATTCGTGGCCACCGGCGGTAACTGTGAAGATCTAGATATCCATGTAGTTTTCATTGGCAGCCATATATGTGAAATAGATATTGTTATGACAGATAACAGTGCCCATCCCACACGGAAACCAGTGTGGGATTGCCGGGATCTCATCAACTGAGCACTGGAATTCAATTTACTCAGATAACCGTGGAGGTAGTTTTTGGTTGGCATTCTCTCTGAAGAAATCAAAATACAGTGTGAGCTTTTCGTCGCATCACGCAAAAAAAACGGCATTGCTTTTACTACATAATGCAACTGGAAAATCCTGCCAAGTAATCTCATTGGTCAAACATGTACAGCCATGATGGTAATTCCACTAAAGTTAGCCACGCTTAACCAATTACCTCACCAACACTTGTGTACAGAGGCTTTAGGAGCTCACAGGTTTTACCTGATCGTGCATTTGTAAAAGTAGGTTGGTAGAGATAAAACCTTTAGAACCACGTTCATCAACAAACATGTATGCATTCAAGACAAGGTGTGTGTGTGTGTGTGTGTGTGTGTGTGTGTGTGTGTGTGTGTGTGTGTGCTTACCTTCAGCGGGAGCAAGATCTGAACTTGCACAGGACCTTCGAAAAAAAAGTGCGAAAAGAAAAAAACAATCAGCAAAAAGTAGTCGTTTCAATGCAACGATGCTAACTGGGTAATAGGAGCAGGTGGTGAGTGGTTGGCGACAGGAGAGAGAAAGCTAGAGATGCTGGAAATGGGATGGTGAGTGTTGGGAGGAGAAATGAAAAAATGGGAACTAGTAAAGCAGACTAAGAATGGAGAATTAGACAGCATTACTGAAGTCTGCTTGGTTCCATGGTCTCAGGGAGTGATTAACAACAAAGGGCCAATTCATGCTCCCTCGGTACAGTCACATGTGATGACTACTGCCAAGGTCCAATCAGAGGGACCTTTGGCCTTTAAGCTTCCCCGCTTGCTAATGTTGTTAGAGGGGTAAAATCAAGGAGAACGTAAGTGTGTACATGTGTGGCTTATGGTATTAATCTGATTATCGTCTTACTACATTCTAAAGAATTACTTATTGTACACATGTATTGTGAACAGCATCTACTTGATGATCAGTATCGTGCACCACAACCTGGTTCGAATCAACATGTCTGTGCATTAGGTATTATAAAAATCAACATTATTTTCCAATTATTTTGCCATGCATGATGATATGGATATTTCCCAGCATTCTTCACTCTCAGCCATGCAGCAGTCCATAGCAGTACCTATCGGTTTCCTGGCGCTCAGCAGAAGTGATGGGCTGCGTCCTAAACCTCTCTGAGGTCTTTCTACTCTCCCCGGGATAGCCATACTGCCAGGGCCTGCGCCCCCTGTCCCTCTCCCCTCTCCACGGGGCCCCGTAACCTGCGAGAGCCCCGTCCCCTGCAATCTCGCTGTAGGGGTCAACCGAGGACAGGGACCAACAGATAGAGTACCAAAAGGAAAGAGAAAATACAGATGGTGAGGGAGAGATGGAGAGGGACTGGTAGCTTTTCTAAAGCAGAGGTTTTTATATTGAGCCACACTCTTGGATTTTAAATATGTGAGCAAGACCATGCAGATTTATTAGCGCTTAACGCATGCACACATTTATTGCCGCCGGTCAGTAACCAAACAAGTCAAACAGCCAAAAAGAACAAAACACATTCATCATAGGAAGCTTTGTATTAGGCGATTAATGCAAGAATGCCATTTCTATTGATTAGAAAAAAACTCTCCGCTCTGATGTCAACTTCAACACCAGCCATAGTTGCTTGTTAGTCATTCAGCAGCCGATGTTGGTCAACAAGCATCAGTGTGAGTTCTACAGAAGCCGACAGGTGAATAGCGACGGTGCAGCATTTTACTTTGCCACCTACAGCTCGTTCCTGCGGCCAGTCGGAGGAGTGGTGGTGCTCTCCATGTAGGAGTGCCTGAGCTGGGCCACAGACACCCGGCTGTCCTGGTGACTCTCTTGGTTGCTAACATCGTCGCCCTCCCTGACCCCTTGGAGGTCGCAAGCATGCTGCAGCGGGTTCCTCTGATTGAACCCTTGTGAATCCCTAGCATCTGACCCCGGGCGGCTTGGGGCTCCCGCTTTGGGCTGGATGTGGGTGGCGGCCACCCCTTTGTGGATATAGATGGCATTGTCCCGCTCTCTGGGCCTGCTCTCTGACGCTTGCAGATGGGAGGTATGCTCCGTTTCATCCCTCCTGGCCCTGGTTCTGTGTCGTCCTCTTGTCGGTTCCTCCACCTCTGCCTCCCTTGCCAGACTCACTGCCCTTGTCATCCCTTGCTCCTCATCCCCCCTTCCTCTCCATGGGTCCTCAGTGCTCCTCTCCCTGCGGCGGATCTCTGAGGGCAGCACTGCTTTTCTGCTCCTCAAGAGGCCCTCTGTTTTGACGTCCTCCGACTCCTCAGTATCGTCTTCTTGTGGCTCTTGCTGAACGGAACCGGACGTAGGACCAGAAGCCATGGACAGGTAACTGGGGTAACTGCCAACTTCTTGACCTCCCGGCAGCCCAGGTCGGGCGAGATGAGCCTGGGAGGGATGCTGAGGATGGGGGTAGACCTGATGGGGCCCTGGTGGATCTGTGTGGTGGCGTGTAGAGGTCTGGGTCTGGGGTCTGCGGTATACTGGTGCTTCTGAAACATTTCCCAGCTCTGGGCTCTTCTGGTGGCCCTCCTCCTTGGCAAGTCTCTCCCTAACTCGGATTCTTCAGGGAAACAAAGGGCCGGTTAACATTTGTCATTAACTCTTAAATTCATATAGAGGACTTGGTCCAAGAAAAGGAGCAGAAAAACAAAGAACTTCTACTCTGATGTTTCTAATTCAGTGTGTTTACATGGTCACCGTGAAGGGAGGAGCCGACTCATTCTCTGGTCTAGTATTAGGGCCGGGTACCAAACCGCAACACGTCTTTAGAATCAGTTTCCAAAAATGTACATTCAAAGCTGTCAGATTTTGTTGTGTTTGCTCAAATATATCTCTATCTTAAAAACAAGTTAAGTTCAAACTATGCTGCTTAATTTTGGGGGAATTCTTTGGCAACATTAAATGCTGATGCGCGGAGCAGTTGTGTTTTGGTAGATTTAAAGAAAATTTTCCTATTCCTTAAAGTAAGGTATTGATTGTTTTTATTGTTGATGATTAACCATTTAAATCTAGATAGTATAGTCACTTTAGCCATGCCTATTTTCAGAATAGGTCAGGCAACTTCGAAATTTGCATGCAACTTTTATTATTCATCTTTCAGCTGAATCTTGGGCCAGTATGTCCAAAGGTTTTCAACACAGGGCAAATGTCTGTCCATAAACTCTTGTTATTATTTGTATTACTTTATCACCATTTGCGATAATCAGGTTCTTAGTTTTGGGACTAACAGCTCCCACTGGGGATGCTGAAATAGCTATTAGCAATTCCAGTGAGTACATCTTCGGGTACAGCACAGACAACTATCACTGGATTACTTTTGTGGGGAGGACAACTTCCACATGTGATGGTGTGATAACAGGCAAGATCGGAAGTTAGGATTTCTAAGTGAATCATTTTGGCTCTATTTGAAATGCCGACTGTGGCTCAGGGGTTGAGCGGATCGTCCTTTAATCGAGAGTTTGGCCACTCAAACTTCTTACTGTCTGCATATCGAAGGGTCGAGGGTTGATCGAGAAACTGAAACCCACTGGTCCTGATGCATAGGTTGGGTTAAACGCAGAGGACGCATTTCATGTTTGTGGTTGAGTTTTAAGTTAATTGTAGCATCTGTATTGCAAAGAAATTTGAAATGATATCTAACCCTATTTGACACAGCACCGACTTCACCGGATTCTTGATAAAAGACGAGAACTAAGTGGAATATGCTCATTGTAAACACAGCCCTTAATAGAAAGTCACTGAAGAGCGGTCAGTAAAACAAGACCACAACATCGCTACCCAACGTTTTATCCTTCATTAAAATATAGATTATACTGAACACAGCAACATGATGTTATGTTCCAAAGCGGAGGGATCAAGAGCTTGTGGGGATGACGATGACAGAGGTTCTTAAACATTAGTTCTTGTGATCAGCCCAGGACCCACACTGAGTCAATGAGATTCAACCCTATGAGAAGAGGAAAGACAGGGTCTAGTCTTGTAGGGAACAGTGCTGGGTTCTGTGCTCATACAGCATGGGTTTAAGGGTTTTGTAAGTCCAGCAGAATGGCAACACGGCAACATGGCAGGTGATGTTGGAGTGAGACACGACCGGCCTGGGTGTACCTCGAGGGCCAGTTGATGAGGGAATGGGTGTCGCCCTCAGCATCAGTCTGCAGGAACCAATCAGTGCTCAGTTTCGCCCTTGTACTGTTCCAAATGGAAACCCGGTGGGAGACAAGTGAATAAGTGGGTGGGTAAATGTCGAGGTTCAGTATTCAGCCTTTTTTCTTCTTCCTTGGAACCCAAATACACACAGACACGCCACTACATCACACACACCACTGACTTCCCGTTGAGCATGACCAGAGTGAGAGTAGGTTTGGACAACGGCAGGATCCTGCTAAGAATACAAGTCCAACACCCCGGAGACCTTTCTTTGTTTTTGTGGTTTTGGGTGAGGCATCACACGCCATATAACATGAACAATAAATCTCTTAGGGAAACACATTTTGCTTATATTAGATCAGATTTGGTGTCAAACTGCACCTATGTTATGTGGAAAATCTATGTTATCAATGCATCACTGTGTCAGGAGGCCAGGACTGTGTAACTGAAGCGGCTATTCAGAGGAAATGCTATGGGGACTGGAAGTCCAAAACCGAAGAATCAGAACAAGACCCAAAGTTATATCTGATGGGAGTGTAATTAAATAGAGCAGAAAAATGCCTATTGCAGAGGTCTTCTAGGGTCCGCTTGATTCTGAGGAACTGAGATCTGACCCGGGACCTGAATCGGTAAACTTATTAATTAGACCCAGTCTAATCAGGTCACTTACATTACATTACATTTCATTTAGCTGACGCTTTTATCCAAAGCGACTTACAATAAGTGCATTCTACGGTTACATACAAGAATGTATCATGAGTCAAGAAGGTACAATTTCGTCCAAAAGTTCAACTACAAAGTGCTATCAGTAAGAGCCATTTCAGTGCTACTATAGTGCTTCATCCTTTATTCAAGGTATAGTCGGAAAAGATGTGTTTTTAGTTTGCGACGGAAGATGTAGAGACTTTCTGCTGTTCTGATGTCAATGGGGAGCTCATTCCACCATCGAGGAGCCAGGACAGAGAACAGTCGAGACTTTGTTGAGTGTTTAGCTCGCAGCGACGGAGCTACAAGGCGATTGGCAGAAGCCGAGCGGAGCGCACGAGTTGGGGTGTACGGTTTTACCATGTCCTGGATGTAGACTGGACCAGATCTGTTCGTAGCACGGTACGCTAGTACCAATGTTTTGAAGCGGATGCGGGCGACCACCGGTAACCAGTGAAGGTCGCGGAGGAGCGGAGTAGTGTGGGTGAATTTCGGGAGGTTAAAGACCAGTCGAGCTGCTGCATTCTGGATGAGCTGCAAAGGTCGGATGGCACCAGCAGGTAGACCCGCCAGGAGGGAGTTACAGTAGTCTAAGCGCGAGATGATCAGAGCCTGGACGAGAACCTGTGTCGCCTTCTGGGTGAGAAGTGGACGTATTCTCCTGATGTTGTGCAGCATGTACCTACAGGAACGAGTTGTTGCGGTAATGTTGGCAGTCAGGGAGAGTTGACTGTCCAGGGTCACACTTACAATTACCAAACTGACTCTTTATAAACTCGTTGGATCGCATCTCTATTATCAATTTGGTCTCCTCTTTTGTGTGTTACAGTGGGTGATTTTGTTTTATTCCATTGTTTTTTTTAGCTGACTATGGAGACCAGAACTTCCTGTAACTAGTCCGAAAGTCTGAGCTACTAAAAAAAATGCTTTTATGCCACAGACGAACAGAATCATGGTTTGGTTGGATCTGGACAGAGACCACCTCTTTCTGTCGGACCAAAGTCCGTCTGTTTTTCAGTTATCAGTTGGAGGTTTCACACCTTCAAAGTCCTTCAGTCCTGACCAAAGGAGATGGGTAAGAAAAGAGCCCTTGATCAAGTAAGTGTTCTGATTAAACAGCCACAAATGGCTTCTTCTAAAGGATCTGGAACTACACAGAAAACTTACACATCCAGGAGAAATGGGCAACATTGATGATTGGCAGAATCTTAAAACACCAGTTTAACTGTGCCCAGTAAAACAGACAGTCTCCAAGGTGAATAATGAACTAAAGGTCATTACATGGTTAAAAAAAGAAAAAGAAGGATGACCTTTGTTCATAACATTTTACAACCAAGTCCTAAAATGTAACCATGAAACCATGAAACAGAGGGGACGCTCTCCTCTGTGCTTCTTTCCCGTCAGGCCTCCCTGGTCTTGATCAAGCCCAGGTGTGGGTCACAGTTCTGACCGTGGAGTCACACTGTGCCGCTCAGTAACACAACACCATCTCTGCACCACAGACACACACAAACACACGCACACCGGCCAAGTGTTGAAACCTGAGAGAGGGATTTAGGAGCAGCAGGAGGAAGCAATGGGATAGAGAATGGCCGCGTATAGTCGGGGGTGTAGAATCATCTTCATCTCTTCGTTAGCAACACGGATTGAAGGGTCAAACCGGGTCAAGACCTGGTCTGGGCCAGCTGGTTGTTACATCACAGATGAGGAGTGTGCTGATACTATCTGTACCGTCAGTACACTATCAAAACACTCCTCAACACTTATCTGCAGCAGCAACGAATCCATCTGCTTCAGATTAAAACATGAGTACCTTTAGGAAAATGAACACTGGCTGTCTCATGGGGTCTTTAAAATCAAATGATAAAGTGAAGATGAGTGCTGTTCTGTTGGGAAAAGACACGCGATAAGAATAAACCCACAGTTTCTCACAGTTGTGTATTTAATGAATGCCTGCTTTAGTAAGCACTGGAGCTGCTAATCAGTATCGGCTCAAACAATTAGAAGGATAATTCCAGTTTATTACTTTTTGGTTGTATTACTTTAGTTTATTAATTTGTCAATCATTTCAGTTCCTAGTGCAGTGCCCGTGCACAGTGGAACAAGTTGAAAACTGAACTATTCTTGAAGGAAGCACCTGGTGCTTTTATCAGTATTGGGGAGCTTCTCAAAGATTATCTTTTAGAAAGTGGGATCAACCACAGAGCCAGAGGTTTACGTTTTCCGAACAGCCTCGGAAATGGCTCGTCCAAACTAAACAGCTCATGAGGGATCCTTTGGGAATTTAGAAAAGTACAGATTCCCCAAGAAATGTCTGTAATATAAACACAATACACACAAACATTTTGCATCAGTCTACCTGGTATATTTTGCAAGGCCAGCGTGGGTCTCAGTGAGACTCAAAGATTGTTCCACAGCAACCTCAGGTTACCTGACCCAGTAAGAAACCACAGTCCTGCCTTGGACAAGTGTGGCTAGGAGGGACAGAGACAGAAATGAAGAGGCGGGAATCTCACATCACGTCGATCTATTTAAGAGAATGATAGAAAGTTCTGGCCCACATGGAGAACATTGAACCCTGTGTATGTGGATTTGAAGGGGAGCTGGGTTCTGGACCCTAGACTAGAGAGAGAATGGTTTGCTAATGAGGTATCAAACACAGAGCACGGGCCACTCCATCGGAACGCTTCATTTCCACTCTGTTTCAGAAATATTGAAACAAGGAAAAGAAACTACTATAAATAGGGATTAAAGACGGCGACGGCAAAAAGTGATCAGAGCACTCACCCGTGTCTGGTGAGGATGTTGTGGGCCTGCTGCTCGATGAATAGGTCCCCAGGAGACACCCCGTGCTTAGGTGAGGAGAGGTGCCTGCTCAGCTTGGGGGAACTGGGTGGCATCCCTGTGACAGAGTGGTCCTTGGCGGGAACCCTGGCCGCTGAGGAAAATGATGTCACGTCCATGTACGAGGAAGAGGACGGAGGCTCCGGCGGAGCCGCTCTGCGTTGATTCTCCAGGTTCATCAGCCTCTCCCTCTCTGTGAAGGAGTCCACCCTGGTCCGACCCGTCTCGTGACCCGGGTCGGGGCGGCCGTGCTGTGGTGCAGCGCGCCCCACCCTAGGGCTGGTGGAGGAGGTCCTGGTGTGAGAACTCAGGGCGATGTTCCGCCCGTCCTCCCCCACAGACTCCCCTCGGGTTCGCCTCTCTGAGCTTTCCGAATCCTTCCGAGCGCGTGTGTAGCGCGCCGGCTGATCTGAGTCCGGCTCCTGGTCTAAAGAGATGCCGTAGCGCTCCGCCAGCTGCCTACGCCGCTCCGCCTTGTAGCGGGCGATGCGTTCAGCCTTGGACTCAAGCTCAGGGGCACCGGTGGTGGAGGTGTAGATGGGCTCCGTGTGGATGGATGGCTGAGGGTCAGGTCTGCAGAGAGCCCTAGACTGTCGCTCTGGAGCCGCCAGCTGCATTTCTGGGCATTCGAATCCCTCCATGCCATACTGCTGGACTGTAACTAGGAGGCAGGAAGAGAACACAGGTCAGCTCTCCCCAGAGAGTCACAGATATAAAAGAGTCAGGCTGCTGCACTCGTCTCACCACCAAAGGGCTCACAGGGATCAGAGGCCCTGGTGTATCGGGGTGTGTCTTCCTCCAGAAGCCGATTGGCCACCAAACTCGGCAGCAGAGACGGATGCACCTCACCCTCGATGCCCTCCAACCGCCGAGCTATACGCTCCTTTCTGCCCACACACAGACGGGGAGGAAGTAGTTGTCAACCTCAGATGTGTTATTATTCCCCCGCAACATTATCATTATCAGAAACTCTTGCAGCCATTTTATCCACTCAGCACCACCGCCTCACCTGTTCATTTCCCAGTCACTTGTGCTCGTGCTAATGCCTTCAAACCGTTTCCTCAACTCAGAGACTAAAGAGACAATAAACAAACACAATATAGTTATGGCTCAATAAAAAATACATCTGCCTCGGCAGTGCCATCCATACCAAAGACAGTTACGGGTGTTAACAGGTTAGATTTGGATTGCAGATGTTTCGTTTCCTGATAGACACTGTTGTCTGTTATTTGTAAAGCTGGTGTTCGGCAGCATTTTATTGGAGTCCAGTATTGAATTATTGTTCAAATCTAATTAAGTAAAAATATATACATAGCTGAAATGCAAAGATATCATTTTGGTCTGTCGTCAGCTTTCCTTACTGGACGGCAGAAACACAACAATTTTGAGTGGGAACCCAATCAATGAATCCCAAACTAATACGTTATTCTGATTAAATATATATGACATGACAGCTGTAGCCGCTGTAAGCTTTAATCTTAAAACTCTTTGAGGTACTTGAAATGAACACTGGAGGTCCCAATCCACTATTGACTGGAAAAGCTTAAAGTGTCTGTTCTTGATATTATTATGTTCATAACCGATCTTTGACAGAGTAGACTGGAAATGAGAAGCTGCTGACGTTACCTGAATGTTTGGTACATTTGTCTTTGATATTATGAACAAACAAGTTTGATTAGAGATTTGTTAGTGTACGAGTCGAGCAAATTCTGGTATTAATAATGCCAAAACCAAACCAGCTTTTAGAACCATTATGTGAAGTCTTCCTTTGAAAGTTAAAAACCACAAGTTTCACTACTGACTGCTGTTTTTCATCTGATCCATGCAATCGGTCTACTTAACAAATTGTTACAATTACAGTCTGTTTTTATTGCCCAAATCAAGACTTGTAAAAAGTGAATCGAAACAGCTCATCAAAGTAACGTTGAGTAGGACTTAACGCACTCTTCTAGAGGCCCATCTCTCTGAGGACTGTGCTCCACCTGGCAGAGAGGTTGCTGTTGCACAACAGGGATTTTCAAAAACCCTGGGAAAGTTGACATTGCCAGGGAACTTTGCAAGCAGGCAGAAATAATTAAAAAAAATCCTTACTCACCTTTGGGGAGATTGGCCAAGAGACTAACATCTATATCCTTAGTGCTTTTTGCCGGGTCGTCTTTTTCGTCGAGGGAGAATTCTTTCTGGAAGCTGAAGGATGCAGAAAAAATACCAACTTGTTATTGAAACCGGGCTGAGCTGTGGGAAACAGCGGGGTTTGTTTATAGGCCCACAGTGTAAGCCATTGTGAGGGGCTCAACTGCACGAATCTGACTTGCATCCAAATCATTCAAAAACAATTGTTTTTGGAAATAAGACCGGTTTGAATGAAGTTCAAGAATCTATTCGATAAGCCAATGGGTAATGGACGGAGCTGCAAAAATACGAACCCAATCATCTAAATACAATCTTTCAACCTGTAAAAAATAATCAAGTCTCGAATCCCCAAATATTTATTTTAGCCCCGTCACTCCCTCGCACATATACACTGGAAAGGTCCCTCTCAGAAACACACAAGTTAATTTATGGATTTGATCACAATACAGCTGGAACACAACTGGCAGTGGATTACTTATGTGAGAATTGGGGAAAACATGACTTTGCGGCCCTGTTCGTTCCAGGAACCACAGAGTTGAAAACACACGGATAAACAGACATCATGGATCACTTTCTATCATAACAGCATCTGTTTTCCTGACTCAACTTCCTCCAGGCACAATGTTTTTGATGGAATATCACAATTTTAAGCTTCTCTTCGGTGTCTTGTTTTGACAGAAGCGTTCGTCACACATGATGTGTTCGAAGACTGTCTAAAAGATGACGATCTTTTACAGCTTCTGGCTACGATTAACGTGTTTAAAGAATAGTTTAAAGAAAACAAGCTTTTTAATCCGGCTGGTGGGTTTTGGGGATAAGATGCTTTCATGTGTTGGTGATTTTTTTATATCAAACATCTTATACGGACCAAGGTTTGTATTCACCGGGTCTTAAACAAGGCAATCTAACACAACAGAACATAATGCGAGTGGTTGACACTTCACGTTTCAGCACATCTTACCTCAAAGCTCTCTTCTGCAGCAATCTGGGGTTGGTCAGTTTAATGGGGGTCTCACTCCAGAGTCCTGTGGACAGCACAGAAGAGTGATTTAGTAACATCACAATGTTCATTTGTTTCAATTCTGAGGAGCAGAACCTCAGGCTTTAGCTTTAATGAGCACCAACACGTTGCAAGGTGACCCATCTGCAGGTGCCTTGGCACAAAACCACATCAGTTAAGTGGACTTCTGTGGAGAAAACAAGTGATGTGGAAAACAATATTCTGCCTGCCTGCCTGCATCACTTCAAGTAATAAGTGAACTGTGTAGTTTAATGTGCCCCCCCCACAAAAAAAAACCCTCAGTAACAAATCATTGCTACCCTTTACATCCAGAGACAGCCTTTGTGGACGTAGCACCGGGTCTGATGGAGGGTTGACTTATGACACAGGGACAGGCGCTGGAAAGTCTGATCACACTTCAAGGACGATGGCGGGAGGGGCCGGGCGAATCAATGTCACTGGGCGGCGCTTTTGTACCCGACGTGAATACGGATGCGGGACGGCACGAAGAGGCGGTGAGTACCAGATTGTCCAATTCCCCTAAAGGTCTGTTGTCTATTGGAGAAATGGCCTAAAGTCCACCTGCCTAAAGAGGAATAGAGCCTCGTTACATTAGCTTTAAGCAAGTCTTGTGAGTAATCGGAGTTCTGCGGAACATCCCTTTGAGGAATGTCTGCTTCAGTTATTGACTTCAAACCTCCAAACGTGTGGTTTTGGCTGCCAGAGCCGCACAATTTCAGGACAAACATGTGGTCCAACTTCTATCCCCTCCGAGTTCACCTCAGGGTGACTGACTCCCCCAATGCTCCACCCCAAAAAAATCTAACCTCTCTCCAGAGGACGCCCATTCCAGATCTGTTAGTCTGAATTAAGGATGTTTGGGCCTTAAATCCCTTCTACTTAAGCAAAACATAATTTGAGAAGAAAGACAGCTTATTTGGAGAGGCCGTTGTGCCTTTTGGTCGGGGAGGGTCCTATTGTTTCAGTTGAGGGGGGATGCGGCTGGTGAAAACACGACTCAGTACTCGCAAGCCTTGAATGATTATCCTGGTCATCTGAAACTTTTGTGTTTTCTTTTGAAAATGGTCCCAAGATTAGTTAGATGACATTTAGATGACAAAAGACACACAGACACACAGACACACAGACACACAGACACACACACACACACACACACACACACACACACACACACACACACACACACACACACACACACACACACACACACACACACACACACACACACACACACACACACACACACACACACACACACACACACACACACACACACACACACACACACACACACACACACACACACACACACACACCTTTTTTTCTAAAAAGGAGTTATGGACATTTATCTTATATTGACAACTTATGTAATAGCACTGGGAAGCGTAAGTCGTGCTGATTCTGGCAGTTTGGAGCACATTTTTTTAAGTTGTCAGTCTGGTTCAAGTACAAAAAAGATTTTACATATTTTTTGGCCATTATGACCATTTATCATGATATCATTTGATTCAGAAGCAGCAAATGCAATGAGTTGATTCTCGTATTCCAAGTTGAAAAAATAAAGTGATTAAGTTCCTATATGATAAAGGATGTCTCCAGTTGTGGATACGTTGAGCTGCAATTCCTCCACAGTTTGCAGCTCCAGGACTTCCCAAGGGATTACTTTCTGTTTACTTCTGCTCTGACTTAAAGACGCGGGTTGAAGATCTCTGAAAACCCTGCAGGAGGCTCATACTCCTGGGCCCCGGACCGAAATGAGCGTGTTTCCCAGCTCTAAAATGTTATGATAATCGTAAAAAGGTCAACATTTTAGTTGACAAACACCAGAATATCCATTCAAGTTACAGTGTGGAACAAAACCAGATGCCACGGTGAAGGTTAATAAACTGCTAGTGTGAAAATAAGAAAGGCATTTGTCCCTCGGGGGCTATTGTCACGTCTAACATATTGAGTTCCCCACAACCCAGACCTGTATTCCTTTTACACCTCATACGGCCTATACGTAATGGCTTGTGGGCCTCAATGCATTCGTCATTCCAGACGCAGGCTACAACAACAAAAACTCCACAATGATCACACATGTGGTGGGGCCTTTGATGCTGGCTGTAATCTACAGAAACACTATGGACTGCTATAGCAGGGAGGGAGCGCGGCAGGAATTCCTCCGCACTGCCCCGCGTGTGTTGAGGCCGTAAAAGCAGCCTGACACTGATAAATACAACGGGGGGGGGGGGGGAATTGACTGTGGGTGTCAATCAATCGTAAACGCTTACATCATCGGAACCCCCGCAAAAAACACCCGGTGTGGTAACCACAGAGGCATCGGGGGCAGAGCATGTGTCCAAATTGAGACGCAGGATTAACTTTCCTGGGATTACGGCGAGCCCCGATAGAAATGTGTCACACTTTAAACTGTCTGATTACGTCGCAGTGCACGGGCATGTTTAAGTCTTAACAATCAAACAGTTACCATCTACCCAACGTCTTCCTCATTGTAAGTGTTGGGGTTCATTTTGTAGAAATACTTAAGTAAAGAGGTCAAAATGAAACACCAAAGTATGGTTTACATGTTGCACTACCTTGCTATTTGCAAGTGCCTTCATCATTATAAGTGCTGATTGTAAAAATAAATGTTATCACCCCCCAAACAGTTCCCCACCTACTCTGCCTTCCCCCGTTGAGCTAAAGCCTCACTGAGGGAGGCTTAAGAAGTAAAGCATTAAAAAAAAACAGATGGCAAATCAGAAATTAGGTGAAGCCGTGGCTGCCAACAGTAGGTTTAACAAAGGGGTGTGACAATAAGATACTATGTCTTTATGAGTTGGCCATACAAGCAGCTCAGTCTCATGTTTAGTTCTGGGGAAGAAACATGACGGCTAACCTGACACGTCTAAACCCTCAAACTAATAACTCCAATGCATGCCAGCCCCTCTGCTCCCCTAAAAGCCACAAAACTGTGGACCACCTGTTGAGGATTCCCAGACGGTTTAGAGGCCAGATCTCAGCACTCTGTTCACACTCAGAAAGTATTACAGAGAACGGTGGGAATGAGAAGCACCGTGCCTATTGCATGGTAGGGGTAGAGGATGTGATAACGTACCTAAATGGTCTAATGCAAACACAACATATACAGTGCATTAGTACATGATACTTCCATGACTTGTTCCAATTACAGGAGGACAGGACTTCTGCATTGATGCCCAGTGACAACACAAAATGGCACGTCTTTTTGAAATATGTGGCCCTAAAAGCTTGGTGAGCTCCCTCGACCAACCGGTCATATTTTAGATTTCATAAACCTGTGTGTTTTTTTTTATTTTGATGTTTTGTTAATGCTGAGTCACTTATCTCCAATAAACTTATGAACATATCTCTGGTAAACATATTTAAAATGGTGTTCTTTTGGGATTCTTTCAGGATGTGGAATGTGGAAGTGCATTAAAGCTGCATTCTCTCTCCTGGCCACCAGGGGGCCGCTCCTCTGGTTGTATAGAAGTCTATGCCTCATATGTTAAAGCTGCCTTCTATCTCCTGGCCATCAGGGGGCGACTCCTCTGATTGTTTAGAAGTCTATGCTTCATGTGTTAAAGCTGCATTCTCTCTACTGACCACCAGGGGTCGACTCCTCTGATTGTATAGAAGTCTATATAAATGACTCTACTTCTCTCTTGATGTATTCCCTCAGTAAACATTGTAAACATGAGTTTATGTCTTAATCTCTAGTTTCAAGTCTTCTTCAATAGAAGCATGATGCTCAATTAGTAAATTATGATCCATCTATGTCACTCCTCCGTAGTCCAAACATGGTCACTTACGTTCACCGGTTGCAAAAAGATGACAACGGCCAAAATGCTAAACTCGAAGCTTCAACACCGTAGTCCACAATGAGTGACATCCACAACATGTCCTCTAACCAGGATGGCTGCAAACTAGCTAGCTTGCTAACGTTTAACAGCTCGTTAGCTAACGGCAGTCTATGTTCACACAATCTATTCAAGAGACACATTTGTTCTACAAATTCCTGTCTGAAATGCTATGCTGCACAGCAGTTTGTCCTCAGAGTAGTTAAATAGAAGTGGACGGTGCTACACAGCTAATAAGCTAAAAACAAGTTCTACGTTTTGGCTTTCTTTTCCCTCAAAAAGGTACGCATTCAGTAAATATGGCTTGCTACTGGTCCACTGGGCATGTTTCAATCTCAAAGTTTACCAAAGTTAAACCCTATGCCAAAAGGAGAAGAACATTTTTTTTAATACATAATTACTTTTCCCTCGGAGTTTCCTTGAAATCAATAAAACGCGAAATCTTTCCATTTAGAATTCAAGTGACACTTGGCTGGTGTGGCTGGTTACACTTCTGGTTAAAATGGCATTGGAGGTTTAGTTAATTGGAATTCAGACAATTAATGTATTATGTGATAGTGATATGAATCTGTGAGCCAGCCACGCGTGGTACGCGCAAGTTCTCTTTCCTAAATGGGAGTCCAATTGGCTGTGAAGCCTAGAAATAGCTTCTTCCCTAGAACAGCCCTTATCTCTGCTACGTAGTGTCCTTGGAGGCTACAGCTGCAGTGCAAAGGACAGCTGGCGAGAAGGCAGGACACTGAACGGAGGGGAAGGGAGTCTGCAGTTTGTTGCCTGCCAACTTCTCAGAGCCCAGATTCCCAGCTCCACAACCAGAGCAACCCCGTCCCCGAGCTCTCAGCTGGAGCATGCGCATGCACCGACGCCACAGAGCCCCGAGTCCCTGCTCTTACCTTGGCTGCAAAACTTGACATGAGTCTGGTAATTTGAGATCCACGGGTTCCGATACATGTTGGCAACAAAGTCAGGGGAGAGGGTCGGACAGAAAAGAAGTTAAAAGAGATGGAAAGAGAGAGAGAGAGGGAGAGAATGAGAGAGGGAAAGGGTCAGCTGCCTAAGAGGTGATGCAGCTACAAAAGCAGTTTGTCAGTGCTCTGGGACAGATAGAGAGGGAGAGACAGAGGGGAGGCAGGTAGAGTTAGAGATAGAGGCATGGGAGGGAGGGAGGGAGGGAGGGAGGCGTCCCAGCCGCAGTGTCGATGCAAGTAAAGGTGGTCCTGGGAGGCAAAGCAGAGGAGTGGTGAAGCTGTGGCTGCAGCGCTTCTGAGATCCACTACCCCCTGCAGCGCTCTGGTTCCTCCAACTAGCCGCTAGGGGCTAACCAGAGCCCACTATCTCAACCTGTGGCTGAAAGCTGCTCTAAGCAGGCTAAGCTCATTAGCCGAGGCAAGCAAATTTGGAGCACAGGGTCCCCGCGTGCTTCAGAATGAGCCTTGCAGACGCAGAGAAGAGGAGTATGTGTGCGAGAGAGACGGTTAGGAGTGTCCCAGGAGCACCGCCTTCCCTTTGGCACACGAGCGGGATGCCAAAGAAACCGGTGCATAGCGTCACAAGGGTGTTGGGAGGGAGGGAGGGGGGTGGATTGAAAAGGAAGTGGAAATAAAACAACAAAGTGAGGGGAAGAGGAGAAAGTTTAAATCAGCCAGATGAGACATTACAGTCGTCTGTAAGACCACACACACACACACACACACACACACACACACACACACACACACACACACACACACACACACACACACACACACACACACACACACACACACACACACACACACACACACACACACACACACACACACACACACACACACACACACACACACACACACACACACACACACACACACACACACACACACACACACACACACACACACACACACACACACACACACACACACACACACACACACAGGGGGTACGGGGCTGGCGCCGAGCCAAACGCTGCTGTACAGTGCTTGAGAAAAAGAAATAAAAAATCGTATCTTTCTGCAGAACAGTGGGGGGTGGGGCTGTCACCACCGAACACGCAGGGCGTCTACATAAAGCAGATCTACAGGATGGAAGCGCTTGCAAATAAGCAAGAAGAGGGGGCCGGCATGAGAGCGCCATTCCCCGAATGTGATTCTCAGAAAAAGCACGGCTCTCAGAGCATTTCTTCTAAACGTCTTGGAAACATACCCTGGGGTTGTCACACCATCACGGACATTCAAACTCACAACTCGGTCGCCTCCCAAGGTGGAAACTCGGAAAAGAAACGCTCTTGACCCGTTAGTTTCCAAATTTGTTTGTTGTTTGTTTCTTCGACTCGTCTGCATCAGGGATGACATCAGACCTATAAAACCCCCCCGACAGCTTCTACCCTGTTTTTAGCAATAATGAGGCTTCACTGCCAAGGACTGGCAAGACGGTACAGGTCGCCGCCGTGATGCAACACGGCTCTTGTTCTCTAATCTTTGTGGTGAATTGTGGGCTTTATTCAGGCAGTAAAACAGGCACATAAACAATGAAAGGTGTATGGAAGCTAAGAAGTGCGCAGGAGGGCTTACAAGAAATGTTGAGTGATGATTAGGAAGTCTGCTGCAGGTATGAGGAATGTGAGCGTACGCTGCGCGGTGCATATAAGAGGACTCACGTTTGCTCCCCATCACAGCCAAAAAGCCAAACAGGAAGTTGCACTTCAAACAACCTAAGGAAGACCAGCTGGGTGCTGACTTCACAAGCAAGCTCTGATTCTCATTATGCAACGTAAACTTAAAAGGTCTAAGGTTTAGTAATACGGCAGAGTTTGGCTGTGAAGAAGCTTTTCTTAAACTATTAGCAATTTATAACCATTTAAATCCAATAAGACCGGTATAGGCATTCCCGTTAGTGTCCCATCTGCTTTGTTTAGAAAGTTTGCTTCTGTAAATGCTCACACAGCAACCAGAGAGCGACACAGAGTGGTTCTAGGAATGACAAAGCTGGATCAAAAAACTATGAAAATTGAAGCCATCTCTGCATAACCTGACAACCTGAAGTGGTGGAACAGGTAAGTCCCCAGAAAGCTACAGCCATTAAGGAAACTACACTGTGACCCTTAAAGGTTCTGAAGCCCATATAACAAACAATATTTGTTTTTTAATTGAAACTGACAGTTAACAATAACTTGTGCCTTAGTGGTGACATTATCGTGCCAAAATATGCAAGCCCCAAGCTTTTGTTCTGTTCGTCCCGTCTGAAATACTGTTGAGACCATGTTACTCTAACACTGAAGCCAAGACAACAGCTACAGATGTGTGCTTTCTCCTCAGATTCAGCTGAATTGATGTTTACAAACGCTTTAGGGTCAGAGTCTGCAGACAACTAGAAAAAGCCACATTTTCTGCATTTCTATGCAAGTGTAAACACTTAAAAGAAGTTGAATAAATATACTAAGATAAGAGAAATCAATTCACTCCAATTCTAGGAATAGGAACGCATCACAGGTCTTATTGACCTGACCCTCTCACGTGTCCCTGTCTCACTGTCAATTAAGAGCAAGTTAAAAGGACTTGAGGTTTGACTTTAAAGTTGAAGGCAGCTGAGTTGTCAAAGTCAACAACTGGAGAGTAAGAGCTGAAAACAGTTGAACTTCTAGCTGAAGTATCAGGGACGCAAGCAATTAAATGTCAGTCAATGCCTGAGCCCCGAAAGCAACCGAAATGTCAGTTGACACACGAGCAGTGAAAGCAGTTAAAGTGGAGTCTCTGAAAGCCCTTTCACGTTATTGTTTCAGTTGAATTCTCAGTGTGTATGTGGGCCCTGGAGGGCCCTGGAGGGACGGTGGCTCGCGGATCAGGCCCTGAGCCGGAGGCCTAACCCAGTGCGTGCCAACGAAACACGGATACCTTCTCGTTTAGTGGGTGTGACTTTCTTTTGCTTATTTCTATACAACCAATGTGTTTATGATTAAAATGTTTACGACAGCACAAACCTCATTATAGATCTAGCCTACTAAATAAATAGAAAAAAACTGCTCAACCTGACAGAGTTTACCAACAGATAAGTTGACTCATCTACTTTCAGAGAGCAGCCCGTTCACTCCTAACAGTTGAAGGAACGGTTACATTACATTTCGGTTGATGTGATCAGTTGAAATGTGAATTTGTTGATTAAATGTTAATGATGATTACAGTGTTAGGGTTGGGCTGATGTAGCGCTAGCTGACTCCAGGAGAAAGACCCTTCAGGTTCTTGAAATTAAAAACAAGGCGGGTCATGTTTAATGTCAAAATAACAGAACCGCTCCACTAATCATCCCCCAAGATGTTCAGTTGCCGGCTCTTTTCAGAACGGCCGCTATTTCAGCCTGGACAGGCTCACATGTGCAGCCAGTCAGTGGGTCATTATTAGATAAACACTTCCAGACTGTCCGCGTTTGCACTCCGAGTGACCTCCAGCGAGCAGAGGCACCCGACAGGTGAAAATCTCGAAAAACACTTGAGAGAGCAGAGAAATAAGCAATAGAAGAGAGGAGTAGAGAAGGTAAGGATATTTATATGCACACATAAAGGGATTTGGACGGAGGAAAGTCGAGGCTTAAACCCCATTTGCAAAGTTGTTTGATGTCTTAGTACTCGGCATGATGGGATTTCAGTACGAAGCAAACAGATTCCCCTATGTGTCCTTTGACCTTCACACAGTCAAAATGCCATGTTAAGAAATAAAATGTTCTTTGCAACATATCACATGAAAAGTGGTTTGACATTAAATCTCAACATTGAATTATCTTAATGACTGAGCCAAAGGTCTCTTCAGGTTTCACCTTTGACCATTTTAACGTTTAAAGTTAAAAGGAACTTTAGTGGTCCGCTTCGGGTCGCTTGCCTTTTGGAACACCGTCATCCAATCCAGCGTTTGGCGGCTGGGTGGTGATCCGGCTCCGGGAGTGGTTGATCCAAAAGGTGAGTCGAGCTTGTGTTCTACTCTACGCACTTTGGACGTTCCTCATTAAAAAAAGCGGTAAAACTTTCATTTTAAAATGGGACAGTTTACCCCAAAATAAAGATAAATGTGTTTCTTGAAACTTAAAGTGGCAGATGAAAGCAAGTAGACATGAGACTTCTTTTCACCATCGATTGATATTAATGACCGCCACAGCAGATGAATCAAGACAACAGGGACAGGAAAGTGCTATATGACCTGCTGTCAATCCCCGGAATTGGCCCTCCCCACAAGGGTCCATGATGTCATCAAAACTGTCCAACGAATGAGGTACACATCAGCCCAGATGCCTCCATATTTGGTCCTCTTGGTTTGTTTGTAAAAAATTCAGTGTGAACGTGAAATGGACCACAACTTAAAAAGCAACAATGTATCTTTTCTTTTCTTTGGTTGGACCAAATTAAGGTTGTAAAAGTGAACTACAACTTTATTTTAATATTATTTAATGTTTAGATCAACATTTTTAGTTCTCAATACATACGTTTTCATGTTATGCGAAAAAATATGAACTGTAATAATTGAAAATAAAATACAATGTTCAATTGAATGCCATAAATCCAGATATTTTACAAACTTGCAGCCAGAAGACAAAATGGACCTGTTTATCAGAACAATCTGTCCTGCTATGAATGTAAAGTGTTCACGGACCCGGCCAGTTACCTTGAATGACACGGTGCATATGTACCTTTAGTGGCACCCTGGGGCTGCAGGGCTTCTTCAGTCAGATATGACAACCCTTAAACTTCAAGACACTCCTGAACCAGAGCCTTGAACCTCGTTATCAACTTCCTTTTATAACAGTCTTTACGGTCGAACTGCAAATAGATACACCACAACAACGCTGACCTTCTCTGGCAATCATACAGCGTATTAACGCCCAGAAACACACACACGCACACACACCTCAGCGAGGCCTTCCCAAAATAAAACCGATAAGGTCTTAAGTAGGGAACTCGGTGACTTTAAGTGGAGCGCTCCAAGAGGTCCAGTGATTTGTGCCTCGAGGCCTATCACAGAGCTTATATTGGGTCCTGGGCATCAGCTATGCCTCCATTAGACCAATGAAAGGATCAAGGTGGTTTCCATTACCAAAAAAACCTCAATGCATGTCTTCTCCTGTACAGCACTATGTGACCTTTGTCTGTGAAAAGTGTGATATGAATCAATTCAATATTGTGGAGCTGAATAGACATCCTCACTATCCTCAGTCTTGTATGTAAAAATGATCACTCCCTCCAATATGTCGCAATTGCAATATCATTACATTACATTTAGCTGACACTTTTATCCAAAGCGACTTACAATAAGTGCATTCTACGGTTACAAACAAGAATCAGAACAACAAGAATCAAGAAGGTACAATTTCATCAAAGGTTCAACTACAAAGTGCTATCAGTAAGAGCCATTTCAGTGCTACTATAGTTCTACATCCTTTATTCAAGGTATAGTCGGAAAAGATATGTTTTTAGTTTGCGACGGAAGATGTAGAGACTTTCTGTTCTGATGTCAATGGGGAGCTCATTCCACCATCGAGGAGCCAGGACAGAGAACAGTCGAGACTTTGTGGAGTGTTTAGCTCTCAGTGACGGAGCAACAAGGCGATTGGCAGAAGTTTCTCAGTGATCAAGAGACCCTCGAGGCATGCCGTGCACCTGAAGTCCCCAGGCACACACACTCTCTTGCAGCACATCTGGTCAGTACGAGCAAGCCAAGGAATTTGTTTCCATCCCTGAGCGCTGAGGACACCTTCCCAAGAACTGTCATCCTGGAAGAGGGAGGGGGGGGGGGGGAAGAGAGAGAGAGAGAGAGAGAGAGAGAGAGAGAGAGAGAGAGAGAGAGAGAGAGAGAGAGAGAGAGAGAGAGAGAGAGAGAGAGAGAGAGAAG
This sequence comes from Cottus gobio, assembly GCA_023566465.1. Taxonomy (NCBI): domain Eukaryota; kingdom Metazoa; phylum Chordata; class Actinopteri; order Perciformes; family Cottidae; genus Cottus; species Cottus gobio. The sequence goes on along the minus strand of CM042234.1, from coordinate 16,729,948 downwards.
AGAGAGAGAGAGAGAGAGAGAGAGAGAGAGAGAGAGAGAGAGAGAGAGAGAGAGAGAGAGAGAGAGAGAGAGAGAAGAGAGAGAGAGAGAGAGAGAGAGAGAGAGAGAGAGAGAGAGCGCTTGCGTTTCTCAGCCGAGCGGACGATCGGGCGGGACCGATCGGTGCCTGGCAGGATGCACCGTTCTCCAGAGTCAGAGGCTGGGAACTCAGTGAACTGGGAGCTCTGTGCAGGTCTGCAGCAAGCCATCAATGGTGTAGGGCGGCCAAAACTACGACCTGCAGGCCAACTGCGGCTCGCCATTTCAATGGCCCATGGCAATTTTTTTTTAAATAACTGATGACCATTTAACAGACAATTAAGGGTGACTTAGCCTTAGTAAGATAAAACCTAGTGTTACACGATCATTTATGGTCCACGCTTCAATTTTTAGATTTTCACATGAAATATTTTTCACCAAACCGTGGTTGATTCCTCCACTCCTCAGCGTCTCATGAGTCGATCTGCAAAGACTTGTCGACATATTGTCAACACGTGGTTGGCGGTACTGCACGGTCAAGAGGCTTTGCCAGAGACAATTTGTTCAAAAATCTTTGGTCTATCGTGCGAAGAGAAGTCCAGAATTCAGAAAGTTATAAAAATGTATCTAATAAATAATCACTCTAATAACTACACAACAAATACAAAAGATATCCTATGGGACAGAGATCCGGTGACACTTGTGTGAATGTGTGAGGTTGAGGCCCTGACATATATTTAAATTTGTTGATTAGACAACACATTCAATTTGAAGACGCAACCATTGATTCTGAAACATTGTGATGGGCATTGACACTATTTTATGACACTGTACGTCCAAAATAAATACGACCAAATACATCACATCTTGAACTATGCTGCCAGTTGAGTCTGACAAAAAACGATCAAATCAACAGGGTGCAGAGTTTATTATAGCAAACCGAGTTGAGACACACTGTGCAAGTCCAACTATGGTGACAGAACAGTAAACACAACAATGGTCTTAGGGCAGTCCAAGCCCTAGTGTCCTCCCTGGGTTTGGTCTTGACAAGCGGGCGTCCAGGCTAAAATAAGGCTCTTAACGGCAGTATGAGACATGTCCAGTCATGGTGCTCCTGTCAGTGAGACATTAATCTGCATATAGGGTCAAACATTTGTCTCCAAACACACTCCTGTAGAGAGAGGAGAGAGGGGTGGGGGGAGGGGTATGTATATGGATGGAGCAGCTCCTGTTAAACTGACAGAAACAAATCTCCAACTTGACAGGCGGATAAGCCATCAGAGGCCCCAAAAGGAAAATGAAACGCTCAAAATGATTACCTGTCCCCAGACACAACACAGCTCCATCAATACCTTGACTCGTGAACACAGCGCACTTCCTCTCAAACGCCCCACCCACCCACGACAGTCTGACAGCACCACCGACAGCTGAGGAAAGTGACAGTGACACAGCCAGAGACGGCAGACAACATCTCGTCCCACGCTGGAAATCAGATCAGACCTCAGACAATTAAGTCACTGTGAACTAGGACTTGTGTATATTTGGAGCGGATGGCAAAAATAAAGCCTCATCGCTCAGGGATCGCAATTTAAATGAAGCGTGCAAAAGAACATCAGAAGCACCTTTCTTGATAATCACAGGTTTAAAAAAAACAGCTAAATTACAACATGGGTTTTGATTGTTGAGCATAGTGCTAAAATAAAGACATGCATAAAGACGGGGCTATGTCAATGTAAAAACGTGTGTAAAGAATTGTTTGGGGTGTGTGTGTGTGTGTTGCCCTGTTGGGCAGCACTTTATTTCGGTCTGCGTGCCCTGACAGAGCGAGAGCAGGTGCAGCACAATGAACAACTGTAGTCTCACCAGCCAGTCACTCCCTGCTGAAAGAGTCACACATGGGGAGCTCAGCCGAGTCAAAAGCTCACCTCGGACCCATCATTTCCTCAACGCACATTGACACAGATAAATGCACCTACTGGAGGTACGGATCGGCAGTTCCACATATCTAAAAGAATCCGAACACGCGATGAATTACTGACACAGGAAGGTTTGCTGGGATTTGATGCCGAGCTACTTCTAGGAAACAGAAAACAGCAGAATGCAGCAAGGGTCTCGCAGTCGCATCAGAAGCCGTTAAAAGGCAAACCATTTATCCTACACATAAGGAATCTCTCTGTAATGGCATTGATCCTAAAACCACCAAAGATATGACCTTATTGATGACCGTATAAAAAGGTTTCACCACCAAAGTCATTCAACAACTGCGACAAACAACAAATCGCACAGATCATCAGAAGAAAGCCACATACCTTCTTGACGCAGGGAGTCTTCTCAGAGAGCCATTGAGTCTCGAGTGTCTCAGGTGGGTACAGTTAGAAAGTTAGCTAAAAGTCAGAGTCTTACTGGTTCCGCAGTGCCTCGAGAAGGTCAGAGCTCTGGAGGCTTATGGACTGGACTACTGGGACGTAAAGATAGACTGGCCCGCGGGCCCCGGCCAGCTCACACACACCTCCCCCCACCCACGTTCTATCTACAGCCCTCCTTTAGGGACGCATGTGTTGTGGCTGGATCCCCGGCAGGCCTGAACCCGAGGGGCGGGTGGGTGGGTGGTTGGTAAATTTAGAACGGTGCTTTCCCACTCAGTCGGGGCCCGGCCAGATCAATCAAATGACGACAGTGACAAGTGGTGTCATGAGGCCAATCCAACTGACTGTCACTGACAAGTTATCCTGAATATTCTGGCATTCAGGTACAGACAACAATGTCCATTTCTTCTTTTTTCTTCATCTGTCCTAATTCAACAGCTATAGTCACAAAACACTCCTTGGATAATTTCTGAAATGATAAGTCAATCATCAAAGAGTTAGTAAATTACTTTTTTCCAGTCCAAAAATGTATCGGTAGTTATAGAATAAGGAATACTTTGAGTTTTGTCTATAAATAAGACAACAGAGCAAATCTATAAATACAATCTGGGCTACTTGTTACCTTGTTTTAATAAATACATATCTATTTATGGAAGGTTACAATGAGAAATGACAACTCATCTTTAGTTGGACTTCCTCCGCCGATGATTTTTCACACCCCACATGCCCAGTTTGTAACGCAGGGAATATGTTAACAACTTGTACTCTAAGGCCCAACTGAAATAAGCTTGATGACATCACTCGGGTTGTTTTCTAAAACCCAAGACCCCCCCCCCAACTTGCTTTTCATGGAAAAAGTGTTCCAAATTGAATCCAGAGAGGAAAACCCATACCCCCACATCAGACCTGACCTTGGAACATTGGGTTCAGCCTCTGGGACTGAGCATATAAAAAAAAAAAAAATAATAATAATAATAATAATAATAAAATTAATTTTAAAAAAAAGAAAAAAAAGTAAAATCCCTGTCTCACAAGTCAATATAAGTTAATTGTGTCATGTTTATAACACTATTACACAATAATTATAAACATAAACCATAAGCATGACTTAAAGTGACTCAAAAACGACCAAGTATGGACCCCGAGTTTTGAGAAATGCTGATTAAAAAAGTTAGGAACTAGCTAGAAGGCTAAACTCAACGGTTTTAGAATCCTTAGAGCCTACAGAGTCTGCCAATACCATTCCACTCACACAAAGCCTCGCAATGACATGCACAAGAATGTCATTTGTGTCCAGCAAAAAATATGAAAATTGACTTACTTATGGCTGAAATATGAATATTCCAGGCCTTCCTGCTCCCTACTGACAGCTAAGGCCAAGGAGCACCCTGCTGCAGTGAAACGAGCCCCGTTCAGGGACAACCGAGGACTGTGGGAACTTTCATGCTTGAGCGGAGTTAACATGAGTTCTCGACATTTCTCTGAACTAAATAATTATAAATACTTAACTTCACTCAATCAAAGCCAAACTTCGCACAGATACTCCTACAATATTGAGCTATTTTATAGTAATTTAACTGAACCAATTTAAAAGTGTTCATATCGATGTGTAAGGTAATAAAAATTTACTTTTAACATCGTTTTTTTCAAAGAAATACATCTTTTTACATTTGTTTTTTGTATGTGTATTATCATAAACCAATATACCACTAACACATATATGGCCTTATTATCTATCTTCACAAGGGTCTTCTGTATTTTATAGCTTTTTAAATTTTTCAAATAGACCTTGTGAATGAGGAGATAATCAGGATTTAATATGAGAAAAAAAGCATCCGCAATTTTGGCTAAAAACATTGCTGGGGTGCAAAGTAAGGACCTACATATTAAAAAGGTTTTCTCTCCGAAACAGACCTCTGCCGGTCTCTGGGGTCAACTCAGCCGTCAGCCCAAATGGCCACACACAAACAAACTATATACCAACCACAGCCAGCAAGACCCAATGTTTGATATACAACACAATTACATTACATTTCATTTAGCTGACGCTTTTATCCAAAGCGACTTACATGATATACAGTAGACCGTAGACACAGCAACGGTGAGCAATGAGGGTTAAGTGTCTTGCTCAAGGACACAACGACGCAGACTGCCGGAGCCGGGGATCGAACCACCGACCCTCTGATTGAAAGACCGACTTGCTAACCACTGAGCCACAGTCGCCCATAATAATTAATTAATTTTATACGATTTGTCCTTGAGTCCAGGTGGAGACTGGTGCCAAACTTAAGGAAAGTTGTGTTCTGTGGAGAAAACAAGTGATGTGGAAAACAATATTCTGCCTGCCCGCCTGCATCACTTCAAGTAATAAGTGAACTGTGTAGTTTAATGTGCCCCCCCCCCCCCCACAAAAAAAAACCCTCTAACAAATCATTGCTACGCTTAACATCCAGAGACAGCCTTTGTGGACGTAGCACCGGGTCTGATGGAGGGTTGACTTGTGACACAGGGACAGGCGCTGGAAAGTCTGATCACACTTCAAGGACGATGGCGGGAGGGGCCGGGCGAATCAATGTCACTGGGCGGCGCTTTTGTACCCGACGTGAATACGGATGCGGGACGGCACGAAGAGGCGGTGAGTACCAGATTGTCCAATTCCCCTAAAGGTCTGTTGTCTATTGGAGAAATGGCCTAAAGTCCACCTGCCTAAAGAGGAATAGAGCCTCGTTACATTAGCTTTAAGCAAGTCTTGTGAGTAATCGGAGTTCTGCGGAACATCCCTTTGAGGAATGTCTGCTTCAGTTATTGACTTCAAACCTCCAAACGTGTGGTTTTGGCTGCCAGAGCCGCACAATTTCAGGACAAACATGTGGTCCAACTTCTATCCCCTCCGAGTTCACCTCAGGGTGACTGACTCCCCCAATGCTCCACCCCAAAAAAATCTAACCTCTCTCCAGAGGACGCCCATTCCAGATCTGTTAGTCTGAATTAAGGATGTTTGGGCCTTAAATCCCTCCTACTTAAGCAAAACATAATTTGAGAAGAAAGACAGCTTATTTGGAGAGGCCGTTGTGCCTTTTGGTCGGGGAGGGTCCTATTGTTTCAGTTGAGGGGGGATGCGGCTGGTGAAAACACGACTCAGTACTCGCAAGCCTTGAATGATTATCCTGGTCATCTGAAACTTTTGTGTTTTCTTTTGAAAATGGTCCCAAGATTAGTTAGATGACATTTAGATGACAAAAGACACACAGACACACACACACACACACACACACACACACACACACACACACACACACACACACACACACACACACACACACACACACACACACACACACACACACACACACACACACACACACACACACACACACACACACACACACACACACACACACACACACACACACACACACACACACACACACACACACACACACACACACACACACACACACACACACACACACACACACACACACACACACACACACACACACACACACACACACACCTTTTTTCTAAAAAGGAGTTATGGACATTTATCTTATATTGACAACTTATGTAATAGCACTGGGAAGCGTAAGTCGTGCTGATTCTGGCAGTTTGGAGCACATTTTTTTAAGTTGTCAGTCTGGTTCAAGTACAAAAACGATTTTACATATTTTTTGGCCATTATGACCATTTATCATGATATCATTTGATTCAGAAGCAGCAAATGCAATGAGTTGATTCTCGTATTCCAAGTTGAAAAAATAAAGTGATTAAGTTCCTATATGATAAAGGATGTCTCCAGTTGTGGATACGTTGAGCTGCAATTCCTCCACAGTTTGCAGCTCCAGGACTTCCCATGGGAATACTTTCTGTTTACTTCTGCTCTGACTTAAAGACGCGGGTTGAAGATCTCTGAAAACCCTGCAGGAGGCTCATACTCCTGGGCCCCGGACCGAAATGAGCGTGTTTCCCAGCTCTAAAATGTTATGATAATCGTAAAAAGGTCAACATTTTAGTTGACAAACACCAGAATATCCTCCTAACAAAAGGACAAACTGGGCGAAGACTTCCACGGTGGTTTTGAGCATCACAGCAAAGAGCACCATCTAGTGTTGACAACGAGGCACAACCACCCCGTCCTTCAAGAGTTCACGACAGCCGATATCTTTATGGCTGCGTGAATAGGTGAAGAGCAGGTCTGGACGCGGGGGCCAGGCTCTTCAGCAGGGCCTTTGTTTTTTAAGTTAGGCTTTTCAAAGTGATGGGGTTCAGCCCCTCCTGAGCCAATTAGCAGAGAAGAAACATTAGTTCTCCCCAAGTCAGCTGAGAAAGGTTCAGAGTGAATGTGATTTCAATTTAGCCGCTCGTTTGGCAAGAGCTGGATGTTGATTGCTAACATGCTTCCCGACCACACTGAGCTGTCAGCACAACACAGGCGACCGAGGGCCAAGGAGTTCGCCTCCTGTTTTTCCATAAACAGTTGCAGGCAGACCACAACAATGTCCCGGGATACAGGAAAAACTGGAAATAGGCGCACTATTAAAACCCTCTCCCACTCCTTCACCGCCCAGCTTTGATGAGGGGCGGTCATGCCGGCAGAGCTCACTTCTGTCATATTGTATGCACCCATGAACACAGGGCATGGGGCAGTCCCGTGACGGGTCCGAAACCCAGCAGGAGACGCCAGGATGAAGCGGCGGCACATACAGTGCCTTGTGAAAGTATTCGGCCCCCTTGAACTTTGCGACCTTTTGCCACATTTCAGGCTTCAAACATAAAGATATAAAACTCTATTTTTTTATGAAGAATCAACAACAAGTGGGACACAATCATGAAGTGGAACGACATTTATTGGATATTTCAAACTTTTTTAACAAATCAAAAACTGGAAAATTGGGCGTGCAAAATTATTCAGCCCCTTTACTTTCAGTCAGCAAACTCTCTCCAGAAGTTCAGTGAGGATCTCTGAATGATCCAATGTTGACCTAAATGACTAATGATGATAAATACAATCCACCTGTGTGTAATCAAGTCTCCGTATAAATGCACCAGCACTGTGATAGTCTCAGAGGTCCGTTTAAAGCGCAGAGAGCATCATGAAGAACAAGGAACACACCAGGCAGGTCCGAGATACTGTTGTGAAGACGTTTAAAGCCGGATTTGGATACAAAAAGATTTCCCAAGCTTTAAACATCCAAGGAGCACTGTGCAAGCGATAATATTGAAATGGAAGGAGTATCAGACCACTGCAAATCTACCAAGACCTGGCCGTCCCTCTAAACTTTCAGCTCATACAAGGAGAAGACTGATCAGAGATGCAGCCAAGAGGCCCATGATCACTCTGGATGGACTGCAGAGATCTACAGCTGAGGTGGGAGACTCTGTCCATAGGACAACAATCAGTCATATACTGCACAAATCTGGCCTTTATGGAAGAGTGGCAAGAAGAAAGCCATTTCTTAAAGATATCCATAAAAAGTGTCGTTTAAAGTTTGCCACAAGCCACCTGGGAGACACACCAAACATGTGGAAGAAGGTGCTCTGGTCAGATGAAACCAAAATTGAACTTTTTGGCAACAATGCAAAACGTTATGTTTGGCGTAAAAGCAACACAGCTCATCACCCTGAACACACCATCCCCACTGTCAAACATGGTGGTGGCAGCATCATGGTTTGGGCCTGCTTTTCTTCAGCAGGGACAGGGAAGATGGTTAAAATTGATGGGAAGATGGATGGAGCCAAATACAGGACCATTCTGGAAGAAAACCTGATGGAGTCTGCAAAAGCCCTGAGACTGGGACGGAGATTTGTCTTCCAACAAGACAATGATCCAAAACATAAAGCAAAATCTACAATGGAATGGTTCAAAAATAAACATATCCAGGTGTTAGAATGGCCAAGTCAAAGTCCAGACCTGAATCCAATCGAGAATCTGTGGAAAGAACTGAAAACTGCTGTTCACAAATGCTCTCCATCCAACCTCACTGAGCTCGAGCTGTTTTGCAAGGAGGAATGGGCAAAAATTTCAGTCTCTCGATGTGCAAAACTGATAGAGACATACCCCAAGCGACTTACAGCTGTAATCGCAGCTAAAGGTGGCGCTACAAAGTATTAACTTAAGGGGGCTGAATAATTTTGCACGCCCAATTTTCCAGTTTTTGATTTGTTAAAAAAGTTTGAAATATCCAATAAATGTCGTTCCACTTCATGATTGTGTCCCACTTGTTGTTGATTCTTCACAAAAATAGTTTTATATCTTTATGTTTGAAGCCTGAAATGTGGCAAAAGGTCGCAAAGTTCAAGGGGGCCGAATACTTTCACAAGGCTGTGTAATTAAAATGGAGACGCAATAAGAGTCGGTTTAAGGTTGGAGACAGACAGATATTTGGATATTTAAAAAGCAGTCTGCCTTTTTATTGGCATCGTTTTGTTTTTTTTATGACATTCAGGGTCAAGAGCAATAGTGGATTTATGGGTTAAAAAAATAACCCATAAATAAAAAGTAATTAATGGTTGCATTGCTTGTTCAAAAAGTAAACGTTAAATAATTGCTTAACCCTTTTGTAAAAAAAGTGTTCAAAGCAGCCCTTCAATTTATCAAACAAAAAAAGAAATCAAAGCGAATACTTTGAGTAGCAATCTGCCCCAAAAAGAAAAAAAAATAAATTTACTTCCCTCGTTATCAACCCCCAAAAAAAAGACTGTTTCATGGAGCTCTGCTCTCCCAGACTGCTTGGTAAGCCTCCAGATGTGCCATGGCGGTTCGGATCAAAGCCACTTCCTCTTGCCAAACCCAACCTCTTCCCACCTGTGATGCAGGGCCACATCAGGCCCACAAAGGAGACGGAGCTCACCCACGAGCACCCGTTTTTAGGTCGTGGTGTCGTTCTGCAGCCACAAATAGAGCAGATAAGAGCCTCAGTGAAGGCAGATAAAGAGGTCAGTGGGTGAAGGAAAGCAGAAAATAAATAAGAGGGTAGAAGAGGCTGCATGGGTGTGATGAAAGCACAGCGCCAGACACAAAAAAGAGGGGGAGACGAGACAATAAAAAAGGTAGGAGGGAGTAGAGGTGCAGGAGCTTTTCCAGTCTCCTCTCCTTACTTCACCTCTCATCTACTACTTGCTGTTATGCACCCTTTTTCTTTCCTCCGCCAAATTCTACCACCCGGGCTGCTGGCAGATCCCATTAATGAGCGGACATACTCTGCAGGAGCAGAGAAGAGCCACTGGAGATGAAGGAGGGACTGTACCTTTCATAGCTTCCTGTCGTTACTTCTGACGCAGATTACCTCCAGCTCAAGTCCGTATCCACGGTCTCGAGCAGCAGCAGCACGAAGGGGAGGAGGAGAAGGCAAGGACATGGAAGAGAAGAAGAGCGAGACAGCCAGAGGATAGGACTGGAAAAGACTAGGAGTCACATGACCAGACTGGAGGGCCCACAAAAAACCACAGGGTGGGTTTTGGCGGCGGCACTGCTGTTGGCCCGTGAAGGCAGCGGCAGGAGCAGTTGGAGGGAGTCGGCCTGGTATCTGGGGGAGGGTCAACCGGGATCGCAGCCAAGGGTATATCACCGGGAGGGGGGCGGGGGGATCGAGTGTGTCTGACAGCCATTATGGTGATGGAGATTTGTCCTAATGAGGACGTACTGGTGGGAGGGGGAGTTGAGCCGAGTAACCCAGCTTAGAGGAGGGGAGAAATTCTTTATAATTCCCTTCCAGCGGCCCTGATGAGTCCAAGAGAGGGGACAGTAAACCAGAAAAAGCAACGGCTCGGAGGCCGAGAGTAACAGCTCACCCACAAGACCGTAACGGCCGTAACTGACAAGCGCCGACACACACTGTGCGCAGATGAGCGGCGGTGCTGCATCACTCCTTCTTGACAGTTTGAGGGATAGTTTTCCTCCAGGTCGGAGGTCAAACGGGCAGATCTGGCGCTGCGCTATATATCAGACCTACAAGGCTGACTACAAGCAACTGAAGACAGTCGGTTTCTAAAAAGGGTCTGCAGGCAATGTACAGTGACACAAAATGCTGAGATGAAAGGTGATGCAGCATGACTTTGAGAATAATCTGTATTCTGAAAGCCAAACATTTTGACCACAGACTTCCAAGGTTTTGTATCAACCTGGAAAAGTGCCATTACACAGTGGGCCGCTAGAGCTCTCGACTGAAACTAAAAGCAGATAAATGAAAGTCTGTGGCCCCCCGAAAGTCTGCTTTCAATTGTATGAGTAATTTACTAAACACACAAGCTGCATTAAACACAAAGTGGCAACATTAGCATTCACTCGGTGTCGTGTTCCTGAGAGCGTCATAGTGCAGATGGTTGCTAATAGAGGTGGAAGAGGTTCACCCCCCAGGACTGAGGCTGCCATTGTTCAGACTATCACATGATACATGTTATTTACATTTACAACATCCACTGGTTGTTGCAGTCTCCGAGTCTAAAAACTGTAGTTTTTCCCACCAACGACGCATTAGTTGTTTACATAACTCGCAGGGAAGGCCGAATGTTGCCACATAGCAGGTTTTCCAGAGCTTTTTTTTTGCTGGAACCAGCTACTGCTGCGAACGGGGTTGATGAGGTTTGTGGGGTCAGAAAACCCAAACAATGTGTAGTTGTGTAGGGCTTAGGGGGAAGTTTAACAATCTATGACTATTATTTCCTCGTAAAATCAAGTTTGATTAAATTTAATTCATTGTATGTTGAGACAAAAAAATTAAAACACATTGATCAGCGCATCTTTAAAAAGGGCATCTTGAACCTAAGCTTTTAAAGATTGATGCCGTTCCATGTCAGGTTTGGTCTCTTACTTCCGGTCGCTATTGCTGGCTTCGGACAGAAGGGAAATGCAGGTGAAGGTGATCACAAGCAGAAGATGTCAACCCACACAACGCAACATATTCCCACTGCCAGTGGAGACAGGAAGTTAGATAGAGGACAATATAAGCACTCCCTTGTTGGGGAGAGGCAAAAAGATCAAGAGCCACGGTCAGGGAGAAACCTCCAACCCAGTGGAGTAGAAGAGCAGGGACCAGCTTGAATGAAGCATCGTGGGCCAGACGAAGAACCACGAGAGCACTTCTGAGCCTTTCAATCATTATTGTGTCGCAAAACACACAAACAAAGTGCCAAGCCCGTCAAAGGTCTCGAGTTGAGCGAGGCCCATGCTAAGTCCTGCAGGAACAGAGAGCGTGAGTACACACACACGGCTAAAATATGTGGCAAAAAATAAATAAAAAGGGGCCAAAGACGAACCAAAGACAATACTGGGCTCTTTCAGCTGTGTGGCAGGCTTATTTTGTTATGTTCACAGACCCTACGTAGCCCAAACCGGGCTTTGACACGATCTCCTGAAGAACACAAGTGCTCCTCGTGCATGTGGTAGGATTACGCGGTCTTGGGTGTGTATGCAAACAGGGTGTACACACCCGTAGCTCCTACCGTCCCCAGCCAGCCTGTGTATGCATGCTTGCCTATAAAAGGAAGCAGGCCCTTGCATCGGACCAGGGACGAGCAGCACCAGGTGTAGGTAGGAGGGTGGGTGTGTGTGTGTGTGTGTGTGTGTGTGTGTGTGTGTGTGTAGCACCTGGAGCTGCTTGATAACATTCAACATGGTGACCTCACACACTGGGCTGCGTCAGGGTCTGTTAATGGGAGTAGGCATGGGTGAAACAGATATATTTAAACCCTAGTGGAGTGCCATGTGGGTGGGGCTTCCCCCCCACCATCCCACGCGACCAAGAAGCTCAAGGCTGTCACTCAGATGTGACTACGCAAACTGAATTGGAAATGTTTCCACTGAAGCTACAGGCGTGGCCCATTAGCGACCACTATTCGATTCAGAATCACGGACTTTGTAAAGTATCCCATTTCAGGATGAGTCAGGTCCATCTCATTCCAAGACCCCGACTAGGACTCTTTCACTGACGCATGCGAGGCGGGATGGAGGGAAAAAACACTTCAGTGCACTTCAGTATTAGATCGCTGGGTAACTGTCAACAATTGTTAGCTTCTAAAGTATGTGCAGCAGATATGCAGCCCGCATATGATTCTAATTTATGGAAGGAGCACTGTGGCTGGATTTGGTGATGTATGGAGTCATGAGGGGGCCAGGGGGGCTGAGGAGCAGCAGGAAGCTTTTGCTAGTTTTGGTCCACCTTTCATATTGGTTATGGTACAGTTGTAATCACCTATTCACTAAATGTATTGAAGAAAACAACTTTTCTATAATCAACTCAGAGCTTGTGTGGTGGTTTGACAGCATAAGGGTACAGTTTAGATATTCAAGTGAGTAAAGAGAAACGGTGGTGGGGACACAAACAGGATTTCCAGTTGGAAATGACACTGAGCTGGGATCTGGGCAACGTTATTAAAACAGCAGTTCATTGGTAGGAAACAGACAACAGTTTGGCCGGATGATTGAAGGGATATGAAAGGTTTTTATTTATTTTTCTACAAAACTGATTTTCTTTCGGAGTTTCAGAAAATGGTTCAGATTGAAACAAAAAAAAAGGGGAAAGAATTGCTTCGGTGGAACTGCTCGACATTCATGTCAAGGAGACGGTTTGAGGTCACAAATCAACGGTTCTGGGGAGCGACCAAAGCAACTTCATACGGGAGGTAAAATATAACAATAAGTGCAACAGAAATAACGGTAACAACCCCTCATCCCACTGTCCTCGCAATTAGGGAAGATGGTAGAACTCAGTAAACTGTGATGGATAGTTATTGTGTGAATGGGGCAATATTTTCACCGTTTACACATTTGTTTCCTTCTCCAAAGAGCGACAAAGCTGAGGTTTCATGAAATAAATAAACTATCACCAGACACAACATTTTTGAAAAACCCCTGAAACACATTTATGTCCCATGTCAACTGTATTCCTTTTTATGTCGTATTAACGATAATATGTTAAATGTTAGGACAATACAAGGTGTGAATCGTCCTGCTAAAAACCAACAGGAGAGTGATGTCAGTCAAACAAACCTCACAAAAAAAAGTCACCTTGGGTGGGTGTGTGTGTGTGTGTGTGTGTGTGTGTGTGTATATATATATATATACATATACATATACATATCTACAAAATCAGTTTTGTAGAAAAATAAATAAAAACCTTTCATATCCCTTCAATCATCCGGCCAAACTGTTGTCTGTTTCCTACCAATGAACTGCTGTTTTAATAACATTGCCCAGATCCCAGCTCAGGGTGTCATTTCCAACTGAAGAAAGTGGCTCCATGGTGTGACAACATTAGAGTTTTGTGAATAAACATGTTGGTGATTGGATCAAATTCCATCAGGGTCTCCGCTAAAGCACACAATGAATTCTACCACTCACTTCCTGACACAATTAGGCCACTAAGTCCTGTGCGTGCGTGCGTACTTGGCAACGACATACAACACGTGCACACAAAGCGGAAAGTTTATGCATTCGTGCCAGTGAGGGTGTTGTATTATTAATATTAGAGGACTGTGTCATCAGTGTGGACTTCCCACATCGCTGCCTCCACTCTGGGACAGCCGATATGAGCACAGATTGGTCATATAGTGGTGCGGATGCTCGATATACCGCACCGGTTCTGAGAAAAGCCCGTCGCCAATGCCAGCAGCCCGATGAGATGGTTAGCTACTGACGGGGACCCTACAGGGAAATGTTTACGCTACGTCGCTGAGGGGCCACGACAGCGTTAAAAAAATAGATTGGCATGAATGAGAACATTAATACCGCTCTCACGTCTGTGCATTAATTAGGGAGCCAGAGGGGAGAGCTGGCCATCGTAGCATAGCTTAGCTCAGCATGAAGGCCGGAGGAAACATCTCGCCCGGCTGTAGGACAGCTGCCGAAGCTGGAAAAACCACAACTCGTGGTTTTCACATTCTGGTTTTGGCATGAATGTGTTCATGGGAACTTTCATGGGAGGTGCTTGTGGGTCCATTTTTAGAAGGTAGGACAGAGCCAGGCTAGCCGTGCCCTCCTGTGAGCTGACTTTAGGCTAGGCCAAGCGACACCTAGCTCCCACTCTTTTGATAACTATTAGTTATTACTAATAAAGAGTATGTTTTGGCATACTTGTACTTTACATTGTGGTTTATAGTCCACTACATTTAATTTGGTATTATATGCATGTATATTTTGTTGCATATTTTAAATTCTGCCTTATTTTATGTATTTATTTCTTATCATTTACACAGTTAAAGATATTTTTTCTGGCAAACAGAAACTTATACTTTTGACATTTTTTATTTATTTTCTGATAAGTTTTTTTTTAATACATTTACTTCCATCAGACCTTAAATGCACATCTTTAAATTGGTAAAATAAATTTACATTGTCGTAGTAGAACTTTTACTGAAAGGATTTGAGCACTTCTCTCACCGCTGTAGTTATTGCACAGACGTGACCAGTGGTGTTGATCTTCTACAAAATTGTCAAACTGTTTCTTTAAAGACAACACAAAATGCTATTTTGAGCATCTTACTTCTATAAATTTCACCCAAAGAGCATTAAAATAGATACATGCATATGGCAGCCCCACTGGAGCCTCGTAGGACACCAATAACAGTTTTGACCAGGTGGTTTTGTATTAAATGTGCAACCTGGCAAGTTCAAGGAATTAATGAATAAACCTTCTGGAGTTTCTATATACAGTTGTAATCAAATAAAATATAGTTAAAGTGTCTTCGTACAAACAACTGTTTCTTAATAGGGCATTTCTGACTATTTTACAAAGCACTGAAAGTGGATGAAGCTATTTAAAAAAAAACATAATGATCTGAGGTTTCTTTATAACAAAAATATATGACCCCTTTTAAAAATAGTAAAGTAGAATGAAGCCCTGACTTTAAGTGAACACATCTTCCGTCGCAAACTAAAAACACATCTTTTCCGACTATACCTGGAATAAAGGAAGTAGCACTTTAGTAGCACAGGAATGGCTCTTACTAATAGCACTTTGTAGTTGAACTTTATTGATGAAATTGTACCTTCTTGATTCTTGTTGTTCTGATTCTTGTTTGTACTCACAGTGGAATGCACTTATTGTAAGTCGCTTTGGATAAAAGCGTCAGCTAAATGAAATGTAATGTAATTTGCTTAGCAGTAATACTACCAAAACCACAATAAATAGTCCAAAACTACCCAAAACATAACTGATGTAAAATCAAAAACTATAATATCTACCAAGCGTACAACAAATAACCACACTAAATATAAGTGGTTACACTGTGCAAGGGTCCGTTGTTGATTCACCTCATCATAGCAACACATGATGTCACTGACAAATTGTGACCAATGAGTGGTGGAAGTGAACCAGCGAAACAGAGAGAGGCCTTGTAAAGGTCGGCTCATGTCTGGCTGACCCAGGACAGGAAGAAGCCGATTCCTCCCTTCCTACTGGGATCACTGGGCCACGCTGCCCAGTAACGCACACTCTGTACT
Source organism: Cottus gobio (assembly GCA_023566465.1). Classification (NCBI taxonomy): domain Eukaryota; kingdom Metazoa; phylum Chordata; class Actinopteri; order Perciformes; family Cottidae; genus Cottus; species Cottus gobio. The sequence goes on along the minus strand of CM042234.1, from coordinate 16,714,126 downwards.
CTTGGCTGCAGGTGACGGTCTTTGAGTCCCATGAAACTCTACAGAGAAGAATGTGTTTTTATGAGAGGAGCAAATGGACTCTGCTGAGGTACTTACAGGATGACCGTTTAGACTGAAGAAATGCAACCTTCCAAGGCCCCTGAACACCACCTGGTCCTAAAAACAAATGATTGACTGTCAGTCACACTTAATATTAAAGCTGTGATAAAAGTTGACTTTTTCCTCGTGAATAGTGCACTACCAATCCAAAGTGGCAATGAAGTGGTGAGGAGAATGCATCTCAGAATTCATGGGTGGACGATATGAGAACGTAGACCATTTATACCATAGCAGCTATCCCCTCTTAATATTTCTGCATGCTCCAGCTATTGTGCAATTTATTTGATTTTTGAACCTTGACGTGTGTATTTAATTCACGCACAAAGAAAAAGCTTTTAGATTTTTAAAATGAGTTAAGACTCAAGTTCTCAATATTCAATTTTACATTAATAATAGTTATATTGTTTGTTTGCTGTAATTAATGAATGCCACATAAACAACTTTAAATATTCAAGTATTAAATATTACAGGATGTAATTTCTTACACCAGATGGCCATGGACAGATCATGAGACAACGGGCCCCTGGATACAGGACTGTAAAAGCCCCGATAGGATGTCCATGTCACAAAATTATGTATGCTATGATAGAGGAATTTTATCCATAATGCCCAGTTATCAAGAATGATATTGAAGTGGCAAAGAGCCCACATTTTCACTCTCACAATGCACATAATTATTATTCTGTGTGCCTCAACTGAAACCAGCAGTGAGTTTGAGGCCGCTTCACCAAAGGTTGATTTCCTTGTCATCCTCAAATCCCAGAGAACCTTTCACTTGCTCAACAAAGAGAATCTGAATCTGGGTGTAGTTCCTTCCATCTGCCAACAGAGGAGTTTAAATTGACTCTTTGCCACAATGCGTTTTATTTTTTTAATAATTTACTGGCGGTGCACAGGAGAGGCGGGGTTGTTTTGAGGATTAGTAAACCTATAAATCATTCCTGTTTTACATGACTGCAGTGGGGGAAGGGGGGGGGGGGGTTCACCCAAAGCATATGGTCAACATATACATACGTCGGCTAACCAGCAAACGCTGAGACAAAAGCCACATGCACAACACGCATGTTACAGGTGGACTCTGGTTTCATCTTCAGCACGGAGCCACATCTCCCAGCAGGAGGGGACTCACTCACTGAGGAGCTCCTCCTCAAAACAATGATGTAACGCCCCGACAGGCTTACGTAACTAATCTCTGCTGGCGGTTTCTCCCTTACAAAACAGAGAAGGTAGAGATCCTGGGAACACTCACTAGACAAGTACACTGGGCTGTGACTCAGTGCTGATGTTGTGTGCTTATGAGATGCTGATGTTGTGTGCTTATGGAGATGCTGATGTTGTGTGCTTATGGAGATGCTGATGTGTGCTTATGGAGATGCTGATGTTGTGTGCTTATGGAGATGCTGATGTGGTGTGCTTATGAGATGCCTGGTGAGTTGCAGAGCTACAACGTTTAGATGTGGCATTTGAAGAAATAATGCCTATTAATTTACTAATTTAAAGTTGAATTCATAAACTATAGATCCCATATCTGTTCAAATCAATACAGCCAGACTTGCTCTGGTCAGAATCAGCTTTATTGGCCATGTGTGTTTACACTCACATGGAATTTGACTCCGGTTACACATAGCTCAAACATAATAGTGAATGTCAGCTGATTCTTGTTGTTCTGATTCTTGTATGTAACCGTAGAATGCACTTATTGTAAGTCACTTTGGATAAAAGCGTCAGCTAAATGAAATGTAATGTAATATCAGAGATTACAGAGTCACTTGGTTCTAGCATGTCAAAGAAAACTGCACTTGTAGTTTTACCACAAAATTACAATCAAGAAGTAAATTCACAAGGAGACATGTTTGTGTTCTCCTTGCTTCCTCCTGGGCCTTTTAAAAAAAAATATATATAAATAGCACACATTTTGACTTGCCAAAGCACAGGTGGTAATAACAACTATAACAATGCCACAATTCCACATAGTGTCCACTGTGCTATTCTTAGGAGCCAGAATGCCCAATACCAGGAGCCCTGGACTACCAAACCCAAATAGAACAGAGCAACCATAGAGCCCACCTGTCACTAACTGCACTCCCTGAATAAACATTATCTATTTTTGGAAAAACTAAAATAAGTGATTTCAGAGGGAAGGACACAGAAGGATCTACAATATGCATTTGAAGGATACATCCAGGATGTCAAACTGATTCAGAAAAAAAAGGTTAGAAAGATGAAGATGGAAGCTAAAGATCACAGTATGAAAGTGAACCACCACAACACCTGGTGATCCAGACTGAAGACATGAAGGAACAACAGCGTTACTGTAAAGTCGGGTAGGTCTTTAGTCACGGCTGCAATCAATAAAAAGCAAGCAGCTCCAAAAAGAGTCTATGGAGCTCAGCCTCAGCCAGATAGTTGTGGGACCCTGGTCAGAGCAGGATGACATCATCCATTATTATTTATTTGTCCAAAACAATACTGACGCTAATCACCATCAGCACAGACATTACCGGATGTTGCTGTAAAAAAAAAGACTGAATAGTGTTTTGTTTTTCCTCCAAGGAGGAACGTTTTAGAAAGGTTGTTACTTGTTTTGCAGGCTCAGCCACATGTAAGCCTTAAGGTCAGGCTGATAAGTCCAACTTCAAGCTGGAAAAGGAAATGTGTGTTTTCATTTAAACTGAGGCAAAGGCAAACGTTATCACATGCAAGAGCAGGCATTCAAGCAACTGTTGAAAGCCGTTCCATGTTCTGATTGGATGTGGCTATTACTTGAGTGAGACCAAAGTATCCAAGAGGAAGAACACAAACAAAAAAGGAAACATTTCCTTTCAATAGCCGTGAGAACACCTGACATGTCATTTAGACGCATCAGCAGATCATATTGTACCGATCCAACGTGCGACAACAAAGAAAATGTACCGAAGGTTGACGAAAGGAACCGATTCAGTTAAAAGTGACCATTTAGAGCCACAGGTCTGAGGAGGGGAAAAAAGAATAAATAAATCCAAGCCATTCCACTCTCTGGCCATTAGAACGATCAAGCAGTGTTGTTACAGACCCTCTGGGTTCACTGGTGTTGGTGGTGGGTGGGGTAGCTGTTAATTAGCCTTCATTTCCAAGTGTGATGCCAAAACCCTTGAAGTAGCTTCCCTTATTACCGATATTAATCTTGGCAGATTATAAAGCACAGGAAAACCTGCCAAATAAGAATGAAAAGAAAAATACTCTGGACAGTTCACAGTGTGTGTGTGTGTGTGTGTGTGTGTGTGTGTGTGTGTGTGTGTGTGTGTGTGTGTGTGTGTGTGTGTGTGTGACAATGTGACATATGTATTTACTCAACTTCAACGGTGGGTCCCACACAGCTGAAAAAATCATGGCAACATGCAGTTTGTTTAATAGATTAAAAACAAAAAGACACCTTCATAAAATACCCGTACATTGTAGCAGGGTGTTTGCATTTACCGCGCTAAACACAGTGTGATAAACACAATAGTTTAATTGGATTTTCTCTTCAACGGTAACGTTACATTACAAACAGGAGATTTAAGACCTTTGAGAAACCACTAATATGCTACGGTTAATTCGGCATGGTAAACATAATCCTCCACTTGTAAAAGTCTAAGTGTCACTTCAACTAACGCTGTGTGGTGTGCGATATACATGGCGAAATGAAAACAACATTTCGCCATGTACACACAAGATCATAAATCATAACTGTTTGCTACGCGTGTTTGGCAACTTTAAATGATCAGATCTTTCAACGCAGTCTGGCGTTGCGTTCCCTCCCGAACTAGAAGCGCACATAGCGACGCAGACCGAGGTCGTCTCCTCTCTGCTGCAGTGTTGGATTTCATGCATAATGTAACATTAAATACATATCTGGCGCGGTGGCCTGCGTTCACACTTCAGAAATAATAACATATCCTCAGGTCTCTAGTTTTTACAAGGTGTCTGACGCATTACTCCACCATACTTTTATAATTGAGCTGATGTACGCTCGCGTGCACGGTGTCGACCACCATTAACAATTTCCTAATATAAAAAAATAAAAAAATCCCACATCTGATAACACGTCCGTGAAAGCACCACCTGGCCGCTGCAAAGAGGTCTCCATTGATCTCAACGACAGCGACTTAAAACTTGCCTTCTCTTTTTATTCCGTTGTACGAAAACCTCACTAAGTTGACAACATGTCAATGTCCCTCCTCGCGTTAGAAAACAACATGGAGCGGAATTCATATGCACAGATATTCAAGCTAATGAACTTACCGCATGACCCGCCGGAAACTGCTTTCTTTCTGAAGGCTCTTAACCCACCCCCAAACACGACTCATGTATTATCCCGCGGACGCACGCACGCACGCGACTGTCATTCACACATGGATGTGTAGAGAAAGAAGACCCGCCTGCTGTACAACTTCTTCTTCTGTCAAGTCAAATGCTGTAGCACTTTAAAAAAACAACGAGACTAGAATTTTCAAAACAAAAGCCTAATTGAATTTGAACGTATGGTAGACTTTCTTGCGGTACAACTGCTGAAATGGACTTGTTTTTTTTTAGGACAAAATAGATCCTCTTTGTAGTGGAGGTTGCTCAGTATAAGGCAGACCCATATGCAATACTGTACTTGCCTTTCCTTTTATTCTACTTGTAATCATGTATCCCGTCTCATCTCATTTTATCTTATTGACTGATTGATCATTATTGCAATCTATAAGTCCATTAAAATACATTTTTAAAAACTCTAAACAGAGGTGTACCCTAGTGTTTAGACATCCACCGAATAATGAATCAATGTCAAAAGACAAGCTCCACGTTGTCTTAACTTATCTCGCAGCTTTAGGGAAAAAAAGTCAAACAAAGCATTAAAAAGTAGTATGATGAAACAATATACAGGCAGCATGGGAGTATCAATCTCATCTAGTTTCCAATATTTCACTGACTCCAAATCTGTACACAACATTGCCTCTGTATTTCGTAAGTCAGTCATTTTGGCCTTTTATTCTGAAGGCGATATCCCATGATCATTGATCTAAATTTTTGGGCTTTTCTTGGGAATAAACTGAATCCTTTCTGTTGTTTCCCACCTTTAGTTAGACAAACCCGAGCCAGTCTCTGCTAAACCTTTACTGTCTTCTTCATAATAAATCAACAATGCACGTCCTCTTTCTCTGCTGCGCGTGTATGTTTGAAAATGCCTTCTCTTCTCATTTGCCTATTAAATATTCTCGAGTCATCTCTTCTTCTGTGTTGTTTCTTTCTGCTGTGACTTATGGGGTCAGCCTCAGTTCAACGGGCAATCAATTCTCGGCGCTCTAATAGCGGAGTTAACGGCCCTTCCACATATCCTGTCCATTAAAAACAAGCTTGGATAAACATTCGATTTGACCACAGTTGGAGCTGTTCCTATCTCTGCCACTCCAGCACTTAACAGGCTTGTAAAATGCAAAATGCTGGAGGTAATTAGATTCTCTCTCCTGCTATACACTTCCCTTTTTTTAAAGAGAGGACTTGTTCTGTGAAGGGCCACAGTCCTCTATCACACGTGAGTCGCTGAGGGCTGAGAGGTACTTTGTTTGACTGACTTGTCGCCTCTGCTCTTTGTTCACTTCACCTCCTTTGAATAGTCTCCGTCGTTCCGAGGCATGTTGCTATGGGAAACAGGCCAATGGCAAACAAATGAACCCGAGCCGCAGTCAGAATAGTTGATGAGCCTGAACATGAAACTCCCCATCAGCCATATGGAAAACACAATGGAGGAGTGGGTTGTTGGACCTGTAGGTTGATGCCAAGGCCCATACATTCCGGTCCTTCTTCGACGTGATGATATTCTAAGTTATGCGGCATCGTGGCTGCAAAAGAGTGCCCTGTATCTCGGTATTTCTATCGCGTGTTAACCGTGAAAGACAAAGGCCTCTTTGTTTACTCAAGTGGGGTCTCATACACAATGCTTTTGTTGCAGCTGAACCGCCATCAAATACCTTTGATGATGCTGCAAAGGAGGACCGTTTGCGGTGTTGGGTCGTGCGTTCCATGAATGTCAAACTATGAAAGTTATGAATCAGACCACAGACTGTCAGAAAGTGACCTTCTGATATTACAGATGATTTCTTGCTCCCCTTTGAGTCAGTGAACACTAACAGACTCAGCTGTTCTTTTATGCACAAACGTAAAAAAACGGTTGGGAATGTAGAGAATTATCGCAAATAGTCCAATGTGTAAACTCAGGCAAGTAAAGTGTGTTGTGAACGCAGCATTGAGGAGTGTGAATAGACGCCACTCTACTGCATTCAGAATTCCCTTAAAAAACAAACAAACATGGGGATACAGTCAATTTTCTTTTTACATTCCTCTTGTGGCATAGGCTATTATATTTTAATCCATCCGATGTGTCCATCCGAGCACTTGTTTGATTGAATACCAGGTCAGTTTTTGGTCAGATATCCCATAATGCTTTCTTGGAGCACCATAAAGGCCAGCATTTCTAATTTCACTTGCTTACTCTGGGAAAGCGCATCATGAGATCCTTGTTGTTGACTGCAGCCCCTTCAGTCTGTCTGAAATACATTCTGTTATGCTCTCTAAACAGCTTGATGGCAATTCCATTTGGCATTCAACGCATAAGAAACACATGTGGCTCCATAGCAGGCCTTTGAGGTTGTGACGTTGTGGCACACATGGGTTTGTCATGCACTGAACAACTCGGGCGACCACGAGGTTCTCATAACATCATATAAAACCGAGACTGGCTGAGTGAGAGCCATATGATAACATCTTCAGGTCATCAATGAAGCGCACGGTTGTGTCAAAGCAGAAGAATTAGGAGTCTGTGACTGTAACGCCTCCATTGAAGATTTAAATTACATTTGAGTGTAAATATTCAAAGAAAGTCCAAAGGCCCTAGTGACCCGTAAAGGGTGGCATTTGATTACTTCACACAATAGGATGTTTGGTTATTAACGGATGCAATTAATATTTTTTTTTTTCTGTTCTTAGAGCCTTACTGGCAGCGGGGCAAAAAATATCACGCTTTTCCTGCGGTGTCTCTAGAGGAAATACCATTAGGTCATAAGTTTCAAAAGAGTTAGTGAACATTAAAGCATGAATGCACTAAACAGGTTTCATGGCAATCTACCAATGTAGTAATGTGATTATACCTTGTGTCACTTTGATCTGAAGGTGGTACTACAGGGGAGCACATGGAGTGTTCAAATTAGGTATAATTTCCATGCCCATTATATTTTTATATTGCTGGTGTCTCAAGGGAAATTGTGACCTTAAGATAAAAATGTAAAACCAAGACTATGAATCTTCAGCCACCCTAGCAGCTCTGTGAGACTGTACTTAGAAACAGCTTTGAGCTAAATGCTAACATCAGTGCGCCAACATGTTTCATAGTCAGCGTCGCCCTTTGGTTTGTGGACTGCTGTGTGGCATCTTGGTTGTCGCCATCTTGTTTTTTTGCAATCAGAAGTTCCACAAGAGGGTGGGATGCAACCAAACCCTGAATGCAACATATTTAGGTAATCAAAATGAATACACTTTAAAAGGGTTAAAGTTCAAAGTGGCCTTTAGGGCGTGGTTACCTTGTAACCACGCCCACTAAACCACTGAAGCCACTAAAGCCTACTCTGCTTTATGGTCTGTTTGACTGTAAATGGACCATAATTTACTAAATGAACATCATGCTGTATTGAAGAAGACTTGAAACTAGAGATTGAGACATAAACTTATGTTTACAATGTTTACTGAGGGAATACATCAAGAGAGAAATAGAGTAATTTTCTATAGACTTCTGTACAACCAGACTTCTTTTTGTAACCAGAGGAGTCATCCACTGATGACTATTAGAAAGAATGCACTGCCCACTAATGTCAATGCTAACATGCTAATGTTTAGCTGGTGTAATGTTTACTATGTTCATCATCTTGTTTGTCTTGTTAACATAC